>JAINUG010000036.1:3047860-3538655 GCA_029706075.1 Aldrovandia affinis | reverse complement strand
AGATTTTAAAACCCCTTTGTGAGCCGTTAGACCTGCCCGCGTGCGTCGTTGAAACTGTGCCCCTGCTGCTGTTCTTTAATGACTGTCTCTCTTCTCTCCTTTCACTCCCCTCCTCCTACCCGCAGGCAAACCCGAACAGCGAGGAGATCTGGCTGGCGGCCGTGAAGCTGGAGTCGGAGAACAACGAGTACGAGAGAGCCCGTCGGCTGCTGGCCAAGGCCCGGAGCAGCGCGCCCACTGCCAGGGTGAGGGGGGGAAGCAGGGGGTCAGAGGTCACCTTTCAGAGGGGAGAAATGAGCCTGATTGGGGTCAGGGAAGTCAGTGACAGTCGATGACAGTCGAAGTCCATGGCCTGTGCCTTCTTTCAGTCGCAGACAACGCTGGATATTTTCTTTCCCCCTCAAGGAAATCTCTGAGTGGCTGTCATAAAGAACTCTTCATTGTGCTTATTTATCTTAGGGAGATTAATGGGCAACCTTTTGATTAATGAGGATTTACAAGCTCATTCATCTTAAATTTGCGCAGCATTGGTGTGGAAAGGAGTCTACAAGCCCTGGGGACATTTCAAAACACTTTGGCCCAGATGTGCAAAGACGCCCACTGAGACATGCGTTGGTGCAAAGAGGATTTTATGGCTGCATTTTGAACACCTGTGTGTCAATCCAGTGGGTCGTAAGGTTGATTAACTACAACACTTGCAGAAGTGCCAGTGCCCATTTCTAACAGTAAATGTCACAGTGTGGATAGGGCATCTGGATAAAGACTCCGTTTCCTCTCAAAAGCTCAAAAGTGTAAGATTGCAGCCCCTTGGGGAAGTTATTCACTATGGTAGAAGTAGTACTATGAATGAAGGAGAAAGTGACGAGATGTTTCGGCACGATGCAAGGGTGCAGATTGACTTGTTATGAAACCCGCAGAGTGACAGGACTTGAACAGAGAGTGTGTGTCTTTAGCATTGTCTGGTGTTTGTGTAAGTTAATAGCACATTGGACTTGCCAGCTTTAACATCTCATGCCCAGGCCTGTCAACCTAATACTTTGGGTAAAGCCTTGGCATCATCTCAGCAGTGTCAGGTGATCAAACGCCCTGGAGGTGTTGGCTGTGCCACCTGAATTTGCTAATTGTGACGTAAAACGGTTTTGTTATGCTGAGGGATGGTAGAGTTTTCTTTAATGTGTTGGTTACCTGAACAAGACCTCCCAGCTCTTAACATAGTTTACTATGATGACGGCGATGACGGTAAAATATGACTTCCACTTCCAGTAAGTCTGTTTACTGTGTTGCTTCCGCGTTCAGGCCTAATGAGAACCGTCTCGTGCAAAGTCATTGTTTTATCGGTCGCTTTGGGGGGTTAGTATTGAGGCTGGACTGATGGCGTGATGTCATGCGGGTGGTAATTAATTTGATTTTGATTATACAGTATAACGATTATTTAACAACTGTAGCTGAAAAATGTCAAAGCAATCGTTGTCGATGCACATTAGATTGAAGGAGATTAATTATTTAGAAGATTTATTAATGAAGATTAAGTGTTGTGTTAGTGATTAAGGCCTCATTATGAGATGGCAGTTTTATAGGACATGAATGGTTGCTAACAATAAGAATACATCAGTGATATGCAATACACGCCAAAAAACATTCAAATAGTTTTTAGATTGTAGCTGACTAGCTTGCTAGGCTACTATATCCAATTGAATTGTTTCTCGAGGCGTAGATCTGACTTTGCAGCTTATTTAAAATTAAAATAAAAAACAATATTGATATTCTGTTTATATTGATAATGGTATGTCGAATGGATTATGGTTTGATGTCGGTGCACAACGGTTGAGGTGTAAGAAGATATACAGAAGAAGAACGGGTCATGCCAACGAGGTGACACCCCTTTGCTGATCCGTCTAAAATAGTGCGATCTCCAGGCGCCTGTCGTGAGTTTTGTGCCCCTGCGTCTTGTTCTCAGGTTTTCATGAAGTCGGTGAAGCTGGAGTGGGTGCTAGGCAACATCGAGGCAGCCCAGGAGCTGTGCACAGAGGCCCTGAAGCACTACGAGGACTTCCCCAAGCTATGGATGATGAGAGGGCAGATTGAGGAGCAGTCCGGCCCCATGGACAGGGCCAGAGAGGCGTACAACCAGGGGGTGAGACATCGTTCTGGAGGCTGTGGCACAATGTGGGTGTGACCCAGGCCTCGTACACACACCCTCCACCTCTGACATCCTCTGGGGTTCTTACAAGTGTTGTGTAGCATGTGTTGTGTTTCGTAAACTGTGGCTGGCGAGTGCCATTTGGTAGTGAGAAGGGATGATGATAATAATAGCGCTTTTCATGATACTCCCAAGTGCTTTACAGTGACAGGGAGGTGGGGGGATATTTGTGATTGGTGATGAACTGGAAGCAGGGCTGGATGTCTGACCCCTCCTTGCTTGGCCTGTGGCAGCTGAAGAAGTGTCCTCACTCGATCTCCCTGTGGCTGCTGCTGTCCCGGCTGGAGGAGAAGGCAGGACAGCTGACCCGTGCCCGAGCCATCCTGGAGAAGTCCCGCCTCAAAAACCCTCAGAACCCAGACCTGTGGTGAGAGCAGGCACACGTCACACATATGACACACACACGCTCACCCAGACACACAAACACACATAGTACATATGCAGTCAGCATCACACACACACTATCACAAACACACAGACACACACACACACACCCACACAACACACACACACACACTCGCTTGAATGGGATTCATTATTTTGTGGTCAATGCGGTTTCAGGCTGGAGTCCGTGCGGCTGGAGTACAGGGCGGGGCTGAAGAACATCGCAAGCACACTGATGGCCAAGGCCCTGCAGGAGTGTCCCAACTCAGGTGAAAGCACTCTCGCTCTCACTCTGTCTGTCTCTTCCTCTCTATCTCTCTCTCTTGTTCTCTGTCTCTGTCTCTCGCTCTCTCTCATTCTCTCTGTATTGTGGAAACCATTGCATCACTGTTCTCCTTCCCACACCACTGTGTCTGTATTTTTCATTAGAAACCTAGAAACCATAACCTCAAAGAGCCATTTGGACCCGGTTTCCACGGAAAAGAAAACACTGGGAACCATTTTCTGTCGACGGGGGTGCAAACACCAAAAAAAAAGCCGACCAGTTCATTTATTTCAGTCTGTTCTGCGCCCAACGATTCAATTGGATACTTATTATTTATTGTGTCCATAAGGCTGAAATTCTACGACCCCTGCCCTAGACAAATGACATCAGTCTGTTCTCCAACCACTATGTCCATATTCTACATTGGAAATGATAACATGCTGCTAGATTCTTCAGTTGGGCACATACTTTTGATTTGCCATCCATTTTCATATGTGTGACTAAACAATAAACAGACCGAGAGCCCTATCTTGTGTCCACATCTCCTATATTAAACCAGAGGAGGAAATACCCATCTAGGTTTGTCTGTGGAATATTCTAGCTGTGGAAGATATTTCCCTCATTAACACAATCTGTGACTAATGCAATCTCCTTTGATTATAGTCTTCAGTGCTTGTAAATTTAGATGGGCAATAAGACAAGATGTTAAGTGTTGGATTATAACTTTTTAATATTAATAGTCTGTCAAGTGATTGGACCAGCACCAGTGTGCCATGGGTGCCAAGTATATAAAGAGCCAGGTCATCGGTTCAGTGTCTCAGTTTCTAGGAATTGTGTTTGCATTTGTTCCTTTATTATATATCCTTATCTGGGGGCACTTGGCAGTCTTTCATATATTGTGCCATAAAAACAAACATGGAAGAACATACATTCCAATGAGAAATTGTAACAACTAGGCTAATCGTTCTTACAGAATTATGCAATTACAAAAATAAAAAGCATTGCCATAATTAAAAGAGAGACTATTCTCATGCCTAACACCCTATAGCCCCCCATCTCATGGAAGTTGTGGATTTTTGCTAGAAAACGATATATATATATATATATATATATACACACACACACACTGTAAATCTGGCCAAAATTACTTGAGGGATTTTATTAATGAGAAGAGGAAAACTGAGTAATAATAAATATTTATGTTTTTATAAAAATAACCTTTTGATTTAACAAGAACTGAAGCAGCACTGTTCTCTGGCTTTAAGAGCTTTTCTTCCTCTTATTACCTCCTGGTAATACAACGTTGTTCCTCAGTCCGTCAGATAAGAATGAGGCACTCACCCTTTTTCCTGCAGTCACGACCAAACATCTATTCAATTTAAAGCTTTAAACTTCCATCAGAAATGTACCATCCCTTTAGTTTGTTGACGTCTGGAATGTGATGCCACATAGTATTATAATTGAATATATGTGTACATGGAAGATTATTTCGAAATTAAATAAATGGCTAAGCACAACAGCAATGGGTGGTGTGGTGTGGTGTGGTTAGGTGAGAGATGGCAGTGTGGTTAGGTGAGAGATGGTGGTGTGGTTAGGTAAGTGGTGTGTTGTGGTTACCGCCGTGCTCAGCTTCAGGTTACAGTTATACCATCGCCAACCTCAAAAGTTAAAATGAAGATCTCCCGCGAGATGCGCTTATGCTTTCTTTTGCATTAAGATGCCTGCTAGAAATGGTTCGGGGGAAATATTTCAGAAATTCCTTTCCTTTCCTTCTTTAAAAAATTAAAATAAATTAAAAAATTGTCACCAAACCCAAAGTGTAAACACGTGGCTACTGCATGATCCAGTAGTGAGTCATCAGAGAGTTGTGTGTTTGGATAGATGCTTTGTTGGATGTTATGGGGATGCTTTTTTGTGGTGTGTTTTTCAGGCATGAAGCCTAGATAGAATTGTCTACCCACTCACATCGTAAGTGGTAAAGTTCCTATATCGAATTTCAATTTTCACTTGATCCTCATCGTCTTAATACTTGTAATCTTTAGCATCCTATTGAGGTGTTTGTTGTACAGTGAAGAGAAAACGCACGTGTATACGCTTTATGGTTTTTGTATATTAGGTACTGCATTTGCCTTCCCATACCTGCATTTGCCTTTCCAGACCTTTTTAGTCCACATATGGGTTAGTGGACTTCTAGGTGGTTTCTAATTTAGGTGTATTTCTGTTCATTATTAGAGGACTTTTAAAAAGTAAATGATGAAATAAAGAAAGTCTAAACTGTCCCTCTTCCCTTCCCAGGGATTCTGTGGGCAGAGGCTGTGTTCCTGGAAGCCAGGCCCCAGAGGAAGACGAAGAGTGTGGATGCACTGAAGAAGTGTGAACATGACCCGCACGTCCTGCTCGCAGTGGCCAAGTACGTTCCACATAGACCTGTCTCTGTCTCTGTCTCTCTCGCTGTATCTCACTCTCAATTTCAATTCAATTTCAATTGGCTTTATTTGCTTGACAAGTGATCTTGTGTTGCTAAAGCATTAAAATACATATATAAGAATAACAACACCCAAGGGGGAAATAAAATAAAAATAGGCATACTGGTAACCCTCCCCCTCCCACACATATATACCCCACATTACAGCATTTTAACAAACAGATTATGGAACATCTGTTCCATATATGAGACAGATACATATATAAGCATAGAAAATAGCACATTTAGCCCATACTCTCTCTCAAATTATGACAGGCAGAGATGTATTGAGCTGCCACCTTTATTGCAATATTAACTTCCCCAAGGATTTTTAATTTGTCTGTGTCTGGTGTAGGTATTGATATTTATTTATTAGGACAGAAAATTTGGGGAAATATGTATCTCTGATGCAGATACTTGGGGCAATGTGTGCCTTTGGGGTCTTTTATTCTGACAGGATATTCTCCCAGGGAGTAGTCTCTGTTTAGAGTTTGGTAGATATCTAATTTATTGTTTGATTTTGTTTCTTCAAGCCTATCATCAATGTACAAATATTTGTTGTTGAGTTAATGTTTTTCAATGTTGCTGGTGTAATTTTGTGTACACTTTGGTATTCCATAGCCAGTTGTCCCAGGGTGTCTTTCTCTAGGCAGAGTTGGTTGGTGTTCAGCGCTTTGTGCTGGTATTGCCCAGGTCTGACAGAACTGCGCTAGGTCTGTCTCTCTGTCTCTCTGTCTCTCTGTCTCTCTCTCTCTCTACCTCTCTACATGAACGCTCGTGCACAAAGTGGCCTCAGAAGTGTTGATTCTCATTTCTCACACAGACTATTCTGGAGTGAACGCAAGATAACCAAGGCCAGAGAGTGGTTCCTGCGGACGGTGAAGATTGAACCCGATCTCGGAGACGCCTGGGCCCTCTTCTACAAGTTTGAACTGCAACATGGAACAGAGGTAAGCACAAGGCTACAGCCCTGTTAAATGTCTTGAATGTCTGCTTGTCTTTAGGATTTCATGTGTCTGCATATGTGTATAATGTGGGGTGGTGCAGGAAGGCTTAGGCTGCTCCGCCCTGACAGTGTGTGAATGCGTGCCCTTGATGTGTTTGTGTGACCTCCCCCCACTGCTTGTGGGTGGCTTGTAGATTGTGTGTTATCAGTGTGTCACATTGCCCCTCTCACCTCACCCCCATGCCTCTCTGTGTCTCAGGAGCAGCAGGCGGAGGTGCGGAAGCGCTGTGAGAACGCTGAGCCCCGCCACGGGGAACTGTGGTGCGCCGAGTCCAAGCACATCCTCAACTGGCAGAAGAAGATCGGTGAGATACTGGTGCTCGTCGCTGCCAAGATCAAGAACACCTTCTGAGCCAATCAGCAGGCCTCCCTCAGGAGCAATGTCAATCCTGCCTGCCTCTCCCATTTGTGTGTTACAGAGAACATAATGTCTTATCTGAGATATTGTAGTTAAACACACTTGAATGCCACACACTTGTCTCAATCCCTTCTTTCAAATGTGTCTGGCCAAAGAGATGGACCTTTGGTGACTGATCTAATAATACAAATACTCTGTTTTTGTCCCTGTTGTGTTTATAAGATTTAATTGAAAGGGTATTCCTCTGTAAACGAGGGTGAATACAAGTATAGTTTGTTTTCAACAGAACAAAATGTATTGTACTTCACTAATTTGATCAACATTCTAATTCAGTTTTAGAGCTACAGTAGGAACGCTCCTAGCTAGACAATTTTAGCTTGTTTACTAGCTACTTATGAGCAAACGTTAGTGTAACCTAGCTTCTCAGAAACAAGACACCTTCATACATTTGTGAATTACAAAAGGCATGTACAAAATATTCTGTTTTTTATCAGGGTATTAGTGGCTATTTTTTATTTGCTGTGAGTAGACACATTGATGCTTTGCGGTCTGTCTTTGCCCCAGATTTCGATGACTCGACCTAAGACCTAAGAGTGCTGTCCACATGAGTGTTTTGTGTGTGATTGAGGTGATGACAATGTAAACAGTGAAGTAGCTTGGGCAATAATCCCACTCATATTCCCTAATCCTGATTCATTTTACCCCAATATGCAGCATACATGTTTTTTTTGTACAAATGACTGCTTCTCTTCATTGTGACTGTAAATCTGTGGGCTGACAAATAAAAAAACATCTGTTTATTTGCTTTTTATATTTATTTACTATTCTGGTTAATTAATGGTGAATCTATGCCTTCAGTGAATGCTTCGTACGCATTGTTGTTTTACCATGCTAGATTACTTTGGGTAACTCAATGGTGTATATAAAAAGACTTGACGATTACATCGTTTACATATTTACGTGTCCTACTGTATATTTATTTAATATCCGGTTCAAAAGTAATACCTTGTTCAATGGTAGGCTACAACGGCAGTGCTCCACCAGGGAACCGAACCTTAAGCATTAAGGCGGCATTATAAGTATTATATTGAGGAATCCAAAACTGAAAAAAAAAAACAGATTTTTTTGACTGCAGGGCAGAACTGAACTGAACTGAACTGAACTCATGCCAAACGCTGTAGCGACAACCAATGATTTTGATGAGATCTGAACGTTCTGCATGCATTGCCTTGAGGTGCATAAGCAGTCTCCCACTTGCAGGCATCTTGTGTTGAAATGGACATGTACATACTGGAGAAGATAAGGTGGGTTAGAGTGGTCGCGTATCCGTAAGTTGGATACGTACGGGTTTATGTAGTTTTTGGGTGATTCGGTCGTTTTTTGACCTGTGGCCACTTTCGTTAACGTCTCTTCTCTTCCACCTGTTTTCTCTTACACTTTCTCCGTGTACAACGAAACCGAAAGAGTAGCGATTGATCGCGGAAGTTTATGGGACTTGACCAGACTGGAGTTAGGTTGAAATCCTAAACCCACCGTCAGCAATCCATGACGGGGAAAGAAATTAAGAGCTACAGACGGGAACTCGGCGATGTTGAAAGACACGAAGTTCAGCGGCACATTGGGAATCCGTCGGCCGACACGTTAAGAAATACAGATCACAGTATACAGGTATAGCTTTAACTACGTTATCTTGCATTAAACTGGAATACCTGTAAACTACACTGGACGAGTACGCGCTGGGATGCTGCCCAGGAAAATGTGAATTAGACACCGACGTAGTCGCAGCCTGACCATGACCTGCAGCTGCTGCTGGGGCTGTTTCACAGAGAATGGGATTCTCACGTGTGAGGATCACCCAATAGACAATGATCAATGGTAGGTGGGATGCCGTGTGGATTCCTCTCTCCTCTGTGTTACTGTTAGGACTATGGAAGGTCTTAGGTTCTGAATATCTAGAAATAGCTAGCTACCCAAGTGTATCCAGGGTCTTTGTAACTGCGTCTAATGCAAAATATCAGTCATAGAGGGAGTTTTGTAGTGGGGCGCTCTATTTATGAATTATGGATATAATGTTGGCGACCAATTACTAAACGCAATTCAGTGATTTCATTGGCACGAAAGCGTGGCGTAATAATGAAGAGAAAAAAAGTAACGAATAGTTTCTTAACATTTGTAACTTGCGCATGAATTATTCACGAATTAATTCATTCCCATTCAGTGTGTCTCCAGGTCCGTGTTCTGTGTCTTTGTGGTAACAGTATTCTTTGGGAGCCTAACCTACGGCAGACGCAACTGTAACTACTCTGAGATACTCAGCAGTTACAAAGAGTTGATTTTCATTGAGCTCCAGAATCTGGTATGTATAATAAGTAATAAGCGTATATCGGAATATGGCGTTGAACAAGAACGCACAAAAATAAGTGGTGCGCAATTATTACTACCTGTTTGTTATTAGTCGTTTTACGGCAAACACTTCCTTTTATAACAGTGATTGCGATTATGTAGTTCTTTACTTAAGTAGAGGCTTTTACATTAGTGAAAGTGATTGTTGTATGTACTATATGGGAATGACATCAAAAGCCTCACATTGAAGTGTAAAATTCACTCATATTTTATCAATACTTCGCTGCCCTCTGCTGGTTAGGTTGCGGTCAGGGCTACACGATATAGCTACAGTACAATATACCCTGAAGGTTTTCTCATATTAGCTTGCAAGTATTAACATATAATTAACAGTGCATTACTTTGTTTTCTCCAGAATCTGACTGGACCTTACAGTTCCCAGGGAAACGGCTGTTGTCCCTCTGGAAAGGTGATGTGAGTCTTTAGTAATCCTTTCAGTTCGCAGTAACGTCAATCTGAAGTGGGGAATCTAAACACTGATGTTTGTCAGTGCAATGTTTAAACCAGGGGTTCCCAGCCTTTTTTGGCTCATCTAGCCTGGACCGGTACTTGGACATAATGCAAATAAGAGCACTAAATCACACAAATTAATGCTTGCAACGGGAACCATAAATTTGAAAGCACACTGTCACCTTTGGGTAATCCCCTCTTGCTCCAAACCCAGATTCCTGAAACTTGAGAATGCAGTCCTTGTACTAGTGTGATCGCACTACGGAAAAGTTTCTAAAGTGCATCCGCTGCCTGCTCAGCTCATCACGTTTTCTTTCAAAATATGATTTTGGCTTGCCCATGTATTCTTTGTGTGCTTTGTCAAAGTGTCTTTTAAGTTTGTTTGGTTTCATACTCTTTACACAGGACATAACTTCACAAGAGGCATTAGGTCTTTTACATTTACATTTGACATTTTAGGTATTTAGCAGACGCTCTTATCCAGAGCAACTTACAGTTTACATTTCTTTTACATACAATCCATTTATACAGCTGGATATTTTTACTGAAGCAATTCAGGTTAAGTACCTTGCTCAAGGGTACAACAGCAGTGTCCCACCTCCAAACTCTGAGTTACAAGCCCAGCTCCCTAACCATTACTGCCAGCCCAGCCTGCCTTTTCATCGTTCTTCTCAATGACGCTTGTAAATCCATAACTTTTTGAAAATTCATGTTCAGTCTCAGGTTCACTTGCTGATGTGGAGGGGGCAGCAGCTTTTTGTTGTTGTTGCTTTCTAGCTAACTGCCGAGGCTAGTCTAGTTAGCTAGCGTGTTTACCACTGCACTGAATGACAGGTTGCGTCAACAGTCGAGTGAAGTTCAAGGTTAATGTTTATTTAACATAATTCAAGCAATTTGTATGTTTTAACACCTTTTTATGTTTGCTGATTTTAAATGAAAGAAATGCGTGTCTCACCACTTTATATTGACTTTCTATTTAAAACATATATATGATATAACCTAGAACTTTTCTCGTGACGTCATTTGCATATCAGGTGACCCCAAGGTTGGGAAACGCTGGTTTAAACCCGTGTGTGAGCTCTGGTTTGCTGTTCAGAGATACAGAGGAGTTATAATCTCCTAATGAACATTTTAGCAGTAATTACACTGGTTAAGTACCCAAGTCAGAAGAATATTGTTTTTTGTCTCCAGTGCAGATATTGCCCATATGCGAGGACCACTTATCAATTTTAGGTTTTGTACAAATGGTTGTAGTTCTGATCAGTTTTTTGTCAATATGTACAGTGCTTGGTCAGTGCATCTGCAGTCTCAGAACCTCCCCAGCATCTCTGTTGTGAGTTTGTGGTTTGCATAATTTTGTACCCTTCTGTTGATAAAAACAAAATGGATATTAATAAAGTAGATCTTCATTTACTTTGTCACCACAACATCCATGCTTCAATATTTCACAGAAAATTGGAATTAAGGCTATTTTTATATGTATGTTCTTTGTCAGTGTCCTTGTGTCCAAAGTATCAGTAATTGCTTGGCTATACTGATATAAAAATGTGCCTTCACTCACCCTGCCTTAGGCATCTACATAGAACATGCTTAAGTATAGAGCACATAACCCATTCATTAATAATTGAACTGAAACATGTGTTTAATTGTAGGTACAGCGCATCCTGTGGTCAATATATGGCATGACACAGTTGTTCAAATTACAAGGTAAA
Source organism: Aldrovandia affinis (assembly GCA_029706075.1). Lineage (NCBI taxonomy): Eukaryota > Metazoa > Chordata > Actinopteri > Notacanthiformes > Halosauridae > Aldrovandia > Aldrovandia affinis. The sequence continues at coordinate 3,527,413 of JAINUG010000036.1, read as the reverse complement.
GGCAAGTGGCATCGTGATGTAGGCCAGCCTGTGGAAAGAATGGGACGGTTGATCAAAGAGAACTGCAGACATGCTGATCTGGTAAGACTTAACAAAGATGAAAAAGATCATATTGTGCTGTAATGTACTGTCATGATGCTTCAGAAAAAGTCATGCAAGTTCTTCGGTTGCATTGATTCCAGAAAAACTCATCTTGTAAAACTGGAAAAGTCTTGAAGGGAAGGATGAAGAAAGAGAAAATGATTGAGGCTCTGGTCATATGTTGGCAGAAGCTGCAGAGTATTTACGCTTCCACACCACGAAGGAGAGCGTGAAACAACTCGTTTTAAAGGCCATCCTCTGCTGTCCTGCACAGGTGGCAGAATTGATCACAGTCAATCTTTATTTTGTAGTATTAAGTGTCAACTGTATTTTGTAGGTATGGCAACATTTTTCAAATGGAAAAATTACTTTTGTGATACTTTATGTTCTCATAGTCTTGATGTTACATTCAATTAATATAATCAAAGATTGTATTACTAATATGGTGCAGTTCATATGATTAATTCATTGGGAATTAAAGATTCACTTCATTTGTAAACTCTGACCACACATGGACAGTAAGTAAGCTAGTTATATTACCGGTCAAAAGTTTTAGCACCCCATTTTCCAGTTTTTACTGAAATTTAGGCAGTTCAAGTCCAGTGAATAACCTGAAATGGCACAAAGGTAAGCGGTAAACTGCCAGAGTAAAAAAATAAAAAAATATATTAAAAAAGTTTAGGTTACCAAAAACTGAAAAATAATGTCAATTTCAGAGTTTTTCAGGGAACAAGTAATGGGTTAACGTGGGTTAACAGTCACTCTGTGCAAGTCGCCGACCCTGGATCCAGCAAAAGAGCCCCAGACCATCACGCTTCCTCCTCCATGTTTGACAGTTGGTGTCACACACTGAGGAACCATCCATTCGCTTACTCGACAGCCTACAAAAACCCTGCTTGATGAACCGAAGATTTCAAATTTTGATTAATCGGTCCATAAGACCTTCTTCCAGTATTCAGTAGTCCACTGGTGGTGCTTCATGGCCCAGGCAAGCCTCTTTTTCTTATTTTGCCATCTTAGCAATGGCTTTCTTACTGCCACTCGACCTGTCAACCCTGCAGCTCGAAGTCTTATCTTCACAGTTGAAACTGAGACTTCCTTACTTCGACCAGTGTTAAGCTGTGCTTGAAGCTGCCAAACTCACTGCCAAAAAATTTACATTATTTTTCATTTTTTGGTAATTTTAAATTATTATTATTATTATTTTTATTATTTTAATTTTATGTTTGCCGCTTACCTTTGTACCATTTCAGTTTATTCACTGGACTTGAACTGCTTAAATTTCAGTAAAAAATGGAAAATGGGGGTGTTCTTAAACTTTTGACCGGTAGTGTATATATATGGTATTATGATAATGGGTTTTGGAGAGCTGTAGAGCTATATATTTGATAAAGATAGGTTATGTATATATGGTTATAAAATAGTGCACATTTAAACTATTAAACTTTCCAAGGCAGCAGACAAATTCATACCAGCAATATCTCAGAGAAGCTATTACTGAAACTCTTTGGTGCTATTTTACAGTGAATTGCTTGTAGAATTGATTATTGTGTTAGCATTTTAGAAAACGTACTTTTAACATACTTTAAAATGAGAACATGTTTTGTGTCCTTCTTGCATTAAAGGTTGTTATCAAAATGATCTGTCTGTGTATTCATTCATATAACTGTGTCACTATGGATATACATGCGAAGAAAACTTTAGGTTGCAAATGACATATAAAAAAAATAAACAGTCGAAGGGGGAATGTCGCGGAACCTTTGTGATTGTTTCTGCTGCTCCGATGTGGGGACCGGAAGTTACACACGTTTCATTGAACGTAAACGTGTTGACGCCAGCTAGCTGAATGCGTTTAACAAACTGAACGAATTAAGACTGAAGGTAAGCATTCTTGCTATTGACCTAGTTTCAAGCATTCAAAATCTCTTTGCATGCTAAAACCAGAAAGACTTGCTGTCGGGTTAGATTATTTTGATGTATGGAGCGCTAGCAAATAGCTATGCAATGTCTGCTAGCTTGTGTAGCTAAAGTATTAACTTATGAAATTAAATCAGAGCCACTTGTTTTCACCATCGTTCAACTTTTAGAAACGTCCACATTTTTAAATCCAATTTTCAAAAACAGTCACCGAGCTGCAAGCGAAAAGGTGAACTAGATAGCTAGCCGGCAACAACCTAACGTTAGCGAGCATTCGCTATCTAGGTGGGTGGTAGTGAGAGAAGTTAACTGTCAAATCTGATGTTGTTATATAACTACCTATTACCATTCACAATAGTAATGTTGAAGAAATGTATTTAACGTTACTTTATGTCAAAGGCAGGAAACTCAATACACTACCAAATTAGCTTTACCTACCTAAGTGCTAAACGAGCCTCGTTTCTTGTTGGACAGCAAATGAGCTGTACCTAGCTAAATGTGAGAAAGTAAATGTAAACGAACCTCCTTGTTCAGACATGGCAGGAGTGGACATGGACCCGGACCTTGCCCGGGGATTGTTTGAAGAAGGAGCTACGCTAGTGCTTCTGGGGGTCCCCGAGGGCACTGAGCTGGGCATGGACTACAAGAGCTGGCAGGTGGGACCGCGCTTCCGGGGGATAAAGATGATCCCGCCTGGTCTTCACTTTCTGCACTACAGCTCCGTCAACGGACAGAGTGGCATAGAGATGGGCCCGAGAATGGGGCTGTTCCTGTTCCTCCAGCCTCGTGAGGTGCGCTTGGCTCACTGGGATAAGAAGGAAGAGGACATGGACTTCTCCGCCTCTCAGAACGAGGAGGAGGTCAGCCGAGTGAAGGCCGGCTTGCGGGACCTCGACCCTTTCCTGGGGCCCTACCCGTACGAAACCCTGCGCAAGTGGGTCTCGCTTACAGACAGGTTAACCGAAGAGGTCGCCAGCAGCCTTCAGCCGCTTAGTGGCAGGATCTGCGCCTTCGACGACGTGATGCCAGAGCTCCAGCTGACTTACACCAAGGACAGGGAGGAGCACAACTTGCCCCGCAACGACACAGAGTGCCAGAGCATGCAGGAGGGGCTGGAGCGCCTGCCCCGCATGAAGCAGAGGCCTGGCACAGAGCTGCGCTTCTCCCACATCCCCAAACAGATGTACCCCGAGGGAGCCACCCCCGCGCAGATTACTCAGTACAGCATGGACCTCAGCTATGCTCTGGACCGTCTGCTGGAGAGCCGCTATGAACAGGAGCCACTGCACATCCTCGGTGAGCTACCGCTGACTTCATAGGATATCCCCCATAGGATACGCTGTCTACTGCTGTTCGCTCAGGCATCATTGCTTTTGACAACGTGCCATGCCCAGTCGAAAAATATATTTTGTGATGAGTTGTTCCACCCAGACACCTCTCCTCCACTATAATAACAAACTTGTTCAAATAGACAACCTTTGTTCTTAGTCTGTGTTAGATTACAGCTCATATTTTGTATTTGTCCTAACCTTTCTGCTTTATAGAGTGTATGCCCATGTGATATATTTGGCGCCAGTTGTCAGGGAGTGAAAGAGTAACAGCCTGGTTTGACATTTCTGCCTAAGGCGAGCTGCAGTTTGCTTTCATCTGTTTCCTGATCGGGAACACTTATGAGGGGTTCGAGCACTGGAAGAGGCTGCTGGCACTGTTGTGCCGTGCTGAGACTGCTATGTGCGCTCGCCGCGAACTCTACCTCGGCCTCATTGCCGTGCTCTACCATCAGCTGGGTGAGATCCCGCCCGATTTCTTCGTGGACATTGTTTCCCAGGACAACTTCCTCACCTCTACATTGCAGGTCAGTCAGCAGTCCCTTTCTGCCTAGCCACGCGTCTGTGCTCTTCATGTCCACCAGGGGGCAGTAAGCCATCTCTTACTGTTTGGGTTTTCAGATGTTTTTGTGAGATTTTAAGCCTCTAATTGACCCTTCGCTAAACCACGCCCCGAAACGCAGACTGGCCAATCACAGCGCAGTATTTGACAGACTCCGACAGAGGTGCGACAGTTTTTTGCTGCGCTCCATTGACTTTGACGGAAAAATTTGAGATTTTCTTCATTTTCGAGCTGGTTTTGTGGATTTTTAGCTAATTATGGTTAAACGTTGTGCCTGGGGCTGGAAGGAGAGGTTGGAAGGAGATATACATTTTTTTTCCTTTACAAAACCAAAATCAAATCCTGAAAAGTGTTAGCCAGCTAAGCTAACGTGGCTACGGTCTGGATATACAGCTCCGGGTTGTAACGTTGGTAAAGTTAGACTAAATGTTAGCTTTGTTATTCGTGATCCAGCCAGCTTGCTAACGTTAAGATGTTACAGTCAAGCTCTAAAAAACCTGTGGGTAACGTTACCTTGATGTCAAAATGTAATACTATTTTTTCATTACTATTTCAGCACTTTGTCAATGGGAAGCCCAGTCCCGAGTACCCAAATCTTGTGGAGGACTGGGCTGACACACTGCTGATATTTTTTGCTTTACAGAGGTCCAGGGTATGGAGCTACCTGTGGAGCTAACCAGAGTAATGTCGTTACAGCACACTATAGGCTACTAATGTTACGTTAGTTAGCTAATGCTAGCTAACTTACTACTGAATGTAATGTTATATAGGCCTACTGCTTTTGCTTTTTAATGATTATAATAGTGAATAGAGACCTACCCAGCTTTACAGGAACAGTGTTGCTCCTTAATGTCGTTGTCCTCTGTCTCAATCGCCAGGTGATGCGGTGGTTCACTTTTACTCTGCTCTGTAGGCTTTCACTTCTATCTTAATTTTTTTTAATGTCATTTTGTTGCTGAGTCAGTGTGATATCTTGAATATAACCTTCAAATGCATATTGTAGACCCTTCTGTCTCCTGTCTATTTTCCAAAAATTTCACAATATTTCTCCAGGGAGTGCTGTTAGCGACAGTGGGAGCGCCATGCTGGCTCCAAAAGCTTGACGGACTTAGCAACAGTAACTAAGGGGGGCGTGGTTCGAAGGGTCAATTGGGGAAAAAGTTCACGTGTGAAGAAACCATGGCTTACGACATCTTTTTAAGTCTATCCTGCAAGCACTTATATGTGCAGTTGTCTTTTTGTTAAATACAATTTTTTAGGTGCAATAATATGGCTGCCACCAGTGAATGAAATTACAGACATAGCAAATACAGTAGCTGCAGGCAGGACTTCCTTGACTGGTGATGACATTTCAGGTTTACTTTCCTTGCACACTGCTATGTGAGTTATTGTACCTGATTCTGTGAAAAAGAAATTCACATTTCTAATATTTTGATTGATTGTGTTTGTTATTTGCCTCTTCTTGTGCTTCAAGGAAACGGCCAAGCAATTTAGAAGTGGTTATTTTGTACATGTATATATTGAATGGAAACTTCACCATGTTGCATTATAGAGCCATTACTATTATTATATTATTATATGCCATTACATTTGTATCCAACCCTGTCACATATCGAAGTATGACCAGGCACTCAGCCCCATTTTCTTCATTGAAAGTTCTGTCTTCCTACTGTTGAAGCCAGAGCATTCCAATTGAATACATCTTCTGGATATTCATGAATGGGCGTCGTTATTGTGACAAAGGTTGTTCTATACTGTAACATAGCACCTGAAACTCCTGTTACCAACTAGTACCTCCTGTTGTTAGGAAGTCGAGAGGACGGAAGCAATGCAGGGACTGACCGTCTGGTTAGTCTATAGAATCTGTGCTATTTTGCTAACCTTAGCCTTCATTTTGTGTCCCTGCAGGGGTTTTTCCAGTTGGCCACTGGCCCCGGTGTGGACAGCGTGCTGCGGAAACGGGCAGGGAAGTTCAAAGCCCACCTGACCAAGAAGTTCCGCTGGAATTTTGAGGTGGACCCTGACGACGACGCCCCCGTGGTGGTGGAGCTGCCCGAAGGGGTCAGCATGGACTGAGCGCACCCCGTCAACACGGCGGGGGGCACAGTGCTGAGTCCTACGATCTGGGCACAGTCTGGCAGACCTCTGATTTCTCTCGGGGCGGAACAAGGGCCTCGCTGGAGAAGAATGGCACATTGGAAGGGAGCATCACAGTCCTAAGATCTGGGCACAGTCTGGCAGACCTCTGATTTCTCTGGGGCGGAACAAGGGCCTCGCTGGAGAAGAATGGCACATTGGAAGGGAGCATCACAGCTGAATTACAACTGCGTGGGAACGGAGGAGGAACCCTGTGGAACCCTGTGGAAGCTGGTCTTCAAATCTGTTTCTGCACAACGCCCATGTTATCTGTGGACATAGCTTGAACCATTCAGAAAATGACATGTAATAGGTGCAGCATGTTTGTTGGATTGGCACACAACATCAAGAGCACGTAGGCCTAAGCTTTCCTAGCAAAAAGATGAAAGCAAAAGTGAGTTTATTTTGTATTTTGTTGGGGTCAGTGTACATGGCACCATACAACCAACTAAGCACTTTGCCAGGTTTAATTCCAAAGCACCCATTGCAAACAGCACTTTGTTATATGGTAATAACAAGGTAAAGGGTTTCTCATTGTCCTAGGGCACTTTCTTTGGAGCTGGTACCATGTGAAGCATTTGAAGCGGATTTAAATTCAGAACAGACATCCATAGTGGCATCTTAAATGACCAGTACTGCTGAAATTGGGTTTCCTTCCCCTCCATCCAAAAAAAGGTTTAATTTCAACCGCATTTGTTTTGTGAAGAAGATTAAAATTCAAGCCACGGCCATTCATTTTGCGGTTTCTCCCCGTCAGCTGTTGGTGTAGGGTGTACTGCATGACAAGAGAATCGGTATATCTGTTTTGGTCATTGAGTTTGGCTAACATTGGACATTGGCTGTGCCTCCAACCATGCTGACCCATGTAATGTGTCTTTGTGTCCATTTCCTTTGAAAAATGTCCCTTATCCGATACAATTTCCGCAAACATATATACCAGACATTCCTTCTAATAAAAATGTTCTATCTGTCCTTTAATTTTCCATTTTCCTTTGTGTTTTTAATTGATTTTGTTGATCTGGAAGTGGGATAGTCTGTTCCTAATTTTGGGGGTTGAAAGAAATGCAGAGGAAATTTTGTTTGTCAGTTCAATCTGCACTTTTCTGCCGTACAAAACCAGGTCATGTTCCATAACAGTATGTCTGGAATGTGGCTGGTCCGTGTGCTTCTATAACTGTCCACTAGTGGGCAGGCTTGTTTTGGTTTTGTTCCTCCAAAAATGAAAACAGTGCACATGCAGATTTATCTGAAATGCGTAAACAGAAATAATTTGGAATGCATTTATTTGGTTATAAAGGCATGGCCAGCACAAGATGTCTGAACAATCCCAGCATGCATCTTTCAGAGAGCTGAAAAGCTCTCTCTCTCTCAGAGATCAGAGAGCTCTATTTTACTCAAGCATTCTTTTCAAATCCTCTTCTCCTTTAGTCGGTATGAACTCACAAAACACTACTTTGAAGGAAATGAAAGTCCGGAGACTGAACATAGAAATAGAAGGCATTCATCTCTCACTTTTGAGAAAAAGTGTTCTTTTTTTGTTGCCATCCTCATCTGTTTGCTTCCCATGTTGGGACCGCAGTGTTTTTTGCCTTTTAGCCTGCGAGTGATTTATCACAGTGGCCAGCGTGAGCAGACCCTGTCACTTCTCTGTTCACTGTGTTTGCATTCACGGGGCCGTCTGAGCGCGAGCTGCCTTTCAGGGCTGAGAGAACCGGAGACGCCCCGCTGTTTAAGGGGGTGGAGGCAGGTTTATTCTCCCCCCCCCCACACTCCCAAAAGCTCTGTTTTTGAAAGCAGAGTTAGAAACATCTTTTGATGCCGTGAAAGTTGAACCAGTTCAATCACTGACATCCCTCGCATGGAGTTGATTGGATAACCTGATTTGTCTGACTGGATTGAGAAACCCTGAAAGAAGGGAGTACGGTGGAATAAAACCCCTTTCATTAATGGTCATTGAGGACGGAGAAGGGCCTTACTGCTCCCTTCACGCTCTCTCCACCATTCACTGCACCGCCGTTCGGGGCTCCCGTCACAGCGAGGGGAAATCCAGCCTCGGAGCCAGAGTTTTAGTTTTGTTTAACTCGCCTAATGTACCCGAGCTATCGGGACCCTCCAGATATTGTGGCCCCTCAATTGAAGCAATTAGCGTAATGGGGTCTCCAGCGTTGCTCGTCGTCCTGTAACCAAAAACAGGACTTTTTTTTTGTGTGTTTTCCCAGCGTATAAGAGTTTACTGTAGCTTGCCGACTCCCACTGTTTTTAATTAGAGCCCTGGACCAGCCCATCAGCGGGCCCACAGCAGCCTCACGCGAGGCTTCCTTACACTTGGCAGGCAGAGCGTACGAGAGGCACAAGGTTGCTTTTAACATCTTCCAGGCTGGTGAACGTGGCGCTTGAATCCGCCCGTCTCTGAAGCGGCGGTGGGCCGCTGGCCTTCGCTCCCGGAAAAGCATGCGTCCCCAAAGCCCCGGAGGTAACGGCAACTCCGGGCCCAACCACTGGCCTAATTGCTTCCACATTTCCCTCTTTTGCGGGAAATGCCAAAATGGTAAAACTGTCACGTGAAATGGTATAAAAATTAAAAAAAACAAAGCAAAAAAACCTGGTGCTTTAGGGCTGGAAATCGCAGCCCTGAATGACATCCCAAAGAAGAGCGGTGCACCCGCTCCAAGTTGACAGCGGGTGATTTAAGCTGATGCGAAGTTCCTGAGAGGACGGGCCACAGGTGCGCAGGATTAGCGTGACGCTGGTGTTCCTGTATGCAGTGAGGAGCGGCTCTCTGAATGAAGAGCTGAGGGGCCCTGTCAGTGAGGATCGTCCTGGCGTGCGCCTGCCTGACCTGCTGAGCCCTTTACACTCGGGGAAGCACGAGAGGCGTGGCAGCGGCCTGCCACCCTATCCTCTTCTGTACCGTCCCAGTATGCAACTGTCCTTTCAGCAGAATCTCTCGAAGCCCTTCCTGTCGGACAACATATCCGGCAAATGTGTGGCTCGTCAGAAAAATCATACCCAGCCTCTGGCTTCTGAACAGGGTCATAAAGGACAAGGAGAGTCTGGCTCGTCGTGATCATCTGCCTTAATGTGCAGTTTGAGGGAAGACCGGAATGGCCCCTTGCAGAGTATTTTTTCCATGAATATTCTTTAAATAGTTGACCATGACACCAGTTTCAAACATCCTTTAGTGGTTACCTGCAGAAGTGATTCAGAAGTATTGGTGTGACATCGCAGAAAGGCCCATAACCTGAAGAGAATGTTTGCGTATCCGTCCGTTCGGTGTAATGTTGGTGTGTCCGAAAGGGTGTCTGGCAATCCTGTTGGACATCTTGGTAATACCTTTATTTTGTTTCCCTCCCGGAGAGAATGTGATCAGCCACTGTTTTTTCACAGCTCCCCCGTGGTAAATGTTGTCATTCATTCTTGATTTAAATCAATTAGATGTGTTACGGTCGAATGTGGGAGCCGCCCGAAACAGCCAAAATAAACACTGCTTTTCAGGTCCCTGCGAGAGTCAGACCCGTGAATTCCCAGAGCTCAGGCGGGCGGGGGAGTCTGGGAAGTTGGCGAGGCGGTGACGGGAATGGCAGGTTTGACGGAGGGGATCCTCGGAGATCGTCTCGCACGGCTCCGACCGCCTGGACCTCTCACACCGGGTCATATTTAGAAGCGCGGCTTCCTCGGCTTTGGCTTTCCTGTCGCAAAGGGCAATCGTAATCGAAAGGAATGGCTTGTCGGAGCGGGGGCTGGTTTTAATTGAGCGTGTCCCTGTGAGTGCACGTGAGGGAGCTCTGGGAGCGGGCTCGCTGGTCGTGTGTGACGGGCAGCGCCGGGCCCTTCACAGTTTGTTCCATTCGGTCTCTGCAACGCCCCAGTGAAACACATTTTTCGTTAAACAACTAAACGTGTGTAGCTCGTTGGTGCTCCCTGGTCTGCCGACACTTTGAATGCATAATGGGGAAAACGTTCACATCCAAACCCTGTGTGCTTAATCATGCACTTAAAAGCACAACTGCCAACTGACACACTGCTCTTGTTCTTCCCCGTTCATGCACTCGTTGAGAGTGCATTCATTCCCGGATTATTTCTCTTGCTTTATGTCGGCGTTGTTGGTCTCCAGGGCTCACTGCTTTCTTACAGTCTCTCATTCTCGAGCGCTTCCAGGAATCCTGCGCTGCTCTCACTTTGGCTCCAGTGTGTAACGATCAGACATGGACATCTCTCCCGCCCCTGAACGTGGACCCAGCACGTGCAGAATTCCCTGGTGGACCGCTCACATTGCGCAAACCACAGTGGTGTTTGTGTGCATGTGTGCACATGCAAACGGCGTGTTCTGCCTTAGTTCTTGCCGGTATGCTGTAATTAACAGCAGAGACTCGGAACAAGGCCGCGAGCCCGCGAGCCGGTCTTTGTTCTGGCACGAGGCGCTGGGTGGGATGTGCCACGTTTGTGACGGGTGTCGTGTTGCGAGGGAGAGGCATCCCCGGGATGCTGGAGCGGCGGGGCATGTGCACACGCACCTCAGGCCACAGCTGGGAGAGGAGAGGAGAGACCCCCAGGGACGAACGGGAGGAACACACGGAGCCTTGTCCTTCTCTTCCCACAGCTGTTGCAGGGCCCAAGCTCCAGTTTCACCACGTGCTGCAATGTGCCCCCACCCTCTCCTTAAACACACTCACACACACGCACACATACATGCACACCAGATTAAATAGGAGTTCTGCCCTGCCACGACCCCACCCTCGTGCGCTGTGGCTCTCATCACCTCAGTGTCTGAGGGTAAGGCTGCCCACCACAAGCCAACCCTCTTACATATAAACACGCACACATTCACGTAAACAGACACACACATATACAGTGCCAGATATACAGTATGGTAATATAACATATGCTATTTAGCAGACGCTTTTGTCCAAAGCGACTTACAGTAGTGAATGCATACATTTGTCAGTATATGTGGTCCCAGTGGTCCCACAACCTAAGCATTGCCAATGCCATGCTTTCACTACTGAGCCACACAAAACCACACAGAACCATGCTCTCCCTACTGAGCCACACAGAACCACACAGAGTCATGCTCTCCCTACTGAGCCACACAGAACTACACAGAACCATGCTCTACCTACTGAGACACACAGAACTGGCACAGAACCATGTTTTCTACAGGCTGGAAACTGAGACACTCAGAAACACAGATGGTAACTGCAATGACACCGAGCCTAGCCTGACCCAGTAGACTGCCTATCCCATCTCTTTGGGCTCTGGGCCTGGATTACATCACAGCATAGGTGACAAAAACTTCAACGCATGTTTCTCTATTCTGTTGTGAAATCAGTCAAGCTTATTCCTAGTTAGGGTAACTGGAGCAATGATGCATTGGGGCGAGAGCAGGAATACAGCCTGACCCAGTAGACTGCCATTCATCCCATCTCTTTGGGCTCTGGGCCTGGATTACATCACAGCATAGCTGACAAAAACTTCAACATGTACATGTACGATATCTATTTTGTTGGGTCCCTTACGTATTATTTATTTGTATTTTTCATGACTTATTCCTGTTTTTCTTTCTCCCCAAACTGGGAATCGCCAGTTGTGATTGTCGGCCAACCCATCGCTGCAGTGTGACCAAGCCTGGTGCTGCTTCTTCTCACCCTCAAATTGGCAGCCTATCTAGGGCCAAGAAACCAGGTGAGGTGAGCTAATTGCAATGAACTGCTTTAATTGATCAATTAAGTGGTGAGCAACAAGGAAAACAAGCAGACACTGTGGCTTTCCTGGACCAGGGTTGGCCACCCCTGCTCTAATCACATCAGTTGAAGCACAGTTGGGCGAACCGGAGGATCGAAGTACATTTAAAACGAACTGAGAGATCTGGCTGGGGTGTATGGTGTGGTCAGTGTCTGGACTACTTACACAGAACTAACACAGCTGGTGCAGGCAACCTGCACGCCCCAGAGGAGTTTGTGTTGTGTGATGAGGCTGGAGTAGACCCCGCGGATTGCGGCCCTCCCTCTCTGGGTGACGTTATAGCAATTCAGTTTATTTATTAATTTCCTTTACTAACATCCCTCATCAAAATACTGACAACTCCCTTGTTCTGTAACATGTATTTTAACAGGGTTATAGAGGGGAAGGACATGCACAGAGGGGCATCTTGTGCTTGGATTTTGGCCCAAAGATCAGCACATGGACGTTTCATTTATTTTATGCTTTTTCACTTCATCATTTTAAATATGCAATTCGACATTGAAATGTAATTTTTGTGGAAAAATACTTAGGAATAAAGCCAAGGAAAGGCATTTTTTTGTAGATGTACAACTATGCACTTTCCCTTGGCTTTACTTTCATAGTATCCTCAGTGCCTTGCAACTCGCATGCATTGGCTTTGCTTCTTAGCAGCTGAAAGGTACCAGGTCTTGTGTGCTCGTAAGTCTGGGTGACATAACGATGCACCCTCCGTGTTTTGCCCCCTGCAGACTTTGAGGTGATGTGGTTATGTGTTGGTTATTACCTGGAGTGCCAGGTCACCTGGAGAAGGGCTGTGTCACACAGGTGCTGCAGGGCGGTGTGGCGCGATGGTTTGCGGTCGATGCTGGTGGCCGGTCTGAAAGGAGGGACGGGTGACTGTGCCCCGGCCGGACCGATGTGGGCATGGGGCAAGTGGAGGGGTGCGGCTCAACGAACGAGACCCACAGCGAGTGTTGGCCCAGGCTCTTTGCGCTGGCCCAGCTATGGGTGGAAGTTGATTTTGGCAGCATGGCTAAATGTTTCTGTGACAGGGTGCAGGGTGCATCAAGTTATGGTGGAGGCACAGATGTTGTGGAGCTGATCAAAGAAGCCCGGTCTTTCAGCAGGAAGGAAGGGCAGGGCGACACCCCCCACCACCCTCTGCGGCTCGTATTCGTACCCGCGGTATGTTATTGCATCCTACTGCGTTAAGCTAAGTGGAATAGCTCTGAACGGTGGCTCCTTTCCTTTTCTTTGAGTTTCCCCTTTCCTGTGACCTCAGTAAGTGTGCGAGGCGGTTTGCCTCTGCCTTTCACCCCTTTCCCTCTCTCCAGCTGCCAGTCAATCTCTCTCCTGCAGGTACAAACTCCTCTGCTGCCTCCTGTTGTCTTTGGCAGCCATCGCTAAACTCTGGCAGACCCTGTCAAGGGAGGAAAGATCTGAAGGCCCATGGAGCTGGAATATATTTCCCCTGGTTTTTCTGGGCCACTTTCACACAGAACGGTTCTGGCGCGCAGGGACGGGTGAGGCATGGGCCCCAACCGACTCGCTTTTCTCTTTTCTCGGGCGTTTGAGTGCGGCGACATGTAACCGAATCCTTCCTGGTCGACCCACGAGAGATCCGTGTCTCGGACCAGAGAGAGCTCAAAGAGAAAAAGAAACTTTCAGCGGAATATAACTTTCAGCTGCGAGTCAAGAGGGCTGTTTATGTGTACAGTGTGTACATCGATTTTTCCACAATGATGAATCTCCTCTGTCATTTTCCTCTAGCTCTCCACCCATCCAATATTGCTTTTCGACTGCTGGTTAGATTTTTCTGTGCTGTCATTGGCTGTGGCTCATGTGATTCCTCGATTTTTGGTTTCCATGGCTGAATTGACAGGACCAAAGCGCATTCCTTTGGTTAACTAGAAAACCCCTGCGGCCTTTAATGGGTGGGCTTTTTTGTTTCTCTTTTACTTCCTTGAAGCACAGGACTGGCTATTATGTCAGTGATTACAACGCCCTTCCAAAGCTCAAAGATTGATTTAGAGAGAAGGGGAAAACCCTGCTCGCACAAAAATACGGGAGATAGCATTAGTGTGTTTTCCTTTGAGTTAAGTGGTCATATTAAAGCCCCTTTTGAAATGTTAGGAACGGCCTATGTGCAGCAGGTGAACCTCTCAGAGAGACTGTTATTGTAACCGCACCAGGAATCACGTTCAAATCCCCATTAGCCTTGTAATGGCATTTTTGTTGGGGAATAATGATCCACTTCTTCCTGGAGAGGGGCGGCTGCAGGGTTGAAATTGCCCCGCGGTGGTCACCATGGCAGCGGTCTCCTCGGCAGGTGCGTGGAAGGGCACCTCGTTAATCATGGCACTGCGCGTCGGGAAAGCCATGATTCATCTTACAGTGCTAAATCAGGAGCGGAAAATCCTTCTTTTTACTTCATATTTTTATATAGACAATACGTTTCGCAGCCTTCTCTGCTCCAGTGGCAGCTTGGAGTTTTAGAGAAGGGCTTTCCTGAGTGCTGTTGGAGAGGGTTTGGGTTCATGGGAGATGGAAGGCCTTAAATGAGGCGCAGCTTTCAAACTCCAGCTCTTTCTTGCGTCTGTGCTCTGCGGAATCACCCTTTTCCATTCCTGTGTTCAGTTTGCTGCTTCAATAGCTCCAATTAATGCTCTCATTAGTAGCCAGTAAACAAATTCTATTCATAGAAGAGACACACAACTGGCAGACATTGTTCCAGTCCTTCCTTCTGTTGTTCCGTGAAGCATTGTCAGCGTGCTACCTAATCACATTATGAGCCAAGACGGCCGCCCCAGAAGAAGGGCTGTTCTGACCCGGGCTTGCTCCATCTCTGTGGTTTTGGGTCTCGGGCTGAGAGGAGGCTGTGTAGCACGCAGAGCGATGATTAACAGCATCTGCTGTGAACGAGATGAGACCCCTTGTAAATCCTTGCTCATCCCAGCCCCTCCATCACACCACCGATTTGACCAAATTATTACAGAGCTCCCTTTGTGTGGTTCCCCATACTGGCTGGCCAGAAGCCCGGTCGGTTTGGAAACGTGCGTCTGCTTTATTTCACTCATTTACTCTGAATCTGGATGCCGTCTCCAGTCTCATGGGTGCTATCGCCATCGCGACTAAACTTGCGAGGGCCTCCATCGGCGACAGGCCGGCCCGGTGACACGCCCGGCTCCGTGGTTTGAGGGCTTTGTCAGCGGCCCTACGATATACCACAGTCCCTGTCTCCAGGATAAAGAAGGCTGGGCCCTACCGAACCACGGCTATAGGACATTTCCCAGTGGTTGCCCTGGGAACAGATGAGAGGAGCAGAGAGAATGCTATGCTGTCAGGGCTGCATAAAAACCTGCAAATTCACCAGCTTAAACACGTAAGTAGTTGTGGGCTGTGTGATCTCCCAATTGGAGCTGCTTGCCTTGTGTACTCATCACACCCTACACCCCAGCCAGATCCCTCTGCTCCGCCTCCTCTGGCATTGACATCACTACTTCCTACTTGTTGAATACCTTTTCTATATGTATACTTGTCTACTCCTCAAAAAAAAAAAAAAAAAAAAAAGTTTTACTAACCTTCTCCTTCCCAGTGTTACAGATATGGTATGCAGCTGCCAACAACAATGTCTATCACTATATTACTGCACTGATCTCTTGCGCAAACTATGATTGTTCTTACCATGTATTAATGCACATCTTGTAAGTCGCTCTGGATAAGAGTGTCTGCTAAATGCTTAAAATGTAAAAATGTCAAATGTAAATGTATTCATGTTTGGTAATTATATGCTGTGTCAATACAAATCGGCTTAATGACTTCACTGATTTCACAAGAGAATGTTCTATTTCGGGGGGGTTCTTTTGTTCATCAGAACTTAACCAATCATGTCCAGTTTGTATACACAGAAGTAACCGAACTAAGGCGAATCGATCAATATTGGAAACACTGCCTGAGAGAGAGACTTTTCTCTTTTAAAAAAAACAAAACATTTTCAGTGACTGCCTCCTGTCCTGCACTGTGCTGTGAGATTGAGCCAATTACCTGTAACAGCTGGAATACAAAAATAGAAAAATTGCAAGCATGAAGTTGTGCTTTATGTCCCGATGTGTGATTGCATTTACTCCTTAGCTGTAATAAGGCCTACGGAGCCTTCGAATCTGATCTCCTGTGACCATCAGTGTGTGTGCAGCTGTACAGCTGCATGGGATGGTTCTCATAACACAATTTTCACAGAGGAGGCACATTAGACCCACATACTCCACATGGTGTGTTTTGTGCTGATTGGTGGCAAGAAATCCCAATTAAATCTATTTTGATTCCAGGAAGCGATGGAATGGAAAGAATGACACTTGCACACACACACACACACACACACACACACACAAGCACATGCACACACCACAACCACACTCACACACCTGGCTGTCATAGTGCACCTGCTAATGGGCTGAAGGATATGTGATGCCTTTTTTTTGTAACATAACACATGACTAATTCTTCTGGCTGAAGTTTGATGAGAAATTATCAGATTCTGAGATAGATAGTGCCTAGTGCCTCCAATCACTATTTATTATTATAATCTATAAGCATTGGCGAGGAAGGTTGCGGCAGTGTTTATCTTTGTTTTTGTGATATATTTACTGCACATGGACCCCCTCATTGGTTTAGGGAAGGTTCAGAGTGACTAAAGTATCATGGAATCAGCACTGGTACTCAACAGGTGTGCCACTCTCAATCTCCTCTCAATCACCACAAAAGCTAAACTAAAAGCTCCATTTTTTAAATATCTGTTTGGTTTCATTTGGGGCTGGAATTGCTTATGTTTGACCTGAGACACCTGAGAAACAAACACACATTGGCAGCTCTCCTGTATTCGTTCCACATCCTAATTATGCTTAAAGCTTCAGCCCAGAGTGTGAGCCACAGGCTGCCAAAGACTGCTGCTGTCTTGGTCATTTATATCATTTAGCAGCAGCAGCACTTCAGCGGAGTGGTGATCCATGGCATTAATGATCATTGAGCATAGACTCCTAACTAATGTAACCACTTAATGCCCGCCATTGTGAACCCCCTGTTCTTTGTTGGGCTGAAAGGACGGTAAAAGTTTTATCTTCAACATTTCCTTGGCAGCACTGAAATGTCCATTGTTTCCTGGTGGGATGTGGAGTTTACCTCGTCTCAGATTACGATCCAGGGGGAGACTCTGAAATGTATCTCAGTCTACTGGGGTTGTATCGTGTACAGCGGGTTGATAATGCTCCCTCTGCAGATCAGAATAGTGGAATGCACGGCCTCCTTTGATGTGGACAGCTGGAGTCGGAGATCGTGACCATATGTGGACCCACCGTGGATGGTGCGTGAATACGTTCGGGTCTTAATGATATTCTGCTCTCAAAGCTCCCGTCTACATCCTTTCCTGTTGAAACGCTGCTGGAGCTACCAAGCGGAGCGGCAGAAAAATAATTCCTAGCCATGACTGAACGGAAGAAACCCGTGGGTCAGGACTCAATCTAAAACGTTTAAACGGCAAAAGGGCATGCTATTTGGAGTGGTCAACGTTCGGCCCACTCTGTGTTGGTGGCGTCGTTACCATCAATGCAATGTCCATGGGGCTACGGCTTCAATGACATTTCTTTGCACCCCCTACCCTGGGGGTGGTACACTTCATGGACACACTATGGACAGAGTTGTAGTCGTGACCGGCTTAAGCAAGTCCAATTCAAGGCCGAGACCAGGGCCATTCGAGTCCGATTCAAGACCGAGACCGATGGGGGTTCAAGACGAATTCAAGACCGAGACTGGAACAATCCGAGTCATTTTCGAGACTGAGACCATAAGAGTGCGGTTTTTATGCATTTTTCATGTTGTAAATACAAAAAAGACTTTCGGTGGTTACTGTGGTTTAATATTGTTTCAAGTTTAATAATTGCATGTTAAAGTGAACATTGTACATAATGATCAGAATAGGACAAAACAACGTTCCTCTTTAGTCTTCTCCCAGTGCATTACAAATGGTTCTGTGAATAAATATGTATTAACACTACACAAAGAGAACAAATACCATCTAAACATTTATACAGATGAAGCCTCAAAGTAAATGAAAACAGTTAATAAAATCTGAGCACTAAAATAGCACTAATATAATTGATGGCTGCTGTTCCCGATTCCTTACAATGTTCCATTAATGCATACTATGAACATAAATATGTTTTTAAAGGGAGGAGGATGTCCTGTGTACACACAATCAAAATGTTAATGGACACATGAAGAAAAAGAAAGGCTGAGAAAGGAATCCTCTGATTTAATCAGCTGTCTACAGTAATTGTTTTAGTAAGATTCTATTTTTAAACTAAAAGTGCAATAACAAAACAAACATTGTGCGAAATACCATGTTAAACCACAGAATGGCAATATGGTAGTGTTTCAATCGCTAGGCAGCTGCCTACATAGGGCAGCACAAAATGACGTAGCTGTCTCAGTAGGGAGTAAGTTTGGGACAGCACTTGGTAGGTAACAAGACACCATAACTTTACGGTACAGTGTCCGTGAAACTATTTGATAGTTTCTATCTGTTCCTAACTATAGGTTATTTTGGTTGTGCCAGTCACTGAAGCTGTCTCCGTCACAAGACATGAACTTGATAGGTGTCTTCTGGTGGCAGAGCCGACACTTCCGTCTGATAGCTGACTATCAGCTACCGGTCATAAACGGGATCCTGGCCTTTGAAACGGGTCTTCTTTGGGATTTTGGTATTGTAAAAGAAAATAATAAATCCAAATAAACTAAGAGAAAAGAATAAAGAGTTTTCCAAAACTCTGAAGTCTGTGCACTCTCTTCAATCGCGTGCGTCTTCATCAGCATCATGATGTGTGCAGAGCACAATCATGATAGTAAATGCAAACCAAAGAAAGCCGTTGTTTATCGTTGTAAAGGACATTGGCTAGAACCAGACATATTTCAGCATATATGAAGGAATAAGTTATGCAACATGATGGTATTACTGCTGTCATTGAAATTGAGCTGTAAAGAAGCATCTAATGCTTGTCTAACTTTTTTAGTTTAACCATACATGCTTTACTTAAGGTGGAATAAAAAAGTGTGGTGTTACTCCTGATGAAGCCCTTGACAGCATCCCATAACACTCTTGGATCATCAACTGAACCCTTATTGATTTCTAAAAATGTGTGTAGATTCCTTTCAAATTGTACTTTAAATGATTCATTATCAAGGAGCGTAGAGTTAAAACGCCATCTAGGCGCCCTAGCTAAGGCTGAGTGAATAAAGACAGTACAAAACACCGCCTTGTGATCCCAGAGAGCCATGGGAAGAAGGGTCACATTTTTTATATCACAAAATAAGCTCTCTGGAAGCGAAAATAAAATCTATTCTTGAAAAGGTGCCATGTCTAGCAGAGAGAAATGAAAAGTCCTTCCAGGATTGGTTCATCAATCGCCAGAGATCAACCAAACCTGTGCTATTTGCCCAAGCACATAGCGCTTCAGAGGCCAAACTTGGTCTCTGCCCTCAATCACCCCGGTCCTATCCATCCTATGATCACATACGGCATTGAAATCAGCGCCCACTACTAATCTAAAATCATCTGGGCTGGCAGTGTAGTGTAATGGTTAGGGAGTTGGGCTTGTAACTCAGAGGTTGCAGGTTCAATTCCCAGGTGGGGCACTGCTGTTGTACCCTTGAGCAAGGTACTTAACCTCAATTGCTTCAGTAAAATATCCAGTTGTATAAATGGATTGTATGTAAAGAAATGTAAACTGTGTAAGTCGCTCTGGATAAGAGCGTCTGCTAAATGCCTAAAATGTAAATGTAAAATGTAGTTAATTCCAGAAGGGTTTTAGTTAAAAGGCTATAGAATGCTGTGTCATATTTATTGGGAGCATATGTTGACACTAATGTAATATTTTTACCTTTTATACAGATCTTAGTGATAGCAATCCTCCCCTTATCATCAGACCAAGAGTCCAAAAGATCACATTTTAATTTGTGTCTACAAAGTATAGCCACATCCTTTGTTTTGGTGTTATCAGAGGATGAAGCGATTGTATGATAAAATGTATTGGCTAATCGCTTAATATCACTATGCAGCAAGTGGGATTCTTGGATAAATGCCAAGTCGATGTCCTTCCTGTGGAGGAGATCCAGGACACTTGTTTGCTTGTGAGGAATATTCAATACCTTCACATTAAAACTTAAAAACTTGAGGTCAGTCATATTTATCAGAGACCATCAACTGACATTTGAGTGATGCAGAAGGAGTTGAGTCCTGTGAAAAAAATGCAATAATGTCCATAGACCCCCACATATTCCCACCCAGCAAAACACATATAAAATAAGACATAAAAAACAAAAATGAGAAAGGAGGGGAGAGTCAAAGTTCCCCTGCATTTCTTCGAAGAAAAACGCACCATACTCATGTGTCAAAATCCTATCCCAGTGCCGTATTCGAGGTGCACTGATCCCCATCCTTCTAAGGGCCATAAAACCCCCTCACCCTAGCTTGGATGGTTATCAATAAAGTATCAAAGCAATTGAGTGAGCTGTGAGGAGGTAGAGGGCGGGAGAAAAGGTAGAAAGCAGGCACCTCTTTTATACTCATAGACGTGTATATATACATATACTGACATCCACAAACAGACATACATATACATATACACATACACACACACATACATATACACACACAAATACATACATGTACATACATACATACACACACACACACACACACACACACACACACACACACACACACACACACACACACAAACACCCACACGTAGTAACGACCATTTTATTTTATTTTTTAGAAAGATGAATATTTCCATTGCACTTCATTATAGGCAAAACCAAGATAACATTTCATTTATAGATCAATTGATAGGGAAGAAAAGATTATGTAATAGAATAATGATAATTATGATAATTAATAGTTATAATATGATCATAATTTAAATTGTATTTAATTGGCCATTGAAAATTACAATGCAAATATTATCGGTCCCGGCAGAAATTACGAGTTTTCTGTGTTCCGAGACCGAATAAAAATGCCTCCGATTCCCAGACGAGACCAAGACTTTCAAAATGCGGTCTCGAGTTATACCACTCTGGCTATGGATGTAGTCAAATTTGGCAGATTGCAGTGGTCAATGTGGCTGTGTGCCATTCAGAAACAACACACCCTGTAGCCCGTACACCCTGCGAATGACTGACTATAGCAGGGGTTTCCAATCTGACCAACCTACGACCCAATGACCAAGTACGTTTACCATGAGCCACCCCTTTTCAAATATGGAATTTAAATGATTTTTAAACATACTGTATGCCAAAACAAATAGACTGTAAAGAATGGCGGTACAACACACAGTGTTTAATATAGCTGGTGTGAAAGTCAATGGAAAGTGTATAATATAGAATACGTTATTTTGAAGGGGGGAATAACTCATAAAATGCATTATCAGTCTATACTTGAGAGGTTACAGGAAGTTGTAGCTTCTGCTAGTTAGCATGCTGCTAGACACGTATGTTCTTTTGAAGACTTTGTCATTGAAACTCCTTTGTTTGATAGAAGCAATCATTTCCCTATCTGTCCCTGCTTTGACAAATTAGTCATATTAAAGCTACATTTACTTATGGATAGAGAGGCAGGGAATGAGCTGGTTCTTTAGGCCATGTGGCATGGCTGTCGAATTTCGTTTGTGGGGTGGTCTTAGTATTATTTCACCTTACATTTATTATATGTGAAATTGCAATCTTGTCAGCTAGGTAGTCTTATTTGTATGGAAATATACATTTTATTTTCATTTTCTTACTTTCTTTTTTTCATTCCTCTGTTTCTCCAAATTCAAAAGGGCACTATTGGTATTAAGTGGTTTTCAATAAAAAAAAATGTTTATGAACATGCACACAAAAAAGGCACACTTACAAAAAAATTGAAATGAATGCAGGGATTGTGGAAAAAATTCCCTTTTGGAATGGTGCCATGTCCTGATAAGCAGTCTGCATGTTATTTTCCTTGTTGACATTGTTACACACTCTGTGTAACTGCATTATGACATTTAAAAAGCACAGCTTTAGTTAGTCCTTTACTCTATGCACTGTATTTCTCATTATTACAATAATGGCATTTATGTAAATTGCCAAATATAATTTGCACACATCAAACTAAACCATAATAACATCAGATCGAATGATCTGTTTCGCTCATCCATGCGTGCTCAGTAGCACAATTACTTACATCCCAGGTCTACTCTGGTGCAGCTAAGCTAGACTCATCGACAGAGTGTATGTGCAGCCCTCCCACACAGGCTTAATTAGGCCCCAAGTATTTCTCTGTCTGGGCCCATCATGGACACTCTTGTCTCTCTCCTCCTTGAATCAAGCTGCGTCTCCCAGGCTTGTACAGTGTGTCTCTTTCTCCCCTCCTGGCCCAGCATGTGAGCTTCCTCATGTTCAAGCTCCGACTGCCATGCCTCTCTCTGTCAGTTCTATCACTGGTAGCAGGTGGCAGCTTCATGGGCGCATCCTAGTGCTGAAGACAGGAGATTTACAGTGACGAGGCTGAGGGTCTTTATCTGTAGGCCCATGAGCCCATCTGCTCTGAGTTCCTTTCCTCTCCAATGCTCATTTCAGGGGCAGCGATAGCTGACAGGCAGCACATCTGCCGGAGAAGGATTGGCGAGACCGCACAGAGGCCTTCTCCACAGGATCAGGTTCTTCGGTAAATCACCTACACGGATGGTGTCTGCCCCCAGGACTGTAAAGGGCCATGTCGATTACACTTAGCGCAGAGTTACAGCCTCTGAAATGCTTTACTGCCAGTGGGAGGGACGGGGGATTTCTGCTGTCGAAGAGAAAAGGAAGGTCTGGTCCTCTCTCATAAAAATAAAGGAAAATGACCAGATGGCAGAATACTTCCCTTTTTATCGACACAAACTGTTTATTTGCTTGCTTCTAAAAGATCTCTCGATTCTGAGCTCTGTGTTTTTAGCCATTTTTTCTAGTTTTAGGCCCTAATTTTTGGTCCTCAATGCGCGATTCACATTTTCACCCTCAGTCAGCTATGTTATCGTGAACTGGATTGTTAAAGGTACGTTTTAAAGAAAAACTCAAATCAAGCAGGCATCACAAAACCATCACCTCAAATTGTCCTGTTTCATTTGGTCAGTGGCGATTTTAGACCCTTTTAGGGGGCTTTAGCCCCCCTGTCTTTCATCTCAGCCCCCCTGAAAATGTTTAGTCATTCTTTTCTAAAAAACTTTTTTACTTAATATCTATTTTTTAAATACCAAAGATAGAGAGTGGTATTTCAATTTTGTGAGGGTTTTTGTTTTGGGGAATGTAACTGTAAATTAATTATATATGTAGGCTTGTGCTTTGCATGTGTACATCTCATATTCTCATTGGGGGCCGAGCCCCCCTAAAGGTCAAATCCTAGAATCACCCCTGCATTTGGCTCCCCCTGTCTGAAGAATATTAAAGGCATAAGCTCCTGTTCCTGAAGAGTACCAGTTTGGGAGGCAGACTTTGCCCCTCCAGCTGAATTCAAGCCTTCGAGATGACTTCAGAGGGTCGCCTCACCTTGGCAACAGGACCCACCCCATAAAGCCCAGGAATAAGTGGCAAATTGGCACCGGAGACACCCCTCCAGTTTGAAGCTTGCGTTTAGGTTGGGAAAGGATCTGTCGTTATTAGCATTATATGCTATATATTAGTTATATACTGGAACCACTTTTTTGTTTCTTCCCCCCGAGAGACAAACACTTCTCACACGGAAAGCTGAGAAAGAGAATCCGAAAGGCTCAGATAACGGTGTGAGAGAGGCCTGCTATTTCATGTCTCCGCATATGTCCAGCCTTGCTATGTTTTGATAGCATGCAGCCTTCCATCAGTGCGGGAGATATTCGTAATATCCTGCCATTTACAGGAGAGGAATTGTTTTGCCTTTTGGCGGCCCTGAAAAATGAAAAAAAAAATCACACTGTCCCTTTCACGAGGCGATATTTTTTATTTTTTTATTAAAAGAAAACATCTCTGAAGCAGTCGCAGTAACTCACTTTAAAGCCCTTCTTAATAAGACAACCTTCTGCTCTGTGTCAAAAGATCACAAACAGCTGTGCTTTTCACTCTCTCACTCCCCCATGTCCACAGTGCCCATTCTTCTGCCCTCTGTGCCAACTGTCCAGGCTCTGATTGACCTCTCTGATTTCTGTCATCACTGTAATCATCGAATAAATTAATGAAAGCACTGAAAACATAGCTGGTATTTCTATCTTCCCTACTGGGCAGCGTAGCCTCCGGTTTCCATTGGTGGAAACCATGTGTGAATTAAGTTTGATTAGAGGCAAGCAGTGAGTGAGTGTGACATTCTACAGTTCAAACCTTGCGGTGTTGCATTATGGGATACCATGGAGGACCAGGGAGGAGCAGGTTCCATATGCTGACAAAAGGCACTAATTTGAAGTTACCCATATTTGGGTCCTGCCTAGAGGCTGGCCAGTGGCTCCCTGCAGGACTAAGTCATCTGCTGCGTTGTTACTGAGAGCACATTGGAACATGGGGAGGAACACAGAGCGAAACCAGATGGCCCCTTTCAGGGCTCACCTCTGACAGCCATTTACAGTATGTTCTCAATTTAGCGTTAGAAAAAGTGTTTATATATATATTTAAGGGAAAGAAATGGTGGATGAAAAAACAGCTAATCCATCTCTCTTTAAGTTTTGTGGTTGTGTAAGGTGGTTGGATCAGGTTGTGTCAGGCTCTGTTCTCAGTATAGTACATTGGAAAATAAAACGTGGAAAAACATTCACTTAGAAACCATAAAAAATAATGATAGACGAAATTAAGCCTGTTCTTGGCTCGGCTCACCTCTGTTATCCAAAGGAATGGTCAACACTCAAGTTTTCCCAGGGTCATAACGACAAACCTACAAGCAGCTGGGAAATGAAATATCATATCAGTGGCGTTTGCTGGATGGTGAGCCAAGACCACATCATTTAAAAAATAATTTTGAGTGCACCTGTCAGAATATACACATTGGCTTGGATTTCTTTATAGTTGGACTTGAGTTCCACACAAGGTTTTACACTTGTCACCACTTCGGCACCCAACATTTGTTACAATTATTACCAACGATTGCCCAGGCTGCTAATGCCTTGATAGTTTTCCCAGAGAGTGAAGAGCATAAATACGGGACATACATGTTTTTACCAAGGTAGCCGACAATTTATTTCCAGTTTTGTGCTTCTGTTTTTCATGGTAGTTCTGTGGCCACAGTTCAGTAAGCTTCCCATCTTCCCCTTTTGTCCAGTGCGGTTGTTTTTTGTTGCCTAAGTTCTCACAGACATTGCCATTGTGTCTTTCTCTCTTTCCACAGCTCTCACTTGTTGTCATCATTCTTGCCTCAAGCAGCTGCTGGCTCGTTGCACTGTCAGGTGTTTCCTCCTTGTCCTCCTCACGAGTCCTCCACAGCTTGTGAAACCTGATGCTCAGTACAATTCTGCAGTTGTGTACAATTTCTGACCTGGCAGAAATGTAATCACGAGCTAGTAGGTGCTCACAAGAGCTTGTAAGCACTTGACAAACAACATGACCACTGCCATTTAAGCCAAATTATAAGCATCTCAATAGTAATGGTATGATTGTAAGGTTAGATATTTCTCCTGCCAGTGTAATGTATGAGGAGGGCTCTGTCTCCTGCAGCTGAGCTCACGTATTGGTGGTAAACTGAGATAAATCAGCTGCTGAAAGAGTACATACTGTAGTGACTGGTCTGCTGTTCTCTGACGGAGGTGGAGGTGGACAGTCTTCCTCATCCCCCTCTTCTGGGCCTGTGTGTTTCATGGACTCACTCATTTCTGCCCCCAGGAGGTCATGGCAAGCCTCTACCTTAATGTGGGGCTCATGGGAAGAAGGAAAATTGCTTTCATTAAATCCTTTCCATTAGTGGGAGACATTTAAATCCATTGTCTGTGTGTGAGAGGGAGTGTGGATTAAAAAGTGATTTCTTTAATTTCTCAGAGATCATCAGAAATCCAGGATTCATTGCAGAAGTCTGTAGAATTTGTTTTTTTTATTGATTTAACTTGCATGCTTCCACATAATAAATGTGTCTGTAAATGACAAAATAAAGGAAACACGTGAGTAAATGAAGGGTTCTGGTGGCTCTGTGGGGTGCTGTGGGATGCATTTTCCTGGCATGGTTTAGGCCCACTCAACCCCTTAGAGGGCAGGGTAAACACCAATAAATACAAAGCCATTCTGAGGGATCACCTTCATTCTATGGTGAAGCATTTCTATCTTGAGTTCTCTTCCAGGATGACAATGCCCCCATCCATAGGGCATGAGTGGTCACTGAATGGTTTGATGAGCATGAAAATTATGTCAACCATATACCATGGAATCAGGAAATGTGTTTTGTTCCTTATGTCTTTCTAAAAACTGGAGCCGGCCGCTGCCTGCCTGTAATGGGATCCAGTGGGCAACATTCCTTCACCGAGAGGCCAGAACATTAAAAAAAACATACGGTTAATTGATTT
This sequence comes from Aldrovandia affinis, assembly GCA_029706075.1. Classification (NCBI taxonomy): domain Eukaryota; kingdom Metazoa; phylum Chordata; class Actinopteri; order Notacanthiformes; family Halosauridae; genus Aldrovandia; species Aldrovandia affinis. The sequence goes on along the minus strand of JAINUG010000036.1, from coordinate 3,501,113 downwards.
GAGTCACGGTCTGCCTCTGTGTTCTGTCTGTTCTCCAGATCATCCTGCGGGCCCTGGGTCGCACTAATCTTCCAGGATGTGTTGTGACCCAAAATCCCCAGAGGAGGGCTGGTCTCAGTTCAGTGGCCATGTTAAACCATATCTCAACACAGAGTGTGTGTGTGTGTGTGTGTGTATGTGTGTGTGTGTGTGTGTGTGTGCCCCGAAGGAATGTTTCAATGGGGAAACAAATGGTCTGTGACAGGGCAGCGAGGGCAGGCCCTCCCCACTGTCTGAAATACCCTCCGGGGGGTTCTGACACCCTGCCCCCCACCCCTTTCTGCCCAAATACATAACACAAGCAGGCTCTCTCCTGTTCTTCACAACCAACACCCCACCGTTGCGAGAATCATGAAGCTTACGCACTGCCACTCACCCTAGCCCGTTCTGTGACCCAGTGGCTGGTGAGAAATCAAATTAGGATGTGTGAAATGGAACCATATTTCCCCCCAAAGCCATTTTTGAGAGGCAGCCAGGACAAATCAGGGTTAAATAGATCAAACGAAGGTCTCTATTGGGCAGCAGCAGTGAAGAAACCGTGCGTCAGAAAATACCTTCCCCAGGCGACAGGATCCTCAGGTCACTATCAAGTGGCCCAGCTTACTCCAACTAAGAGGGAGAGAACTGTCCACTTAATTAAATGTCTATCTCAGGGAAAGTAATGGTGTTTGAAATTGGCTTGCTGGTTTGCTCTGAAGAGTGCAAATAACATTGCATTTTGAAAATGAAGTACCCTACTTTCCGATTTTGAGAGCTGCCAGGTGTTCCTTACTGGTGAGGGGGTTCTATTGTACAGCTTAACTAAGCTTTGCTTAGTTTCCCCTAGAGCTGACCCGGGCACATGAACTGAGGAGACGGCCAAGGGAGATGTATCGTGTCGCTCTAGTAGACAAGTCGACATGGTGTGCCGTTAAATTGATTCCCCCCCTCGCCCTTCCTGGCTCTGAGCCCTGGGAAGATGATCAGTGGCCAGTTTTCTCTTAACGCTTAATTAGCGTGAACAATAACAGCTGAATAGCGGAGCGTAACTGTGAATTACTCAGAGCTCATCTAATAAGACACGCAACAAGTGGGGAACTGAAGTGATGTGGCGGGCAATGATACCGGCCCTTTGATGTTACAACAGAGGCCTCCCCAGATGCTGCAGAGCATGTGTAAAGCCACGTGTGAAAAGTTTATGAAGAGATATCATAATATATTCCATATCACATTTCAGGAACAATGAAAGAAAACAAGTGCAGAATAAATAACTGTGAAGAGTGACTAATGTTGTGGCTTTTGCCACAATTTATAAAATAAAAAAAAGTTGTGCCCGCGCCAAGAACCAGGCTAATCTCGCCTACGAAAGAGAAGCGGGCTAGTTGGCTCCCCTCATCTCTCTCTCTTTCTCTCTCTCTCAGGACATTGTTGCTCTATGTGACGGATTCAGATAGCAAAAACTGTAAAACTGACGGCCATGCTGTCTCCATCGATGCAGCCCAGAGATTGTTTAGGAGGTTTGATTGATACCAGCTTTGCGTTGTTTACTGCACGCGCTAAACACACGGCATCAGCTAGCATGCATCTCATGATGTGGCCACATCTGCATCTTGACTCCACTCACGCTGACTGGCGCGGTTGCTGTTCAGGCCGGCTTTGTACTTTTTCCTTTTCCTGATATCATTATCATTCTTCTTAGACTTCAATAATTTAGTCCTCTCACTCCCCCACACATGTTTTCCACTTGTTTTATTTCTGATTGTTGTTCATTTTCCTTTTTTGTCTCTCCATTTTATTCCAGTCAAATAGTTTGTTTTTACTGCCGTACATCATCCCCTGATGAATAGCCATGTGTCGCATTGCCAATGTTCTTTTAAAATGGAAAAAGTCATCTAAATGACATTTTAAAATTTAAATCGAATAAAAATTAGATTACAGAGGCTTTTTGGTTTGCCATCCTTCATATTCATCCGTCTTTTATATTTAGGGATTTCAAATTTTCCCTCTCCAAGAAATACAATATTTATCAAGAGTGATACAAAAATACCAATGCACACAGCTCTGAGGGCCAAGAGCCTCCAGATTCTGTATCCTGGCAGGATCTGTCTCTGCTGCTTTTATTTTGAAATGCCAGTAAACTGAAGCATGGCAACTGCATCACAAGTTCCTTGGATGCTTGTATTTTGGACGTGACTACTACTTTCTCTTGGGAACGTCAAACTCGGTCCGATTCCTCAGAGCTGCGGATTGTATTCGGAACTTATGGTTTTACTCTGGCTAAAGATGTTTATCCTGGAGAAACCCACAAGGGCTGCCTCAGACCTTATATCACACGCATGCCACAAGCGCACGAGAAACATTTATGCAATTGCTGGCTTATTCCATTTAGTTGAAAGCGAAAAGCGCAGTTGAATAAATACCATGGAGGGTAATGGGAAGCACGCATTCGCGTCTTTAACTGGCCAACACTCGGCTGGCCAAGGCTGGGGGTGCGCAAGTGTGCCAGCCGGAGTTTCAGAGCGGAAATGAGAAAGGCTTTCCCTTCGGGAAATTGTCTGAAAGAAAAGCATGTCAATCTCTCCTGCTTCTTACATGGTGACTGAAGGGGGTGGGGAGTGGCCACACCCCTCGATCTTTGTACAGAATGAACAATGAAAAGCCAGTTGAGGTCTTAATTTGCTGGCCTTCGTCTGGAACCTTGAGCACGGAGAAAGGCAGGAAATGTGAAATTGGCCCTGTCCTGCACTTAGCCCAGGGTGACTGGGGGCCTCAGCCCTTTGGAGCAGGCCGCTCTGGACCTGGGCATGTGGACGCAGGCATGACACGGCCGGTGAGTTTGGGGGAAGGTGTTCACAAGTGTCTCATTTATCCATGTGGTATCCCTCCCGGATGGAGCTGAATGTCAATACAAGATGAAGTCCATTGATCTGTTTTCCTGCCAGGGTGCAGTGGAGGTCCGACGTTGTCTGAACACGAGAAGAACAGGAGTTTTCCTTTTGACCTTAATCATGCGCGTGAGTGACTGTCGAGGCTGCCCACATGGCCTTGGTATTGGAGATGCAAACAGTCCATTGTGAGAGGTCCACTGCAGACTTGAGCAGTCCCATAAATACACAATGCTTAGCAAGGGGGAGCCGTCCTTCATTAACTCAACGGTGGAGGAAAGATTATGGCCATTCCACCGTTTAAATACATTGATGAAATCCATCTGTAAGCTGTTACAAATTGGCTCCCAGAGAGCAAATGGAGACAGGATTTTTTTATTACAATATTAAAGAAGGCATAATTAGCATGAGATCGGTACAGAGTGTTACAGTACTCAGTATGAGACATTTGAGCTGCACGGAAGAGAATCTGTATCACAATCCCCTTTGCCAGAGGCCCGTGACTGCTCTCACACACAGCGATGGATTCTCCGATCATGACGAAGGGATATGCGTTTCTTTTTTCTTCTTTTTTCTTTTTTTAAAACCCATAAACAAAACTGAATGTTACACAAGAAAAACATCAGCCTTTTCACAACACTGTTTACAAGAGCACTCCATCATCGCCATCCCATGGCACATTCACACAATAAATCAGTTTGAAAGTTTTGAGCTGAAAGTGACGTCCCCCCCCCACCCCCTTCCACAGAAGAGAAATTAAAAATCCCGGAAGAGCGTTTGGAAACCATATGTTTGCAAGGTACTTCAAATAGAATCGCTCCAGTAAATATTGGGCTTTGGAAAAGATATTTAAAAATGCATGTTTGCCTGAATGAAGGCCCCTGCTCAGCAGAGACATTGTGCAGTGCAGTATGTCATGCTGGCAGTCGTGTTTGGTGCCATTCCAAATTCACTGTCCCCATGTGACCAGGGAATCCATAGGACGGGTGATGTGGTCAGAGCCTGTCTAATGTCAGAGATATGATTACCTTAATGCGCCCTGTGTGGACGTCTTATGTTCACAAGATTTTATCCCCAGAAAACATTTTGTTTTCTTTTCCAGAGCGCCCCCTTGACATCCACAATGAAAGCAAAACAATCAGACGCATTGGCATTGAAACAGTAATTATTTTTCTGAAGAACCCTTCAGGTTGTGTGTTCACAAATGATTAATTTTTTTCCTCTGAAGTGGGTACAACAGTCATTGGTAACCCTCCTGTCCTAGGGCACAATCCTGCACTGACACTCCCATGTGAATTTCTGCCTGTCTGCAGAGGATGTGTTTTTGTAAGGATTTTGATGCATTCCTCCGGTGAGTATAGGCTTTGGCTTCACCGCAGTGCCGATCCTTGTAAAGCACTTTGGGATTTAAGGACTCCTTCAAACGTAAATAATGATCCGTGATTTATGTGTGGATTGGGTTTCATTGATTAAAAAAAATGGTCTCCAAGTTTTCTTGGAGACCATTGAGTGGAGGTGGTTTGTTGTCACGTGACTTAATCAGTACCATGTAATATATTATGGGGCTGATACAAACTTGGCCCCTGGGAATTTCCTCACATTTGGAAACCATTGGATGTTTTGAATGGAAATGTATTGGCACTCTAAAACACTGATGACAGAAAGACCCAGAGTTCTTGGAGATTTCAAACAATAGACACTTTTTTTCCATTATATTAATGGCTCAGCAATGCGTGCAAAGAGAAGTGGAAAGCAGCAACAATGCTCCAGAAACACATTAAGGTCAAGGTGCCATCTTGGAAGAGTTCCAGAGCATTTCTGGTCTCTGTAAACCAATGGAGTGTGCAAACACACACACACACACACACACAAACCACCACTACCACACAACACACACACACACACACACACACCACCACACCACACACACACACACACACGCACACACCACCACACCACACACACCACCACCACCACACCACACCACACCACCACACACACACACACACACACACACACACACACACACACACACACACACACACACCACCACACCACACCACACACACACACACACAGGATTTCCTGGCGAAGCATCAGGTGGAATGTCAGAAGTGCTTTTCAGTGTTTTATTCCTATTGTATATGGTTATGAAGTCGCAACAGTCGGTAATGTAGTAGGTTGACAGACAAAAAGGCTTTTCTTTGTGGATTGTGCAAACACACACACACACACAAACCACCACTACCACACAACACACACACACACACACACACCACCACACCACACACACACACACACACACGCACACACCACCACACCACACACACCACCACCACCACACCACACCACACCCACACACACACACACACACACACACACACACCACCACACCACACCACACACACACACACACAGGATTTCCTGGCGAAGCATCAGGTGGAATGTCAGAAGTGCTTTTCAGTGTTTTATTCCTATTGTATATGGTTATGAAGTCGCAACAGTCGGTAATGTAGTAGGTTGACAGACAAAAAGGCTTTTCTTTGTGGATTGCACAGCAGATTAACTGAGTCACTAACATCCTTGTGGGAGGATTTTATTACTCAGCCAGCCCATTATTGTTGATTTGTGGCTGGGGCTAAAAAGCCATTTTAAAAATGACAATACAGGCATGAATAAACATGTGAAAATTCAATTTCTTTACATATTTTTGAATTCATTCATTCAGTGATCAGAGAGGTAAGCACGTGATTGTTAGAGTTGTGTATACACCTCAGTCACCAGACGATGCTTGGGTGAGGGTGAAGAGGCCTAGGCTGTGATGCCTGCCTGCCTCACAGGGAGGACAAGATTCTGGGTTGTGGATTTTCAGGGCCCCTCAGGTAGGGCCATTCCCCGTGGAGAGGTAATGGAGAGGCAGGAGCGAAGGTTTGGCCCTCTGCCCCTCCCCTGCTGTATTGGTGCCTTTTAACGTTCTCGTACTGATGCCAGCACTGCTTGGTGGGGAGGCGAGGGGACACAGCACGGCAGGCCCATGTTTGCTGCATGAATGCCCTGGGCCTGGAGACGGGAGGGGCAATCCCCTGGGAAAGGTGCAGCAGAGGAGTCCAGGCTTCAAGGAGAGAAAGGTCACCATGTCATTTCCTGTCCCGGCAGCCATAGCCAGTGTCTGAGAATCCCCTTCTCAAGAGAGACACTTTCAGAAAAAGAACAGCCGCAACAGCCATTGATTTGCGTTGAATCTGTGGTATGAGGATGTAAGGATGTCTTTGTATGTTCAACTTTTATTGTACACAATTTTCACCAGAACAATGTTGTTACAGGTACACAATACTTGATCCAAAATCCTGCATGGAAAGATTACTGACTCATTATAAAGGCTTGAGCAAGGTTTGAAAAAAGCTAACAATTTCCATGTGTAAAAATAATTTTACAGATTGTTAGAACTATAAACAGCATTTTTTAAGCGATATCATTGACTACAAAAACATCACAAGATTGCCTTAAAATCATAATATACAAGATTAATTGGTAAATCAATATTTGCCTTCTTGGCATATGCCTTTTTCCCCTCCTGAAATCATTTTCATAGATTAAACATCTTCCAAAGAACATACATTTTAAAGTCAGAGATAATTGTGAGAACAGGAGTCAAATGATCACTTATATTAAAACATTGCATTATATTGTTTTGTGAGAAAACTGTGTGAAATATTTTCTGCTGGTATACACACTGGCGTCTCAAGTTTTATCATTTCAAATAAAAAGTACACCACGGAATCTAGGAGTCTTGTCCGTTCAGCTCCACTACATCCACTCCACTGCTGTCCCTATACATTTACATGACATTTTAAGCATTTAGCAGATGCTCTTATCCAGAGCGACTTACAAGATGTGCATAAATACATGGTAGGAACAATTATAGTTCGCGCAAGAGATTAGTGCAGTAATACAGCGATAGACATCATTGCAGGCAGCTGTGTACCCTACCTGTAACACTTGGAAGGAAAAGGTTAGTAATTTTGAATAAATAAAAATATATATATTTATTAAATGGAGTAAGCAGGGGTATATAGTGTTGAGCAAGTAGGCAGTGGTGATGACAATTAGCTAGATGTACAGAATTCAGTGGTAGTGGAGTCTGAAAAGGTGGGTTTTGAGTCTCTTCCTCCCTCTCCCATTGTGTGTCAGCTAACTGCAGCATATAGTCACCACATGTATGGCTGCGCTCTTTGCAGTTGCAATTACAACAGCGGCCCTTCTGTGACGAAGATTTATGGATTTATGTGTGCGCTAAAAGCCGTTCATTACAATCGAGTACACATCACTCTGGTTACAATAACTCCTGGAGTGTGACAGGCTGACTCTGTCTCCTATAGAGAAGAATTCACATATCCCAGAGATTTCTCCAGTGAGAGCACGTCCAGCAATAGCAGGAAGACAAAACTCTGCTCTGAGGCCACACAAGACCCACAGATATGCTGTTTATTTTCTTTTTTTTCTCTCTCTTTGACAGGCAAACGAAAATTTCCACATTACAGAGGCAGTGAACAATGAAAGAGCCAGAGTGCTAATTGAAGTGATTCTAAAGCACACATCCTTCTAAATACGAGAGAGGCCAAGATCCCTGTCGACAGTCACATCCAGCAGAGCTCTGTTTTCAAAAGGGAGCAAGATTTATCCGAGTTGCACCCTCCCGATGCCGAGGACGAGGCTAGCTGAACTAATCGTAAATCGAAAGGTCAGTCTTCACCATCGTGTTGGGACAGTACTGGTTTCAAAGTTGGTTGTCGGGGGTCGTGAAGGCCATGTGTAAGGGAATCCAGATTGTCACGGCACATCTGTTCCCCAGGGGAATTTAGGGCATTTAAGGACACTTTTCTTTCACTTCACCCCCTGTCCTCCCTGTCACATCACTCACAATATTTAGCCCTTAGAAAAGCACTAAATGTCAGTGAGCCCCCCGGTCCTGTTTATTCAGGTTTTCATTCCAGCTTCTCTCAATCAATTAAGGATTTTGAAAAGAGGCATTGAAGTGGTGCCTTGATTTTGTCCCTAATCTGATTTGAACAGAATATAGGTTTGGCACATTTCCATTGCTTGTGTGTCTGCTCTTTTTGCTTTCTACTGGCAGGTTTTCCCTTTCGGTAACCAATGGTGTTTTTCCACTGTACAGTACGGCACGGCATGGTAACCATCTGCACCCGTAACTATCCCCTTCACGGGTCTAGTCCCTGTGTCATTTTTCCATCACACAACAGAACCGTGAAGATAGGAGGAGTTAGATACAAGGAGTTATCTGAAGTGACAAAAAATAATGCTACGGCAATATATATATATAAAGTAAATAAACAAATAAAGTATATCTTATCATATCATATATTTGTTATTCGCCATTGGTCCTCCAATTAATTGCAATTTACCAAGATCACATTTACACATTCCAGTACAATTTCCACTTACACATTGACACTGTCCAGTTCAAATCCTTTTGTTTCAAAAGCCTGGGTTTAACTTGAGCATTGGAATGCATCAAAGCGATTCCTATATCTTTCTAAAAATCTGTGTATGTGATGAATGAAAATGTTGTACTATGAAAATGTATATTCTAATTGCGTTAATAAAAATGAAAATGACAATACTATTCTTTGTCTTTTCAAAGAAAACATGTTTATTTAATTTTTCGTAACACAAACCTAACCACCTCCTATCTAACTCCTCCTATCTATGGTGACATTAGTAACACTGACATTTGAAACATTCCAACTGAAATTCACAAAAGCAGAACATGGCTTTTCCCATAGCATTAGCAAAACATTTCTTACCTCTACCTAGCTGTTTGGGAGTCATGTCTGGGGCACCAAGTGCAGGAGGTACCATACAGTATCTTCACACTAAGCTATGTAATCTTTCATATTTGGCTATATATATATTGGCAAGTTTCCCCACGGGGACAAATAAAGTATATTGTATCATATCATATCTTATATGTATTATTCAGCGTTGGTCCTCCAATGAATCACAATTTATCAAGACCACATTTAATACATTTAATAATATTTCTAACATCTGTAGCCTTTTCATTTTTTTTCTTTGTGTTTACATCTGTGCTTTTATGTAGCTTGGCGCTGCAAAAAAATGTCCAGCATGAGCTACAAGCTCAAAAAAAATATCAATACCAGTGTCGATTTATGGAGGCGCAAGATTGTTCAAACACTTTGTCATTTGACACTGTCCAGTCCAGTAAAAATCTATGTATGTGACGAATGAAAATGTTGTCACATACATAGATTTTATTTGTTTATTTCAATTTTCGTAACACAAACTAACCCGTAGAATCACGCAAACCGGACAATAATGCCAAACTCTATATAATACTTTTCAAATAAAACCAATAATCGAAGTGAAGCTTTAAAAAAAACATGGTGGTTGTGTCTCAGCCGGACTTAGATTTAGCGTGACGATTCTGTGATGATTGCACTTGACCAATCAATGGTTTGCAGTATTGCTAGCTCCACCCTTAGGTCCCTGTTTGGCTCATTAGTACCTAAACAGAACAGTAGCTAAATTCAACATGGGTACTTAGGTTTGGTATGGTTCGCTTGGCAGTGGAAAAAGGGACAAAACATGGGAGCACGGATTGGTTACTGTGCTGTGCCATACCATAATGTTCAGAGTGATCAACTAATTGTTCATTTCACGTAGGAAATGTTAAGCTCTGCCTAAGGGTGAGCCATGGAGACTGTTTGTGTATTCAAGAGGAGAACATGGGTCTCCTTATGACTGTGTAATCCAAGGGTGTAACCACATATTCAATAGTGGGGTGGGGGGGATAGAATTAATGAAAGGGAATCTTTTATATCTACAAATTATTGGGGGGGACAGATATGACTGTTTTGAATGTTGGGGGGCATGTCCCCCCACTCGTTACGCCTATGATGTAATCATAAGAACATTGGCCTGCCATAAGTAGAGCATAAAGTAGGTATCCTTGACGATAGAAATTACATCCTTCTCAACGAATACTGGTCTTGCTGTCAAAATGAATTAAGCCCCTCTTATTGTTTATCTTTTTTCATTCATTTCCATTCTCAAAAATACAAAAAATCATTAATGTCTTCATTGTGTTTAAAAAAACAAACTCAAAAGAGCCCAAAATAAGAATGAAACACTTGATTGGTATTGATGTTAAGAGTCATGAGCATAAATTGAATGCATGAATCTGGTGGATACAAATGACAGTCAGGTGAAAAGCTCATGACCTCATGATCAAGGTTCTGCAGGAGGAGAAAGGGAGAAAGCATTGATCATTTTCGGGCCCAGGACCTCGGGCCGAGGAAAGAGGAAGGGGAGGAGATGTTGAGACGCAACGATCCAGATGATTTTCCACTGGGAAACCCGCGGCAGATTCCTTCACATGGGAAATTGGCAAAATCCATGTCATTTCACTGCAACAGATGAAACGATATCAAGGAGAGCTTGTCAGATTTATTGGGGGCTGAAACCCTTTCCTGCCAAAGTCTGGAGTGGGCTGGGCATGCGACTGTGACAGGCTCTGCAGGGTGATGTGCTCCAAGGGCCTGGGATTGAACCCCCCTCCCAGAGGAGGAGAGCTCCCTCAGGATCTGTCCCTAACTGTGATTACCCCGCTTCTGTCTAATGACTGAGCCTGAGCAAAGACTAAAGAGACCAGCTGAACATGTCTCTATTAAAGCTGGGACCTCAAGCTCTAGTCCTGGAGGGCTACAGTATTTGCAGGTTTTTGTGGTTTCCTTTCAATCAGCAGCCAATTTAGGCCTTGGAAACAATGGACTCTTTGGCCAATCAGTGACTCAAATGAAGCACTTAAGTGCTGAAACGCACTGAAAACCAGCAGCAACTGCGTCCCTTCAGGATTTGAGATTGCGATCCCTGCATTAAGGGACCACCACGCCTCTTGAGTGCTAGGGGAGTGCGACGTGAGGCGGAAGGTGAAGGGAAAAATAAACACTGAATACAAAAAGAAAGAACAAGGGGAACAAAATAGAACTAAACAAGAAAAAACATTCAAAATAGATGGGAACAAGGAGAAGGGATTGAGTGATCACTCAATCAAAGGAAGAAGGAAAGCCAGGAGTGGCCCGCCATATGGGGGAAAAGGATCGGCTCTCTGGAAAGGCAATTAGCCCCTCTTTGTTTCTTTGAGTAGCTGCTAATGAAGGCCTCATCAAAGAAACTCCCGCCCCCCAAAAAACCCACACACATGCACATACACAAACACACACTACATACACCACCTGTCTAGAATCACATGTCCACTAGAAGTATTTTGAAGCTCAGTGATGCTTACGACAGGAAATGTACCCGCATCTGGGGACTCTGTTGTCTGCTTGCTGTCGCCAGGGAGGAATTTCTGTGGATCTGGTGCAAGGTCCGCCAGCAGAAGGGTCAGAGCCGATGCCGAGGTTAGGTCGACTGGAAGTGACACGATAGTGCAAATCGGACATCCTGAAAGGCCTTTGACTACAAAGGGAGGCGTGTGCTTCTAAAATGGCTTCTCCTGGGATTTTTCCCTCTTGGTTCCAACTCATAGTTACATTGGAGGGCAAAAGTGAAACGTGAACATTTTGAAAGCGCATGTTTAATTTTTCTCCGCTTAGTGTTTGTTTAGAGATAAAGTGGAATTAATCAACATTGAGAATATTTTGCCAAAAGGCCTTTATTTTCTGCTCCTGGAGAAGACCCATGAGGTCTCCATAACAGTGGAGGGATTTGAGACGCTGGCCTCTCATTGGGTGGCCAAGTGATTGACGGTACAGGCAGACAAAGAGTGGATTCATGAGAATTTTAAACATACAATGTGATAATTGTTGCTTCGGCATTTTTGTCATTGACTTAAGAGGATTTCACGAAACGCGCTACAATGATGAACCTTGAGTCTACAATCCAGTACGTCAGATTATCTCCCTCACAAGTGTATCCGAGCATAATGAATTATGGCTTTTTTTGTTTGTTAATCTTAGTGATTGGTTTTCAGCATTTGCACGACATATATGGTGATGCTGGGATCATTCCCGATTCCATGTGTGGGTCCAATTGTCTTTAGCTTTCCTGGGAGTTCAGCAGCAATGCTGCGATGGGTGACCACATGCCAAACCCCAATTGGCAGACTTCTGCCGTGGTGTGGAAGTGGCCAGGGGCCAGCATAAAAACAAGCAGCACTTTTGTTGCCTCCTGGGGGAGTTTGTAATTGTGCTCTCTGTGCAAAATACAGTCTTTAAGTAATTCAGAGTTACTAGGTTATGCCGGATGCACCATAATTGACAAAAAGTGGTTTACTACAATATCTGTGATCTCATCCAGCATTTTTAAAAATAATTGGCCATGATTGCGGCATCCTCATACCAAATACATAGCACAAACGAGAGCTTGTATTTGTCACTTCACGGTCTCATCTGATGGCCTGTTTTTAACAAATGCACAAATACGTAGGGATACCTATAACAATCTGTCACACGTTTTGTGAATAAATGTCGCTGTAGGGTAGGAGCATGCAGATGGTGGAAAACCAGATGTGTCTGTTGTCATTGCTAAAACTCTTCTATTGAAAATTAACTGTGCCCCCTATATATGAGGATCATCTGTCCATTATACAGTACTTGTAATATTATGGCTTGGGTTTGAAATAGAACTGAATATAAATGAGAACAACAAGTCTGTAATTCAGTACTCAGTATACTGAGTTTCTTGTAAAATGAGAATATAATGATGCCATCTCTGCCAAGTGTTGGTAGTTGCGTCAAGGGTTTTTGCATTAAATCTATTCCTTTGAGGGGTAAACTATTTACTGTTACTGAGGAACCAATGTGCCATGTTCTCTGCAACTGTGCCAAGGCTTGCTGGCAGTCTGTCTTGATGACAAAGTGTGCGTCTGTTTTGATCGCATGTCCCCTTATGGAATTATTTTGTTTTGACTTCTCGGTGTGTTTTTGCTGTTCGCTCAGAAGTATGACTCCCACGAAAAGCGATTAAAGGCACGCTGATATTCCCATGCTGCACACACCCAGTCTCTTCCTCTAGCCGTCAGATGTTATCCGGACAGACAGCCCTCCTGATTCTCCCAGTTAAATGAGGGGGGGTAATGAGATCCTCTGGATGTGAGATCAGGGGTGAGCTATACAGCACTCCCTGGGCGTGAAGCTGAATGGAGGACCGTGACCCCAACAGAATGCAATGACCCCTCTTGGTGATGATTACCCATCTCTAGGCTTTTGGCAGTTTTGACATAGAGTCAGGAAGCAACAGAGCCCTTGGAATGGGAGGCAATGCAGTTGCAGGCGCTCCTGGAGTCTTCTGGCAAAGCGCGGCAGACGCCCAGGAATATTGCTGCCTCTGCTTAGGGGAGACGAGAGACACTCGTCTCAAAAGATCCAGCACTGAGTGTGAGAGCGGCCAGCGCAGACATGTCCAAACAGCCCAGTTACAGCCATGGGTTGCTGGTGTCAGAGCTTATTAGCTGTTACTGCGACTCAGTGACCCCATCATCGTACCCCCCCTTCCCTCCCTGTTAAGCTCTAACCACCCCCTGGGCTTCAGGCTGCACCTTTGTGGACAGATGTCTGCTTCCCTCAAGGCAAAGACCCGCTTGCTGTCTCAGCGCTGCATCCACGTTTGTGAGCAATACCCCGGTTCACCTCTGCACATGTGCATTGTAATGAAGCTAAAATCTCAGCATTTCATCCCAGCAGCAGTTCATCGCTATATCTGGCCAGTGAATGTTTTAGACAAGGTGGGATTAAGCTGCTCTCATGGTCTGGTCTGTGGAAATGTCCCTGTCCAGGGGATAATGGTTAACTATAGTAATGATTAACGATGAACTAATGATTAACTGTGACTCGCCGCTGGACTCAAGAGTGCCTGTTTGCATGTGCGCCTGATCTGCAGAGTGTTTTGGTGGGAATGGAATGCGAGAAGCGTTTTCGGCCCCCGGTTCGAATGGCTCTGCGATCTCCTGCACCTTGCCCAGACTCGACGAGGCCCCCTGAGTGGGCCTGGAGTGCGGCTCGATTCAGCGGGCCGATCCGCCGCGCCGATGTGTTCCAGCTGTGAGCTTCTGGGCCCCGATGCATCCCAGATGTTGCGCTGTGTAGCCCCACCTGTCTCAGACCTGGGAGAAGGGCGGTGTGCAGAGCCACCAAGAGGCACAAAGGCAGCGGTGCTGACGCCGCAGTGCACCAACTCACATCTAAGTGGCTACGGCAGCACCAAGCAGCTCACACAAGCATCAGCCACCTGTTTCATCAGTCAGTGTATTTACCTACAGAGATTGATAGACATACAGATATGCGGTTACAGAATGACAGATCACTGGCCCAGATCTGCGATTGAGAGCGCGAGTCAGGCAGCCGCATGCATCATCAGGCTTCACCACGCAGTGTCTGACCACATCAATCGCACAGTTAATACGGTGTAGTCATGCGCGTGCACAAGGAAGCATAATTTCCTGTCCTGCCCAAACACACACACTAAATGGTAATAGGTATTATCCTAAATAATGTACTTAGCACTGCTGATACCCAGTGGGGAGAGAGGGTCACAGAGTCTCTCCGTCGGAACCTTAACCCAAGCACTCGCTGATCTGACTTTCTAATCTAGCGTTTCGGTTTGAGCACTCTTTGTCTCAAAGCTATTTAGTGCTCCCCAGTGTCTTGTTCCCGAGTCCAACGCACCTCGGGACCCGGCAAACAGGAAAACCCACGCGCCGGTCCTCGCTTGCCTCCTCTGGAAAACAGTTCATTAGCTTTTTACCGTGGTCGTCTCCAGAACGGCGCTCCGTGGAGCCAATAGCGCACAATTCCACAACGCCAACATGTCTGTGCTCTTTCGTCTCCCCCCCCCGAAACATCTCCTGTGCTGCGTAACTCCCAACATGTGCTGCAAAACGTGCCTGAAATCTCCAGTGCAACTCCAACACTCGTCTCTCCGGAAAAATATCCATAAACAAGTGCAGGATAAACATTTTAGAACGGAGGGGATTGTGCTGAATGGGTCTTATTAACGCCTATTCAAAGTGAAATTATTTGCAACACAATTATGACTCGTTATCACCACAGTTACTGTATATATCGACCTTGTAAAAAAAGTATTTAGTACATCGAAAGTGTATGTTTAACATTGTGTACAGCTCTGTGATACTTGTCTTACCCACTTTTGACAAACATTTCTTCCTGGAATTTAAAAGAGGGTATTTGAGGATAAAGTGCATTTTTTATTATTATTATTATTATTTGAGCAAACGGTACACGAGGAAGCAATCCCATTCTTTTCCAGAATTTAAGAAATGTTAACTCAATTTGCAAGACGGAGGGCATACAACGCCAGCTCCAATAAGGCAGGCCTTAAACAACATCTGTGCCTGTTATATCGTTATGCTGCTGTAAACAGACATTCAGATGTACCCTGTTTTACAGATTGCAGCCACAGGAGAGAAGCAGGTCTGTTTTGCGCTATGAACATGTCCAAATTTCTGCAGAGGGCTGTTTGTACCTTTCGGCAGCATGCCTGAGAAGAAGGAGGAAGGAAAAAAAACTTTTTTTCCCCCGAGTTTTATTGTCCCAGAATCTTATGTATTTGAAGTATGTGCTAAACAAAACACACAGAAATGCTCTAGGGTGCCTTATAAGTGTGATCCAAAAAGGATGGGTATTTCTTGCACGTGATATTTTTTCCTGCATTATGTCTTGTTGCGTGGCATTCTGAGAGTGAAAAGAGTGAAGCGCTCAATAGAATTAGATTACATGAAGGAAATAATCTGTAAACTGTACTCAAGGAAAATTACTTTCCATTGGAACTCAGCATCGGAACTCAGATTGGAACCAGGTGTTATGGTCAGATGAGACCAAAATTGATATTTTTGGCCATGCACACCAGCAGTGGGTTTGGCGTCAGAAGAAGGATGCTTATGTTGACATTTATGGTGGTGGATCTTTGATGTTATGCATCTGCTGAACCTGGGGCTCTTGGAATCATGGAATCATGGACAATGGAATGATGAACTCAAGCAAGTACCAAGACATTTTGGCCAAAAACATGGTTCCCTCTGCCAGGAAGCTGAAACTTGGTAATAAATGGGTCTTTCAGCAAGACAATGATCCCGAGCATACCTCAAAATCAACCAAGAAATGGTTAACTGACTACAAATGTTTTACAATGGCCATAACAGTCACGAGAATTGAACTTGATTGAAAATTTGTAGATAGAATTAAGAGAGAAATCCATAAGCACAGACCGAAGGATCTTGAAAGATTGTGTATGGAAGAAGGGTCAAAGATCAGGTAGTGTCATCCTTGCGAGGGCAGGATGCACAAAGTACTAAGAACGGGTGTGAATTATTGTGACACATCTTTTTCAGGGAAAATAATGACTTGTTAAACAACATTTTCTTGACCAATTGTATTAGTATAAAATAATATAATTTACATTTTCATATCATTTTTTGAGCATACAATATACTGTAGCCCATTACCTGTATAGTTGATTGTATACGACCTTTTTTGATTTATCAAGGGTGCGAATAATAGTGGAGTTGGCTGTATATCTTGTAATATATGAGTACATGCCACTCTCAATATAACTTATTCCTTATGATATGGTTTTCCAATAATTCATTTTTTGTCAAGGATTAAATCTGGGAAACCACTGATATACCTGCTCATAGTTGTTTTGGCAGAATGTTGAATTTTATGAATGGGTTCATGTTTAGACAGGGAGTTTCAGTAATTGCAGTAGCCCCCCAAAGCTCCAACCCCCCCGTTGAAGAGACTGCTGTACATAATAACCCCATTGATGGGGTACATGCCGTCAGAATGGCCATAATTGCTCATCGCGCCTGCTTGTTGGAAATCTTCAGCGCTCTCTCTGGGTAGAACTCTCAGCCGAGGGCAATGAACAGTTGACATCAGACAGAATGTAATAATTGCCCTCTGATTAAAGGGCTAATCGGTGCAAGATTAAAAAGTTTTTCATCAGTTGCCCATTTCAGAATTATTTACTCTTGAAATCAGCCAGTGTGTCCTAATTCGCTGTGCTTTCTTTTATCCTTAAATTTCTATCTGTCCCTTTAAACATCAGAGGTGGATTACTCTTAATCATGGACTTGTCTGCAATGTTATCACATGTTACAAATCAAGGCATGATACTAATTTAACATTTCATTTATGGCAACAGAAAGCATAATCGAACAGTGGCATTACCCTACCAGAAGTTATTTTCCATTCTAATCCTAGCCAGAAATGTTTTTTTGTTTTTTTCACTAAAGCCTGGAGACCAGCACTCGAAATGAATGTTGAAAAGGAAAAAAAGGGAAAGAAAATGCAAGAAAAAGTTGAAAAAGTTTTGGAGATCTAAAGATTGCGTGAATCACATGGCGCCTTAAGCAGGACTCCTGATTGAAAGAGCCCTTTGTTTCTCCAGGGGTTCTTGAGTTCAGCTAATCAAATGGATTAGAAGCAGCTTTGAAAGTCCACCGATCTGAAATGGTGATCCGCACAAGCCCACAAAAACAAACACACTTCCGTTTCTCAGCTGTCTGTTTTCACAGAGGTGTGTGTGTGTGTGTGTATGCATGTGTGTGTGTGTGTGTGTGTGTGTGTGTGTGTGTGTGTGCGTGAGTGTGTGCATGAGTGTGTGTGTCTATGAAGGTTGGTCAGAACAGTATATTGGAGGTGTGTGCATGTGTGTGTGTGTGTGTGTGCTTGTGTGTGTATGTGAGTGGGTGAGTGGGTGCGTGAGTGTGTGTGTGTGTGTGTGTGTGTGTGTGTGTGTGTGTGTGTGCGCGATTGTGTGTGTGAATGTGTGTGTGTCTATGAAGGTTGGTCAGAGCAGTATAATGAAGGTGTGTGTGCATGTGTGTGTGTGTGTGTGTGTGTGTCTAGATTGGATGTGTACTGTAGAATGGAGTCTAGGGAGCCAGAATGGAGCAAATAAGTTCACAGACAAACTGGACAGTGCGGTTCATGCTGCCTGTGGAACAAAGAACACAGAACACAGAGGTCAGCGTAACATCATGCAAGTCACAACTTCAGTCAAATCAGTCTAGAAAGCAGTGCATTTCCTGTGTGTTCTACATCCATGAAAGCTAATGAAGAGGATTACTGTTACCACTTCTATGACTGATTCCTCATCAGCTCTCCTCCCTGTAGCCCGTTGAGGTCCTCTATCAAGTTGGTGTCCACAATGAGAGGACCGGTGGTTTGAGGGGCCTTGATCCAATTGACCGCTAATCCTTGAAATCACTGCGGGACACTGAAGTCAGGCCTGTTGCATAGAATAGGATTAGGGCTGGGCCAGTGAAAGAGGGATGCCTTTGATATCTGCTTAGACCTCATCCTTTTCAAACGAGACAGTGGTGGGAGCCAAAGCGTATGAGGAGTCTTGATTGGAACTGCCTTTGGGTCTAAATAGGGGGAAAGCTTAATGTATAGGATTGACTTGCGTTTCTATCTACAAATGTGCAAAGTGCAACATGGGCAGAGTTCTGTTAGGCTATGTAGCTCAGTGTGTATGTGTGTATGTACAAAATGCATGCATAGTATATGAATTACTCATTGTTTCTTTTAACTTCAATGTATGAAGTGGGGTGGCACGGTGGTGCAGTGGATAGCACTGTCGCCCCACAGCAAGAAGGTCCGGGGTTTGAATTTACATGTTCTCCCCGTGTCCGCGTGGGTTTCCTCCGTGTACTCCGGTTTCCTCCCACAGTCCAAAGACATGCACGTTAGGCGCAATTGGAGAGTCTAAATTTCCCGTAGGTATGAGTGTGTGAGTTAATGGTGTATGTGCCCTGTGATGGATTGGCGACTTGTCCAGGGTGTATTCCTGCCTCTCGCGCAATGCATGCTGGGATAGGCTCCCAGGCTCCCAGCCCCCCTGGGACCCTGACCAGGAATAAGCGGGTTAGATAATGAATGAATGAATGAATGAATGAATGAATGAAGTGAAGCCGATTTACACTTCCTGGTGGACAATAAAGACATTGTGTTTGATTCTATGCAACACTGGGGAGGATCTTATGCCTGCATTGTATATCACGTGAGGCCGATTGGCTTTTGAAACGATGTCACGATTGGTTTTAGTCCCTGCCCATCCTGGGTTTGGTGGGCGTCTCGATAAAGTACTTCTCCGCTGTCTAGAGCTCAACATCTGAAGGCAGGACATGACATGGCCATGTTTCTAAATGATGGATGTTCCTATATTGCTCTGGTGTTGCCCTCAGAGAAGGGAATGTTGCTATGCAGCTGAGTTGGTGCATTCCAGAAACCAGGGGAAATAGTCACAGTAAATCCCAGTTCCATGTGATGAACCTGGGGGCCTGAGAAAGAACACAAAAGAAACAAGCCTGCTGGAAAAAAACTAAAAGAAGGGTGGCATAAATACCAGCACATTGTGAGGAGGGAGCTAGAGGCGCACGCGAGAAGGCAACCAGTCCTGATCCACATGGAAAAAAACAGGAGAATGCTCTCTGAGTACTGAGAGGAATTCTGGTCACCAGAACAACATGGCTGCTTTGGGGCCGATAAGGACCGAACCCTGCTCTTATCTGTGAGGATGCAGGCGTAAGAAACAGCGCCGATGTAAAGATATGTTGAAATAACTGGTGCGCAGGATGGGAAACACTAACCTGGGAGCTCGCCCTCTGTCACAGAATGGAATAAGTTAGCTGGGAAGTCCCACCGGCTTCAGGGTCAGAGGTCACCTGCTCTGTTAACACAAGTACAAGCATGCTCGTATTTGTGTGCACTCTCACGCACAGCACACACACTCGGCCAGTGTCTAACAGTGTGAAAATATTTATTTGTAAACAGTGAGAGCGGACCTCCGTCACTTGTTATTTGGGGCTGCAGGCATGTTGTTGTTTGAGCGAAAGTGATTTATGAATCCCCTGATAGCTGGAGTCTGCTGATGGAGGGAAAGCCGTATCAGACCATCTCTCGGACGGCGGCGTGTGTTTTTCCTGCCTCGATTGTGTCTGCAGCCCCACGGGTCTTATCACTTCCAGGCAAAACTGCCCATGTGGGACCGCAGTGCAGGGCTGTGTACCCGGAACAAACGCCTCGGCCTTGGTGCTCTGGGACCCCCCACAATGAACCGAGGTCAGGCAGTAACGACCGCTGTCGAGCTTTCACACCCCGCCTCCGGCCTGGGTCCCAGGTCGTATCACTTAGAGACGCTGTACTTTCCCATAAAGGGAGTCTGAGTTTTGGAGCTTATTTATCAATAAAACTTACAAAAATATATATATATTTGAATCATTGTCCATATTTTTATTAGTTTTACTATAGTATATTAAAGTATTGAACTGTAGAATAACCTTTATCAGCTGATACTATTTATCTTTATATATATATAAATAAATAATTATTTATATATATATATATAAAAGGGACTCGTATTTTTAAATAAATAAATAATAAATAATAATAAATTAATAAATTGCAATTTTAAAAAACAAACCTTTATGGGAAGTTCTAGAACGTAGAGTACGGAATGGATTTCCACCGCCTTCATCTCTCAAAGAACTGGATGTTTTCCTTCTTGAAGTATGGTCTAATATCCCACTAGAAATAGTTCAAAACTTGTATAACAGCATTCCAAGAAGCATTGAAGCTTATTCTGAAGGCAAAGGGTGACCCAAATCCTTGTTGGGTAATGAATATTGTTGAGTGTTTCTATTATTTTGTCTACCCTGTGTATATATGCAGTATATATAAAGTAGGTTGCCATGACGAGACTGCATCATTCAGCAGCTGCATTGGCTAGCAGAGTTACACTGTTTACGTAAGGCTTCATCGCTTAGCTTAGCAACCAAATGATAACATTCCATCCTCCACCCATAATTTCACAGTTCTCACAATTTCACAATAAAATTAGGCATTTTGGGGTTTTTAGAGAACATTGCCGTGTTAAATTTGCCATGTTTTAAGATTTATGATGTTCGCATCCAACAACCAGCGTGATAAACAACGATGAATACAAACCAGATCACGATCAGGGCTCTTGATTATTGCTTCGTATCTCGTATTGATTTCAGCCTGAGTTTTTCCACTGGAGAGAGGCATTGTGCGTGCATGCGGGTGCATTCTGTTAGAACAGCCTTGGAAGTTGTCGTTATTGTTCCATTGAAGCATAAAGTTTCTCCCCACCATTGCTTCCTACTCAAGCCTAGCATTGTTTGGGATTATGGGGTTAGGTGTTGAGGTACATCTTCATTAAGGTCCAACTAAGGCACTGGTATTGCCAAAAAACAATATATTTGGTGCAGATTGATAGTTCATGTCTAATCGTGTATTCTTGAATCTTGGTCCTCATCTGGCCAGATTAACATTACATTAACATTACTCTTTAATCCAATTTCATGCTATTTTGATATTTTTTTTACGGATTTGTTTATTTCCCTTTATAGTTTTGCCCTGTAATTCAGACTAAATCTCGAACTGGCTTTAAAGGACAGACAAATATCCTTTTTGCTTTGCTTGAAGCCTTCTGGCATGGTTTCTAATTAATTGCCGCACTTTCTTTTAGGGGAAAAGAGACGAGGGTCTTCTAATCTGGAAAATGTGTCTGATTCCAGATGTCTTTAATGACGACGGTAGAGCCGTTCCAAGCCCAGGGAAAATGCTGGCGTCTTTCGGCCGTGTCGTAATTCCGCAGGGTTCAGATGATGGCACTTGGCAAAAGTGCCTCTGAGTTGAGGCCTCTGCCAAAACGGCCCGTTCCCCCTGCTAAATGATGCGCTTCAACTCAAATGCATCTAACAAAGCTTTGAATCACGCAATAAGTGCGTGGAAACGGCGGGCGTTGACAAGTGCATTGGCGGCGGGCTGCGGAGAGATGATCGGAGAGAGAGCCAGAGAGAAAAGACCGAAGCGCCACCAGATAATCCTGTTCTCATATGAGATGTTTAGACTCCAAAATTTGAAAGCCTCAGAAATATTTTAAGGATGCAATTTTCCTTGATCCCCCCCTCCCCAACCTTCTCTCCCACTAGATCAGGGGTAGGGAAGACCTGGGCCTGTAGAGCTGCAGGTTCTGCTGCTCTACACCTTCAAAGAAGGTGATTACACAGTTAACTCACTTCACCTGGTTTCTTGGGTCTAAATTGGTTTCTGATTTTAATGTTAAAATAAAACCCAGCAGACCGTGCAGCTCTCCAGGACCAGGGCTGCCTACCCCTACTCTAGATAAAGGGTAACCTCTGTGGCCAGTCTTCTCAGCATCTCTGGCCCCAGGAGGTGGTCCCTGTTGCAGCAGAGATATGTGAGGTGCTCTTAGATTATGAGTTTCATCACATGAAACTTGCATTTTCACACAAAATGGAAACTGAGAATCGGTCAGGGCGGAGGAAGAAGAGGCATAGAGCCTTGTAGTAAGAACAGGCCCCTTTACCAGGGTCCTGATAAAATGTCAACGTACATATGTGAGTGTCGGTGGACAGATACCAGGGCCGTGACCCTCAAAACACAGCTGTATCTGGCGGGACGTCAGCCACCAGCTGGGACCACCCGCACGACTACACACACCGTAGGATCCGCTGAAAGCTGACATCACGGCGTCCTTCCATGGGTCCCCTGGTGGCTCACAGATTGGATCTCTCTTTCTGTGACAGAGAGGAGGCTGCTTTGATTCGTACTTCAAAGCAAAAGCTCAAATAAGAAGAATATTTGCGTCTTTATATTGCCGAGAGAACATGCGCGCTTGTTTGGACTGCACTGAGCTTTGCGGTTGATGCATTGGGGTTGTCTCTGGAGATGGCTTGCTTGCGTTTCCGCTGGATGGAAACCTAGCATCCTTGCATGGCGCGATGGAAACTGTTACTTAAAAATGGGAAAAAATGCAGGATGTTACAGAATAATTGTACATTGTGTAAATGATTTTTATTTGAAATGGAGCTCACTTCCACAGGTGTTAACATGCACCACAGAGGGAGATGAGCAAGACGATGTGCACACCACCTCACAACAATGGTCTCTCGGTCCCTGTGTGTGTTAGAGCCACGGGCCACCCTGCAGTGGCTGTGCCCACGGAGCCCCCTGCCCTCTGACTGCTCCATCGCTGCCCTGCCATCTCTCCTCAGTCAAACACAGTGGGAGCTGGAGTGACCCTGGGGCCCACGTTGCATCGGTGCCACCCCAAGCCCTTTGCTGGGTAGACAAACACACTCCTGTCTTTGTTGAGCGTGCCTAAAGAAGCATTACAGTTGGGGTTTGAATGTAGACCCCCAGTGCTAACAGTAAACACTACGAGAATGCCTCTAGAGAATGCCAAACAAAAGCGCCCACGTTTGTTCTACTGCCCTTCCCCGCTCCCCCAAATGCTCCCTTTAATGGGCTCTCCCCACCGCTCCCTCTCACCACACTGGAAGATGCCTGTGCACAGATTCTGTGCACTCTCTAATAGCAAAACGAGCTGGAATCCGCCAGGCGGCGTGTGCTCAGTATGGCTTTGAAATGAAGCAAATGGACCGGCTGGCCGTTACTTACTCTGCGGAGAACCCGATTTAAAATTCAGTGTAGTCTCCTTTGTGTCTGTTACAGGATCATCTGGATAATGCCATAGTCCAGAAAGCTCTCTATATTTCAGACTCCTCTGGTTGTAAACTCTTATGACCCCTCCCTCTTGTCCTGAACTGCCCTTTCTGGACTCCTGGGTGTACATTCCGGTAATGTCTGGTTCCATTTATCCAGCAGCAGCAGTGGTAGGGGCCCGTAATCACAGTAGTGGGCATTGCCAGGCCTTTAGAGCGATATGGCAAATGTTGCCAGCATAATGTGTGATTCCCTCAGGCCTCAGACAACTTGTGTTTGGTTCACATCGGTACATTTGAGAACCTTCCTGTTTAATCGGTGACATCATCACCACAGAAACGTTTCTGTTTCTGTGAAACCACCAGAAGCCCTCTCCACACAATTATGCAAGTACGTAAAGATGTAATGCAATTTTGAGGAACACAGTTTGAAAATGAGGCCATCTCTCCACACAGTTAATAAAACTGAGACTGATTTGTAAGAGAGCACGCTGGCTGAATTTCAGGTGATGTCACAGCTTAGTGGACCTAACCGTTCACCCACTCCCTGTCTTTGGACATTGTGTTGGCCACCTGCATGGCTTACCCCAGTTCCCTGATCTCTAGCATAGTATAGAGTCATCTCACTAGCTCTCCAATGTCAATATTTCAGTACTTTTTATAATTCCCCTCAGCCAATTCCTGTAGATAGAATCACTTTTTTGTAAAATTGCCACCGGCCGAAAAGGTCTTCCTGGCCACTGCCAGAAATCACACTCCTTCAAGTGTCTATAGAGTTTCACAGTCATGTTTTTAAATTCTGGCCAGTTTTGAAATCAAAATATGATCGTGAACTGTTTTATCATTCAGAAATGCATCGGCCTGTTTGATGATCTCAATCAGAGGACCAAACTTCTTGCCAGAGAAGGGATCAGGGTTTGGACGGCTGCGTTTGAGTTTCTGCGTGTGAAACCCTGATGTTTGGCTGCTTGTGCTGCCGTGGGCCTCTTAGAAGATCCTCCCGGAGAAAAGGCTGCTTTTCCTCATGTTGCAATTCCTTCCATGGCACCACTGCATATTCCATGCAGGTTTTTTTTTGTGTGGAATATCACATTCTAATTTTAAACCCAAATTATTTCTGGGTTTATGGACGGAAATGATGGTTCTGGAAGAGAAACGTTAACACTTCCTCACCACAGTACTGAACAGTGCCATTTATAAAAATCCTTGAAATGTGTAGTGACATCATCTCAGTTTACAGCATTCTGCTGCTTGCTGAATGTTTAGTAGTTCTCTGGTGATGGGAGATTCACTTCTAATGTCCTCTGCACTATGGGTGGAGTTCTTTTGTGTTTTTTGAGGGGTTTGTTCTTATTTTCTGTCTGTTGGAATAATATAATTCTTGCTGGCTGCATTAGTAATGAATAGTTTGAATACTCTGCATTACCTTGGGACTGTATCAAGGCTTAAGAGTGCAAGGCTACACAAAATAATCAAAGCAGCTCAAAGCTTTATGAAAGCCATATAGCGCTGCTGCAGTTCTATCATATATGTACATAATTACAACTTTAACATAACATTTTACACGTTAACACGAGGCATGCGCTCTCACATGAAAACATAACTGCAAATATTACGTTATAAATATAAAACCTTTATAAAAATCTAATATACTTTATTTCATAATTGCCTTTATTTAGGCTTTTATATATATTGTCAATATTTGATATGCCACTTATTGTAGCTTTCATATACAGTATATTGTGGCTTTCATGAAATGGATATAAATAGAAAGGTAAATGTATTATATATTTGCTACATTATTTATGTATTCATGTATTTAATCATACATATGTTTATTTATCTTCACATGTGATTTATGTTCTCTATTAATTTATTTATTTAATTACAGATCCTTTTTAATAATATTCCAAAATTTTATAGCAAAAATAAATAACCTGAATAAAATTACATAAATGGCAGACATACACATATATTAGATATATATTATATAGTATGAAAAATGACAAGCCTACAGTAAAATAGATGAGCTGAATAGCCTGTTCTCATGGAACATTCCCTTGCACTTATATTCTTATGTACTGATTTTCCCCAAGGGCACCCCTGTTTGGCCCCTCCTTGTGGCTGGACTCAGACAATGTTGCAGGGCCATGTTCATTACTGACCGCAACCAGGAGGGAGGGTTATGATGAAATTATGCTCAGCTGTTCACAGTTTTGTCTTCCATGGGGGAAGCATTGGGACCAGTTATGAATTAGGGGGTGGTTACTCTAAAACATCTGCTAATGATTTTACAGATGAGAGCAAGATAGGGATTTCACCGTAACAACAGGAGCAACATTGTGCTTTGTTTCATTTGTGTTCTTTATTTTCTGTTGATGGCCCATTGGAGTAATGGTCTGTCTCAGGAAAACAACAGCTCGATTCTGAAGCCCACAGTGGGCTTAAGTCAGACAAGAACTGTACCAGACCGACCAAATTGCTAAAGGAAAACATATAACGGTAAAAGTTTGTGTTATACCGCATTCCGGTTTTTGATGTAGAGATCAATTCAGGATGGCTCATTTAAAGAAACATCCTGTTGTCACTGTTAGCATTGATGACTGAAAAGGGAATTACGTGCCTACATATTCCAGGTTGCAAATAAATGAAAAGTACCTGGCCAAAATCAAGTGGATACTATTGAAATTAAAAGTTTACTGAAGCTTGCAGAGGGAAATTATACAAAGTCCCTTTTCTGTGAATTTGTTAGACACTAAAATAAGTAAGCCATGTCCAAGCTTGGGTTGGAACTTATCCCAATTTCTGTGCTGAGAAACAGCTTGATGGATCGGACAGCAGTCAATGGCTTCATCCCAATACATCTCTTTTTAATGCTAAGTGCTGAGCAACGAGGCAGTGGGCACCATTTTAAAAGGATTATAATGAGCAGGTTGGGGATTGAACCCAGAGCTTTCTGTAGTCAGGGCTCCAACCACAAAGCCGAATTGGTTATTGAAAAACGGAAGCAAACTTTCAATACAATTACACAGAAGTAGATTCACTTGGAAAAACTAAAAGAACAGCTGTCAAAGTAAAGGAGAATTGTATGCATATTCATTTAGTTTTATAGATATATATATATAGAGTCTTTCAAGCTAGAATGAATGAACATATTTTATTCTTGTTCAGCTCACTGAAACTACAATCCCCCCTAATGCATTCTTTCTCCCCCGTCTGAAACAATGCAAAACCACACACTGCAGTCTGGGGAAGCAGGGCAGTGGAGAAAAGAAAAGAATGGATCACTCACCATCTTGGGACAAATTGAAAAAATATTGATGTTGTCAAGATTGCACTAATAATACTAATGGTTAGTACTGATTGTTGAATACTTCCAGGACAACCACAACACACACATGCCATGAGACCTGGCTCTGCACTGAGGCTCTCTGAGCGTGCTGCAGAGGGTAGGCCCGTTCAGATCTGTGTCTCATTCCTGGTGTGAAGGGAGGTAATGATGCACGATGTTCTTTAAATCGAGGACTTGCTCATGAAATATCTAGGAAACTTGTGTGGCTTACCTAATAATTGTTTCACGTGTATATTGTGGGTTCTTGAAAAATTATGAAAATGTAATTCTAGTGTAAAATTCAGAGGTGCACAATGTATATATATATACTGTGCAAAATAAACATGCAGTGGCATTCAGTTGCTGAATATTTCTGCATTGGAGAGCCCAATAGAGCATATGAAAGCGAAAGCATTTTATTCATTTACACATTTCATGGTATAACTTGCATGGGTGTCTATATATAATATCATATATATAATAACATGTACATGGAAGTTAAAATGCATAATAACTATGTTACAATTCCATTGTGTGACATTTGCGCTGTTGTCGTTTGGATACATTCAGAATTTTATACATTTATTATGTCCAGTCCATGTTCAAGGTCCAATAAACTGAAAGATCTTTTCAGTTATTGTATATGTATATGTCCATTCAAAGTCTCCTCTCTCCTCTCTCCTTGATACAGAGATTATGGTGGTTGTCTGTGGGGGCACCTGGCTAGGTCACATACTGCTTTGTCTGAATGTATCTATGCAGGACGGACCAGAGCAGAGCAGCCCAGGTTTGTTGTCATCTGGGATAATGTTAGTTTCCACCGGGCTGCTCTGGTCCGGGACTGGTTCACCAACCACAATAACTTCATAGTTGTATACTTGCCCCCTTACTCCCCATTTCTCAATCCGATTGAGGAATTATTTTCGGCTTGGTGTTGGAAAGTGTATGACCGCCAACCACATGCCCGTCTGCCTCTTCTGCAAGCAATGGAAGAGCCATGCGGAGACATTGAGGTGGGGTTAGTCCAGGGTTGGATACGGCACGCAAGGCGATATTTTCCCTGTTACCTAGCCAGGGATGACATTGCTTGTGATGTGGATGAGGTGATGTGGCCAGACCCTAACAGAAGGCGGGATCCATAAACCATCCACCCCATCCCTTACAATACTATTTTTTGTTTGACCATTGCACTATAATTTTACTGTAATTATTTTTGTTTCTGTGAGTTTACAGTAATATATTGTATTGATTACTGTACTGTAATTCTACTTTTCTTTGTGTTTTTTTGTTGTTGTAAAAACCTGCAATGGCAAAAAAATAAGCTGTATACATATATGTTTTTCTGAAGCCTTTCTATTTTTGTGTTCATTGACATTTGAGTAGATGTACTGTGCTGGAACAATCTTTCACAGAAACCTGTATGAGAAAATTAAAAAGGTATACAAAGTACTAAAGACAGCAGTGTTTTGTATGAAGTACATCAGTGTGTTGTTGCTGCTTTGAAAGAGTAATTCAAATGGTGCATGTGTGTATCATTTTGTTCCAAAAATGTCCATTTTGAAAAAGGATTGTTAGATTTTGATTGCAGTTTCATTTTAACATAGAAGTGAGATGTTCATCTCCAAGTGTTGTGTTTTATTTGGCTTGTGTGTAGAGTTTTGACACAATGAGCCAAATTCCGCAACAAGTGTGTAAGCATTCGCAAAAAACTGTAATATAGGCCTTAGTGAATTATAATACACAACCAATTTATTACAGGCCTTAGTGAATTAGAATACACAACCAGTTTAATATAATCCTTAGTGAATTAGAATATACAACCAGTTTAATATAGGCCTTAGTGAAGTAGAATACACAACCGCCGCCATATACAAAATTCCCTCCCGGTGGACCATTAATTCCAGTGATATGTGTGTATGTGAATAATGACATATGCGTAAAGGCCAGTGGAGCATATTGACATCATCCTCAAAAAAACTGTTTTTAATTGCAAGTTTGAGCCATTATGCCTGGTTAGCAAATTCCTTGCGCATTTCTGAGTGCCCCCAGCGCCTCTTTTACCGTCGGAACTCACACGCAATCGTAAATCGGATCCTTAGTGCTTTCTAATGATATTAATGTCTGTATTTCATCAATGCTCCTCTACCCTTGGAGCTTTGAGCTTGACATGTTTGGCCTCTTTGCTCTTTGTGAAGGTCAAAGGGTGTTTGGGCCTCTGTTTCAGTGGGGACTTTGTGAAACCGCGTTAGCAGGGAGGAAACAGCCACAACCTTGAGGTGTGAAGCTGTATCGCCGATGTGACATCATTTTACTTAATCAAAACAAGCACTGTACAACCCGACCCAAGTGTTTTCACTTACCCTGTTTGTTTTTAAGCCTTAAGATTGATTCGCCATATAGATTGGCTAACATTTTGTCCAATTTCCCGAGTTTGTCATGGAAGGGCTGATTCTGAGGGGTTCCCATGTATACAATGTCACACACGCCCTTGAACCCTGGAAGACCGATGAATGGAATTCCGTCCCGTGTCATTGGAGATGATGAAAACCATGGGTCAGCGTGGGATCGGGGGAAAGGAGGGATGGGAGAGGGGGCTCACAGAGGTGGGGGGTTGGGCGTTGGGGAACAGGGAGGGTGGGCGATGAGCACCATTTCTCCCAGTGCTCCCAATCTCCCCTCATCTGCATTCTGATCCTTGCTGTCACAGTGGCTTTTGGCTCCCCTTTCCCATCCGTTGGGTCAAAGCTCCATTGTGCTCATTGTCAGAGGGCCTGTGGAACCACGTCTTGCTTCAGTGGTCTCCCCATCTGCTGCTGCATTCTGCTCTCATTCTGCACACTACTCCACTTCCCCACACGCAAGCAACTATAGATAGACCATATTCAGTGGGAATCATCTGACCTATTGAGGTATAGCATGTTAGTTAGCTGGACCAGAGTACATTGGCGTCTATAGAGACTGGTCCGAGTGAGAATTTGGACATTTGTCCTGTCTCCCCAGACCCTAATATGGAGTCGACCCTGATTGATCAGGTGAACCGTGCCCTTAGAAGCACATACACCTGTGACTATTGCACGTACTTACACAGCTCCCACAAGACCTACCAGGGCCCTGGTCACCTACAGCAGGACAGCCCCTTCTTCCCAGCTGTTCAGCTAAAGCTGGAGATGGCAATGCAATTAGCTCCCAGAAAGGTGTCTATCATCAACACGAAAATGAGCTGCTGAGGAGGGGAAACCTCGGAAACTGAGGTGAAGTCAAAGTGAAATCCCTCTGGATACCTGCCTTTCTGCTGTTAGAAGAGGTTTGACACACCACTCTCCAGAAGCAAGATGCATTTGCATTGGTCAGCCAATGGTTTATTTTATTTTACATGAACATACATCTTTACATCTACATTCTCCTATTAGTCACTTTATTTATATTATTTCATTATTAGGGATGATGATGATGTTTTTGTTTTAAATTATTATTATTGTTGTTGTTATTATTATTATTATTATTATTATTTCTATATGCAGAAACAATAACAAAATCAATTATAACATAATTATAACAAAAATGTACAAAATCAATTATAAAATAATTGTTTTTAATACATGATAAACCTCACAAATAAAATGTACTGTTATTATTTAAAATATAAGCAAATGATGAAATAACATTTACAAAATGGTCTGTTATTGCCAGTACTTATTTTCTTAAACACTCTTTTTTCGGGTCAGAACTGAATGCCATCAAATGACACCCTTCAACAAATAAATAGTGCATTTACTGTAGGTCTGTGCAACAGCAGGGTGTTATCACAGAGCCAGTGGATGGAAAGTGATGCTATTGTAGGCCAGCTGCTTCAGAAAAGCCGGTAATTTAGGGCTTTTTGGAAAAATGACAGCAACAGTTCAAAGAAAAGCCTGCTCTTCCAGGAGATGACAGCAACAGTTCAAAGAAAAGCCTGCTCTTCCAGGAGATTGTGCTGCCCATATTCCAAGCTATGCATTCCTGGATGTGCCATTAATAAAGGCAGTTCTGCTAAAATATGACAGGTACCATAGGGGTGAGTTCCAGCACACACACACACACACACACACACACACACACACCCTGTGGGTTTTTGTAGATCTTTCAAAATAAAGTGTTTTATTCAATGTCTTGATATTTTCACAATTTTGTTATTGTCATAACCTTGTTTTGTAAGTGTGCAGCATCTGTGAATTTGTGTGTCTTAATGGAGCACGTGCATAACTGATGACATTCTATGTTTGCATTCATGAAAAGTGTGTAAAACTACACCGTAATGATATTAATTTGCATTTGCTCATTGAAAAGAAAGTAATTGCACTAATGGGCAGGGAAGCTTCTGCCATGTGGGACTAATAATGGAGAGACAGGAAAGGCCCTTTAAGTGAGACGAGAGGCAATGCTTAGAGGCAGGCAATGAACAATTTTGTAGAATGGCTTATCATTATTTTTTATTATTTACTAATAATAATATTTATGATTAAAGTAATAATAAATCAACATTCGATAAAAATTTTAAACTGCACACTTGGACAGATGGGATTCCGCTAAATTTCCCTTGATAATGTTTTTAAATGCATAAATATTGAAATGAATAGTTATTACAAATATGGTCATGCAAAAAAAACTAACTCCCCTTTCCCCCTGCAGTATACCAGCCCAGAGCAACAGGAAAGAAATCCAGCCTCTTTTCCTCTGTTCATCACCAGGACCCTGACACACAGTGTGTTCATTCCCTTGCTGGGAAACCTTTTAATTGCGGTTTAAAAAGGAGACTGAAACAAATGCATCATTTCAGCTCCTGATCTGGAATGATAATTGGGGAAGGCAGTAGTCCACTGTATTATGTTTTGTGTGATGTAGTTTGAGATGGCAACCCGAGATGTGCTTTAGTGGGCATAACTATAATGAATAGGCGGGATGCAGTCAGTGCTAGTCCTGTTGTTTAAATAAGAACCACAGATGCCAAGCGGCCTTTCAGATACTTCTGGAAATGGTCTGCACTGGTTTTGAAAATTAAACTTAAACCAGCTCTAATCTGTAATGAACTACTTTTAAAATCAGTCAGTCAGTGTGTGCATTACCATTCAAACGTGAACATATTCAAGCTTAGCATCTCAGTCAATGCAGCCTGTGTTGTTTCATACCCATGGAGGTCTTCCATTGCGATCTTTGTTGAAACGGTCACTGCAAGTGGACACATGTGGGTGTGTAGAACAAACTGCAGTGCTACTGGAAATCAATGATGTCATAGTAGTGCTGTGAATCTGTGGCTTGTTTTAGACCTGTTTGAGCCCCTGGTACAAAGCACTCGTGGTGTGAGTTAGTATACCAATCCCATGCTGGCTTTTCACAGCAAGGGATCTTTGTTTTCTTTTTTATTTAATTGTGCAGCGCAGATATGACAAATGATCGCAAGTGGCACAAAAAAAGCCATGTGAGATTTATGAGCCTTAATGAAATTGTGCTGCCTATTTATAGTACGAATTTTACTACCTCGTGCCTCAGGGGACTATAGAACAGCCAACGTCTGTTCGTGGAGTCTATGTTACATGCAAATCATTCGTTTGTGCGGGGCCTGCTCATTTATTTCCACCCAGGTGATTAAGCCTTGGTAGGGCAGGTTGCTTTGGGCGTTTGCTGAGGTTGAGGGATTTAGGCAAGACACGAGGGCAGCACGCTTAAACCTGGTGAGCATCCTGGCAACAGCAGTTATTGTGTTCTCCTCATTTAAAACATACTTGAATTGTAGATTTTGCATTCAGATGTGAGAGCCAGCCACAGCCAATGATGAGCCATTTGCAGGATTGCAAAGCTTTCACAAAGTATACAAATCATACAGAATGACTTGCCAATAAGGGCTTAGAGAATGTCTAACCACAGTTTTTACCCAAAACAAAGAGCCTCGTAATCGAATATGCTGGTCAAGCTTCACTTTTTACATGTTTCCTGAGAACATTCAGAGGAAACTATGGGCAAATGATTATCACATTTTTACAAAACATTTTTATATCTTAACTTTCGTTTTCCAATTTCCAAATTGTCGTCATTCCACAAGCTTAGCTGTGCTATGGTACAGGAATGTGTCCTGCTGCGTTCTTGGGCTGCTGTTTTCCACATTTTCACGGCTCCCTGTATGTTCTTATTGGAGGGGCCATACACAAACATAGACCGGGAACCAAACACAGAGGGAGTGAGTGATGAATTCCTCCAAGAGACCAAGTTCCAGAAGCTGTGCTAAAACACAGTAAGGGCCATAGGTCAATAAACACCTAAAGCTATGAACCATATTCATAATGGCGGCCATATCGGAATGAAAACAAGGCTTGTACTGAAAGCAATGTTCTATCAGCAATGTTCTTTCAGCTTTCTAGCACACTTGTGGATATGGCTGACATTTAAGTCCTAGAGCTAGAGAACTGCCTCACAATCACAATTCCTCACTGCTGTGTACAGTACCTGAAGACAAAACATGATTTGAAAGGATTTCAAAAAAAAAAAGGTATATAGGTAAATTGCTTCAAGGTAACATGAAATTTGAACTAGCCAACTACAGTATGTACGTAACTAATTTAGTTAGCTGCTAGCTAAGTCAACTAACATTAGAAGAAATTAGCTAGAATAGGTTAGTTCTCTTGCCATGTTCTCCATTAAAAATGAGAAAAATGCAAATATACAATCAAAACCCCCAATAGTAACGTTACTTTGAAATGTTAACAATTTACTGTAGTTATGTTTCTCATCATTAGCAGATTGTGAAAATATGTTTCCTTATTTTGTCCAATTTTAAGGTAAGTGATTTATTTTATGTATTTTTCCCAACCGACATTAACATTAACTTTGTTTACTCAATTTAGCTGACCTAACCTTAATCAATTCAGCTGACCTAACGAGTACATGACTAACTAGCTAATGCAAGCACTGAATCAACAAAAACGAGTCATAAATAGCAAGTTGGTGTGCTTTGATCCCTAAAGCCCTGTTTTCATAAGTGAAGCTTTTATTCAGAGTCCATATTAACAACCAAACATGTTTTCATTTTCACCGCCTGTAAAGCGCATTGGACTCCATTTCTGTTGATTTTTGCTGATGGCTCGCTGGCTAATGTTGCATCTCACCTTTCCATTTTAATTTCCATTTTTACAACAGAATGTGGGACTAGGCTAAAGCTTGCTCATAGTATGCCGATAGCACATAGAGCTAGCGACATGAGACTGTGGCTATCTAACTATCATTATTCACTTCCATGTGGCTAGCTACCTAGTTAGTTGTTGTTTGATAACATATGGGATTTCAATGTCAACTTAAGTGTATGTTGGTTAACTACAATCACTCTATGATACCTTAGCTAGCTAGCCTATTCTAGATATGTTCTTTCCGTTGACTTAGATGTAATTTCATGTTACTTTGAAGCACTGATATACCTTTTTTAGAGAAGAAAACCCTATTTTATCTCAAGGTACTACACACAGCACAGAGAAATTGTGATCGTTTGGTTGCTCTCTAGCTCTGTGACTCAAATGTCAGCCACCACTCTCCACAAGTGTGCTAGAAAGCTGATAGAATGTTGCTTTCAGTACAAGCCTAGTTTTCATTCCAATATGGCTGCCAAGTGAATAAGGTCTATTGTAATGATCAGGCCCAACATTGCATTTAGTTTTCCTGTTTGAGCTCCCGGTGGCATATATGATGGCATGCTCTGCTTCCTGTTTCTTTCCCCTCAGGTATGCAGACTTGGGATTGTTAAGGCCTGGTGAGTGAATGTACCCCATATGAGTTTTCTTTACAACCTGGCTCTACAGGAAATTGAGAAAAACTGAAGCTGTCATCTCAAAAGTTTTAATGAAAATTTATGAGGCTCTGCCTTTAACTTGAAAGAATTTTTTGTCAGACTTTTACTTTTTTTTTCTTGTTCAATAGCAGAGAGACCCAGTAGAATAGAAGTCTCTCAGTTTTTTTGCTTGTAAACCTGGGCTGTACTGTAGGAAGGGGAAAGACAAGACTGTTGACGGTTTTTAGTTTTTTGGCCTTTTGAGCCATCACTGTCCGCCCAGGTTTGAAGACTGTTGCTTAGAAGTCTCTGAGGAAGCGCTGTGCTGATTCATAGGCCCTGCTGTGCCCCAGTTCTGGGCCATTGAGGTGGAATCAGAGGCAATTTTACCGTCCAGTGGTTTACTGCTTGCAGCCCTCTTAAATATCTTGGATGGTTGGCTGCTAAAGTATTTTCAATAAAAATAAAATGATCACATGGTGTTGATGGTTACTCCAGTCGTGTCCACATCTTTTCCTTGAGAACATGGTGGTAGCAGTTCATAGACAAAAATGAATAAAATAAGCAGGGAGAAATCTACGATGCATGGTAGAACTACCCGCTAGAAGAACCAGACGATTGTCCTCCTCCTGTATTTGGTTGAGCAGAGAGGCCATGGGGTCAAGTGCCCCAACTCTTTGGCTTGAAGTGTTTGAGAGGACCTGCGTCCTCAGAGAGCATGAGAACCTTCTCCTGAGCCATGTCTTTAGTGTGTGTCACGGCTTACCATCAATGGGTCTGTACAATGGGCCTCAAAAACCAGTCAGATGATTCAAGTCAAGGACAGGGACTTCTCAGAACTGCGTGATGTTGACTAGACGGGAGGCTGCAGGAGAGCAATCCGCAACCTTTTCATTCCGCACGCCATTGATGCCATGACAGCAACTGGCATTCAGGTCAGAGGAAATGAGTGGCTATGCAGCCAGAGCCTTTGTACAAGATCTATTGAAGGGGTGTGGGCTGCGGGCTGGTGCTTCTTAATCTCCTTAATTGAAATAGAAAGAGCAGGGTTTTCTGTCTTTCTGTCAGTATTCTGTGGGTGCAGACCAGAGGAGGGCAACGTTTCAGCGTTGTGTTTATACGGAACCTGTGTTTATAAGGACATGGCTCCTTTCCCCACCGCACTGCCCTGCATTTGTCGAGGCTGAAAGTTTATGAACCAGAGGGCTGGAAAAACCTATTCTGTGGACTTTTCTGTGATAGAAAACAAGTGGTGAAGAGGCACACAAGTAACCCTGTGGAAACATGAGGGGTGACATCTATGGGGTGGGATGGTGGAGAAACAAGGTCCTCTACCGATTAGAATCAGGCTGCCTGCAGGCAGAAGGATGGTGCAGAAGTTAAAAGTGTTGGGTGGTGGGGATGCAGGAGGGAGAGGCGAGCACTTTTTGGGTACATGATGACGTGAGGAGAACAAAGACTGCCATTGTTAAAGCACAAGGGGCCCTGAGCTGTAAAAGGGAAGTACATGAGGAGCCCCTTACATGTGAATGGAGAGAGAAATAGGTGGCTTGTTTGTTTGCCTGGAAACCATCAGTGCTGAAGGGTGAAGCACGGCAGGTTATCTTAACCTCCACCCTGTCCAGTGCTCTCCATGACCTTGAATGAACCTAGCACCCAGCCTGTCCAGCGCTCTCCAAGACCTTGAATGAACCCAGCACCCACCCTGTCCAGCGCTATCTGTAACCTTGAGTGACCCCAGCACCCCACCCTCGCACAATCTAGTATTGGAATGATAGGCGTACACTACAACCCAAACCCAAAGCCAAAAACCACAGTAGAGCAATATTTTCCCAACAGACTAAATGTTTACCAAGTACACACATCTGTTTGCAGATATGGCCCAGGGAACAGTGCGGTTATTGGTTCCCCTTGGCTCTGATTAATGCTTTATGTAATGGCTGAATTCATTACTAAACGCAACATGGATGGTCCTGAAGCTTGGAGGAGTTTTCACTTTGCTCAAGTCCACAATCGAGGGTCTTCAAGCCTTAAGGTTTCGCACGAACCCAACAGAAATCTGACTTTTAAATCATTTGGAGGATATTTCAGTGATCTCAAATGCGTGCTTATTTTTACACATGACACATTGAGATCTCTTTCATTATGCAACCATAGTGCAGGGTCCATAATAGGTGGGACCAAAGTATCAAACAGTGCATTGTGTGCACAGCCAGAAGGCAAGTGCCAGGGGATGAGGTGAGGTGAGGTACAGCCAGCTTTAAGGAGCCAGTCCAATAACAAGAGAGAATTTGAGATTTTCCAGTGCAGCAACAGATGCTGTGGTAATAAACTCACATTGGTCGCTGCGTGCTGAGCCCTACTCCTGTTGGCTGGTCGCAGGTCCACAGAAACACGATGCCAGGCTGGAAGTTACCCCTCACTGAGCACCAAGACTGCAGACATAGTGTTTGGACCTTCATAAATGTCTGAAGACCTAAAATAAAAAAGTAAAAGGGTTTTCAGAGATACTTGTTTGACCTGAGAAAGTTTGAGCTGTTCACAGTTTGGATCCGTGTGGTCCTACAGGGGCTTTAACTTGCTGTCGATATGTGAATTCGGGGGAATGGAATAAAAGTGTGGACAGTACTCACTCCAACAGCTGTCTGCTGGACACAGTATGAAATTGCCTTCCTCGCCCATCTCCTGTTCTTTACGAGAGGACTCAGAAGTCAGCCCAGAACGCGAAATGCACAAGCATAACTTTGAGTTGATCCACTGGAGCTCACTATCAAAAGAGAAGGATTTAGCAGTATCGTGAGACGAATCTGCCGGCTTTGTTTTTCACTAACCGCGCCCTGTTCGCACTGGGCCGAACGTTTGCACGTTGCTCCAAAAATTAAATAATATTTTGCTTCAGAATATTCCTTACATGAGCTGTTTGCTTGCGGTGTGCTGGGGAATAACATTGACATTACCCTGCTGCCTGACCTGCCCACTTTCAAATCGCCACTGAAGGTTTAATTGGCCTAAAAGTGCAGCTTGAGTTGAAAGTGTGACGCTGGTTTACAAATTCTCTGCAAGGGACAGCATGAAATGAGGAGGGAATGCAAAGCACGCTTGGGTTCATTCAGGAACGAGAAGAGGAAGCCAATTAAGAACCTCTGCTTGGGTCAAAGAACTCCTCTGTTTTCACTTTTTTCTTTTCCGGCTAGCTCAGTGCAAGGCTGTCTTCCGCTATCTGCAAGTCTTTGGTGAGCATAATAACCTTCAAATACAACCCTGACTTGAAGCCAAATCCAGTTGGATGGAAGTGGAGAGCTGAGATGTGTCAGAGCCCCACTTCTGCATCATCGTCCCTGGACTCCTCTGATTGTGATTCCCTACAGCTCAGGGTCACGATGCACTGGAAAGGCCTGAACACACAGTGGATCCTATGCACAGGTTCCACAGCCGAGCACGTTCATGAGAGCAGGTTATTTATTGTGTAAAATCTGGGAAAGGTGAGTGTACCTGTCGGTCAAACCTCACCGAGTAAGGGACCTGAGCATTGCGTCAGTGATTGAGCATGAGGGCCCTCACTGGTAAATCCATTTTAATTGCATTTGAAACCAGAACACGATTCTGAAAACAAATGTCTTATTGTAGCATAAGCTGATCTGAACACACCTCATATTTTTCCTACACATCCCCCCCCCCCTCAAATAAGAGGCCCTTTTCCCACACAGTATCCAACAAAAAGTGAATATATTAACCCTAAACACACCAACGCATGCAAACACAAACACACAGCGAGGAGGCCAGGCAAGCTTTGTGAATATAAAGGGTAGGTTTGATAGCTTGCAACTGCCTGTTAGACCAGTGGAGTTTGGGAAATTAGGTAAACGGTGGGTTAGTGTTAAATAAAGAGAGACATTGTGTTTGGGCTCACTGGTTTGGAACGTGGGGGAGTAGGGCAGGGGGTGTTGCTGAATTGCGGGGTGTGTGTGTGTGAGTGTGTGTGTGTGTGTGTGTGTGTGTGTGTGTGTGTGCGTGTGTGCGTGTGTGTGTGTCTATGTGTGTGTGTGTTTGTGTGTGTGTGTGTGTGTATGTGCGTGCGTGCATGTGCGTGTGTGTGTGTGTGTGTGTGTGTGTATGTGTGTGTGTTTGTGTGTGTTTGTGTGTGTCTGTGTGTGTGTGTGTGTGTGTGTGTGTGTGTGTGTGTGTGCATGTGCTTGTGTGTGTGTGCGTGTGTGGGGGGTTAGGATAATTAAAACCAGATGCTCATTTGATGTAAAATAGAAAAACGTGGAGGAGGGGTTTGTACCAAGAATATGAAAATG
This sequence comes from Aldrovandia affinis, assembly GCA_029706075.1. Taxonomy (NCBI): domain Eukaryota; kingdom Metazoa; phylum Chordata; class Actinopteri; order Notacanthiformes; family Halosauridae; genus Aldrovandia; species Aldrovandia affinis. The sequence goes on along the minus strand of JAINUG010000036.1, from coordinate 3,462,229 downwards.
AAAATGAAAAGCCACCTCTGTGTACACATCAAACTTAATCTCATGTAGTATACATAAACTAGTGTGTTAGAGATGCTGACCAGCTGCAAATATGCAGTGGAGGACATATTCGTAGAAAGAAGAGACTTGGTGGTGTCTTGGAATCATTTACAAAACTCCAACTCCGACTCCAACACTCGTGCGCTGGTCAGACCTACTACTGGGCACGCTGAGCTGGTGTTCCCACTGTGGCCTCCTCTTTCAGGCACCCAGCCCCAGAGCAGGGTGAAGCTCCAGCACAGCTTTGGAAGGGGGAAAATATAACGAGGTAAATATAGTGCTGGGGAGGAGAACGTGTCTTCTCTGAGGGGCTATTGTGAACACATAGAGCGCCTCCTGTGCACCCGGTACCCAGTAGGTCTGCCCTGTGGTCCTCGCCCAGTGATGTCACTTCTGCCACCTCAGTCATGTTCGCACGACATGACAGAAAGGGGCCTCAAACACACTGCCACCGCGGACTCGCCAGAGAAAGGGGGCTAAGTGTATTAATTCAGTCTAGCCGGCTGCTGTGAATTAGCTGATGGAAAAAAGGGGCTCTGACCCAAGCATGTGTACTTCAGCGGTAAACTAATCTGGGCTTGCGTTCCTCGGGGTGGTTTAACTCTTTTGGGCGACTGAGCCGCTCCGGACCTCCCTCTGACTCCCCGGGCCCTCAAAGCGAAGCGGCTTTCGGTCAAAGCCAATGGGAGTCCACTTAAAACATGTGCCCCCAGGCAGGGCGGCCATTAAAAGTGTCAGAGTGGCCAGGATTTAGTGAGAGTGCCATGGGGGTTCATAACATCCGTGTGTTTAGCTCTGAAACCAAAGAGGTTTTTACCAGAACCAGGACCCAGTGAGGCAGAGTGACCCATGAGGGGAGTCGGGCGATGCTGCTGCACGACTTTACTCAATCTTTGTCTCCGCAGATTTTCTTGACACTTCATATTCTCTTTGCCGCCCATTTTGTCGTGTGTGTGCGCATGTGTCCAGTCTTATCCGAGAAGGTTGAGTCAGGTGTTTAAGTACTGGGCAGAAGAACAGAACCCTGGCCTACAGCATGCATGTACGCTAGTGTGAGGGGGGAGGCCTGGGACTGTGTGTGTGTGTCTTTCTGTATGTGTGTGTGTATATGTATGTGTGTGTGTGTGTGTGTGTGTGTGTGTGTGTGTGTGTGTGTGTGTGTGTGTGTGTATGTGTATGCATGTGTGTGTGTGTGTATGTGCATGCATATGTGTGTATGCATGTGTGTGTGTGTGTCTTTCCATGTGTGTGTGTGTGTGTGTGTGCGTGTTTATGGGTGGCTGTTCTGTGCAGTATGTGTGTTTCTGAAGAGGGGAGGGGGGTTGGTATGTGCTGTGTGCTATATTTTTTAATGATTGTGTGTGTCTGTATGTGTTTATGTGCATGTGTATGTGTCTCTGTATATTTCCCTAAGTGATTCACTGAGGTTGCCTTGGCAAGACCGGGGTAGCTCGTTCTTTGATTTAATACTTCGGTCAGTCCCAGAAGGCCTGTGGGTATAAACCACGCTCCAGGGATTCATTATCGCACCTCTTAGGCTGCCACCTCCAATGGAAATAATGGACGGATGGAAATAAGTACCTCCAAACGTTCTGAGAGGGAGGGGCCCAGCGATGACATCACTACCTGTGCCCGACGGCTAAAAGAGGCGAGTGGAAAAAGGGGTGCTGAGGGTGGAATGAAATTCCCAAGTGTTCCCTTTTTCCTCCTCCTCCTCCACACCTAAAACAAGGGCAGTCCTTCATGTTGTCCCCACAGGGGGTGGGTGGGTGACCCAGTGGCAGGTAAGCGTCAGTGTTTGTAGATTGAGGTAGGGGGTGGGGGAAAGTGGGCACAGCTTGTCGCAGAGAGGTGAGATGGACACATGCCTTGTTTGTGCAGTGGAGCACGAGGAGAGAGGGACCGGGAGAGAGGGACCGCCACCGTCACCCCCATTCCAGAGCGTCTGTGCGACTCCGGGTCCTTCCGCACATTCCGTCTCAGTCTGCTGTGAGAGCTGTATTATTGCACAGCATTTAGGGCCCCCAGTTAGAGAAAAGGTTCTGTGTTCCCGTCTGCGGACAGGTATTTAGTGCCTTTGACACTCTGACATACGCGGCTGCAAATCTTTCTCACACTTCTTCTCTACTATGACAATGAGCCCAATTCTTTCAAGGTTAAAATGAGGAAGGTTTTGAGGTTTTTGGAAGAGAGTGTTAGCAGTTTTTTCCAAGAAGTACATTCAGGCATGGAGAGACAGTACAATTGTAACTGTAAATATGACACTTTACGGTCTGTGAAGAACAACCACTATATAACAATAGGGAAAAAAATAATGCAGAATATGGCAAAAAAAAAAAGAGAAAGAAATTATGAGCAAATGCACTGGAGATGTTTTCAGTCAGTATCAGATTGTATGAAGAATTTCAATCTGTAGGAAAGGGGGATACATGTTCGGAAATGTAATTCATTAACACGGATTACCGATCTCTGTGATGCGCATAATTCTGACAGCTATTCACCCCATTGAAACGCATCAATCTTTTGACATCTTTTTTTCTTTCTTTCTTTTACAGGAAATTCCCAGCAGGGTCTTAATCGAGTGTGTCCATATATCAGCAGTAATTTATCGCTGTTGATTTGGAGTTGTTAAAAATGGGGGTCCGTTTTTATAGATGGTGTCAAATGTTAATGGGGCAGGCTTATTGTGTAAATGTTGAGGTCAAACCTCCTATGATTAGGGTCTCACATTTGTATAAAGCAAGGAAAGCCTCTTTTCCCCCCGGTGTGAGCTTCCTGAAATACGTGTACGTGCCAGAGTCCGCCCCACATGGCCTGTGTCCTCTCCAAACGGCGTGGCCGTGTTCTCAGCGAGTCGGCCATTACGCGTGATTGCATGCACATGTGTACCTGGCACTGGCCCCTTCTCCAGTAAAAGTGCAGTGTTCCTCAGCAGCTGGCCCGGAGACGCATGTGCCTTTTGAAAAGTGTTCTTCTTTATTGAAAGCAGGCCGTCTCCCTGGTCACTACTGTGCGAGCGTATCGAGTGGCCCCCGTGCTAAACGGGTGATGTCACATCTCTGGAATCCGTCCGCCGGCTCCGTGCTCGACAACTGCCCTCAGCCGAGAGAGAAACGGCGAGACGAGCGTCGAGAAAAGCGGACGGATCGAGAGAGTGAGCACAGTCTGCCAGCGATTGTAGAGCGTGTCCTTCCGCCGAAGCGCTTTAATTAAAGTCTTCACTCACCACGTGCCCCCGATGCGCCGCGTCTGTTCGAGTCGGGCGCTGGGAACAAAGCGGCGAGAGGGAGCGGAGGCACGCTGTCGGCGGACTTTCTCTCAGCAGGCTGACGAGTGCGAAAGGGGGTTTCTGTGTGTTTGTCACCGAGAGGCATGACAAAGTTATCACACATAATTGTCAGAGCACAAAGATGGTGGTCTGCAAAGGTCATATGGGTAAGGGCAACATCACAGCGGACACTGAATGGAATGTATCTGAATCCATTAACAGCCACACAGCAGTGTCTTAGAAGAGAGGACTTTACTTTAAGGACGTTATCTGTGATGGATTTTTGTCTGTGCAATGGATAAACGGATATTTAAGAGATGATATAAGCCACAGTTTTTGTGCTAATAATTCTGAAGCGTCTGAAAATTCAGAAAAACTTAATTGACATAATTCATACCCTTATTTAATTGATTTTTTGTGGTACAGTCTAGGCAAAGAAAGCATTTTTTTCTCTTAGTTTTAGAAACACAATCTGTCCGCAAAGCATTAGCAATTACACAAGGTGTGATTGTGAAGTAAATATGTTAATGAAGTTGCTCTTTTCAGCATTCGCTCGACTGTATGGAAGCCATTTCTTCGGGTAGATAAGCTTGCTTATCTGAAAGTGTTCACAGATGTTTTGGAAGCTATGCACTGAGGAATTTGGGGCACCATATTTAACTAATCTCCAAGAAAATTGCTGAATTCAAAAGAGAGGAGGAGAGAGGAAACAAACTGCAGACATTTGATGTACCTAATCTGGAATTCCAGATGCAGTGGTCTGTTTTGCTGTAAATTTTCTGTAAAATTGTAATGATGTGCCCCTTAACCACAACAAAGTTTAGATGAGTTCAGCTTTATTTCTAAATAGCTGAGAGCATAGGATACCACAGTGAATAGTGCACAGTGAGCATTTTTATGAGCACTGTTCTGTATGTGTAATGTTACACGTCTGTAGATGAAAGCCTTTACTAATCCATTCATATAATATACATGTTGATAAAAGTCCATTTTTGGGGATGTTATGATCATTTTGAGGATTTCAGCATGTGTGTGTGGGGGGGAGAGGGAGATAGAGGGAGAGAGATAGAGAAAAGATCATTCCTCTGGATTTTGTACAGTGTGGCACAGTATAAATGTCAATCTGATTTCAGGTGAGAAGCTCAGCGGTGGTCCACATGCACCGTCGGGTATAAAAACACAATAGATAACAGACTAACACCTGTCTGCCCCCCCGCTGACTCGGGTCTGTCTGCAACAACAATGGCACCCGGCGGTGCGTCCTGCTTCTTCTGACCCCAGGGCCCAGTTCACCTCGACGGCCCCTGGGCTGATAAGGTGTGTACGCAGGTGGTGTTTAGCGGAGTGTCTCCGTGTGTGGCTTTCGCACCTCTACGGTCACCTGGGCTCGTGGGTCAGTGTTGGTTATGACCACCGAGGCCAAGGACCATGACACAGCTTCACTTTCCTTGGGGGTCAAACAAGGTTCTGCAAGCCGATCACACCAAACCGCCACGTTCCCCTGCTCGCGCACCACGCCAAGACCGCGCATGACTTACACGAGTTATGTCATTCCTCCTGTATTTCTCTGCGCATGGAATGTGTTACTGGATATTCTGAGAGGAAAACACCACATTGAACACTTGGACCATAGATGCTGTTTTAACCCGTTCCTGACTTCTGTGTTTGTCTGCAATTTTAGGTGGGTGCACTGTCCCATAATGTAATGCGGGCAGGATATGTGATTGGGGGTGGTGTTTGTGGGCGCAGGGGGTGTAATTGCATGCCCCTCTGTATCCCACTTATGGTAGCCCCTCTTTTCTTAGTTTTCTTTGATGTCCAGCTGTTAGAGAGAGAGGAGAAAAATTGGGGGGCTGGCTGGCCTGTGCCATTTCTCTTCCCTTGAATCGGATTGGAGGGGGACTCATTCCCCCCCATTCCCCGGTGTCCCGCTTGGATAGCATTTCAAGGCAGCGGTTTGGGAGGGGTATGCAAATCATGCCCTGGCTGCCTGCCCCTTTGAAGAGCCACTAGCAGTCTGCTGCATGCAGGGAGCTCACAGTCGACTGGGAGAGAACAGTCAGCAGGTCCCCAGGTCCAGAGGCCGTCTCAACGTATGCAGTACGGTCTCTCTCTCTCTCTCTCTCTCTCTCTCCCTCCTTCTCTCTTCCTCTCCGCCTGTCTGTCTCCCCTTCTCCTCGCCTTCTGCGTCTGTGCGTTCTCTGTCCCTCTCTCCTCCTCCTCCACCACTCCTCTGTTTGGTTCCCAAACTCTCTGTTTCTCCTTTCCATCCCTCCTCAGACCACAGGAAAGAAGGGGGATGATGCCAGCACAGATGTTTGGGCTGCATGCTCCCTTCGAGTCAAGCTGAAGAAGTCCGCGTCTCAGGTGCCCAGGGGAACTAAAACAAAATTTGAAAAAAAGAAAAGCAGTACTTTTTTTTTCAACTGAAGGAGGATTTTCTGAGATTTTCTTTTGACGTCTCTCCGTCGTCCTCCAGCTTGGTTTTTCTGTGTGTGTGTGTGTGTGTGTGTGCGTGTGTGTGTGAGTTTTTTTTCCTTCGTATTGTTTTGGTGCTTGCCGAGTGGCCAGGCTGAAGATGAAGTCGGTCCTCTCCACTCTGCAGCCCTTTCTCTTTGGAGTCTTCCTATCTCTGGTCGATACCAAAGGGACCTACTATGGCAATCCCTACAGATACAACCTGTACAAGTCTGGAGCCAATCCCCACTACTCTCCTGGGAAGCCCATGGGCAGACACAAGTGAGTACCTCTGACCATCAGCGCGACTATGCCTGAGCACATACTCAACCTCACCTGTTTCCAGTTCATGCGCCGTATATGAACAGATTGCAGTTTGACGTCGTTTTAAGTTCACTGTCAAAAGACCACTAGAATCACTTGCAAACCTGAAGAAAGTGAATGGTTGGGATAGTCGAGTAGATGATGCTTGAAAAGGTGTTTGATGAATGTTTGGGTAGGGCCAACCAAACACTTTCCCTGGGTGTATGCTTTTCATACAACCACCCAAGGTGACCTTTAATATCAGTGCAGAGACACAGTTTACTGTGATCGGCATCGGTGGTATTTCTCATGAAAGAAATGTGGAAAAAAATAATGATGAGGAACATATGGAGGAATTTTGGCAGAGTGACCTGGCATTGGAGTGTTTGCCCAACTTTATTACAGACAGAAAGCTTGTGGTTTATTACAGACAGAAGGCTTTGTTTTGACTCACATGGTAAATTGTGTTATTTTATATAGCTCTCAATTTAAAATACACAAAATGTAAAAAAACAAAACAAGTGGAAACACAGTGGAAAGGTCTTGATATTGCACACCATGTTGCCCACAGTTTCACAGTTTTGGCTTTTGCTGGCTGGGCATTAACAATGACTCTTTGCAGTGACAAAGGCCACCGGAAATTGAAAATGCAGTGTGCACTGTAAGCAGAGCGGGCTTGATGAATTATCATTGATATGAATGGATGTGATCTTTAAGAAGACAGCAGCATGTGGGATGCAGGGCAGCGTGAGTGTTGTGGTTGGAGCCCTGGCCTCTGGACCTGAAGGGTGACAGGGGTCAAATCCAGGATGGGACACCACTGTGTTATCAGTGAGCAAGATAAATCTGAATTCTTTACTGCGTTTGCCCTGGTAAAACCTGGTAAAGGGTGGAAGGTGAAGGAGACTGGACATTGCTCTGCTGCAGAATATAATATACGCCATTTAGGAGACGCTTTTATCCAAAGACTGAATGCATACATTTTTCAGTACATGTGGCCCCAGTGGGAATCGAACCCACAACCTAAGCGTTGTCAGCGCCGTGCTCTACCTACTGAGCCACACAGAACCACATATATTGGTGGTGTGCAATGTGCTGCTCGGGGTTTTGTGTTTGTGTAACGCCAGCATGGGGAACAGATTCTCTGCCTGTTTGTCCCTGCTGCCTGCCCTCTGGGATCAGGTGTGTCCTGGTTCCGTGCGGGGTTCTGCGTTCCGATGTTGCCCGGGAGACGAAGAGCTGTCCTATAGGCTCAGACCCCAAACGCCTCCCCGCTGAAGCGGTGAAGGCGAGCTCTGCCCTGAATTCCTTCGCTGTTTTTTTTTTAGCTTGGCTTCCTCTTCGGAGCCATATCCCTCCGGACAGCTCCTGGGCTACCTGCTGCTTCTCAGAAGCAGATTCATGTCAAAGGGGCACGGCCCGTGAGTCCGCCCCCGCGACTGCCGCCTCTCCCCTGGACACAGGCATCCTGCCTCATGCACAGCGCTTCCCTGTGGTCACCAAATCCACCGTCACTTTTACAGGTCTTAACCATAGGGGAATCCACACACACGTTTAGGCAGCGGTGGACCCACCGTTTCAGAGCGCACTCCGGGGACATTTTGAGCATATCTGAATATTGGGGGGGATGTGTCCCCCCCAATATATATGGTAATTTTGGCCTTGGCGCACTCCCCTCTGGCAGTGCACGGCACGGTGGAGCGGGTAGAGTCCATCGCTTTGCTCCGCGTGTCCATTCTTGGCACCGCTGCAGTTCAATACCCATCTCCTCTCCTTCCTCCCCGAGGCCAGATCCCGTGCCCTGCGATGTGCGTCAGCGTAACTGGCCCTCTGTTGTGCTCAGCGTGCCCCCAGGGCGCTCATGAGCCTCGATCACGCCCGCAGTCCTGTTTGGAAGGTCACGGCTCCACCTTGGCCAGAGTGGGCCCGGGGGATTTGGCACAGTTCTACGCCAGATATATTAGTGCAGTTGCTATTAGGCTCAGCCAGTCTATGGAAATAGAAGTCTGCCACATTGTGACGTCCACTATAAATGTAGGATCACACTGACCTTAAAAATAACACATGTTAAGTCCTGTCGGTATGTGCTGAACAGATGAGAAAGGGAGGTTCCTGCTGCACTAGCATTGTGTGAACAGTGGCCCTGGGTTTATGTGCACTGATTGGGAGCCTGTAATTAATCTGTACTAGGAACCTTGTGTAGTGTGAGACCTACTGTATATGTAATGTTCAGCATCACCCAGAAGGATTGAGTTTACAATGAAACAACCTCCTTTAACAAACACAGTACACATATTGCTAACTACAAACCCAGTACACACACACACACACACACACACACTCACGCATACACTATAAATGCACACACACACACGCCCACTTCCACTACACACACACACACACACACACACTCACGCATACACGACAAATGCACACACACTCACACATACACACACACACACACACACACACACACACACACACTCACGCATACACGACAAATGCACACACACACTCACACACACACTCCCACTACACACACACACGCATACACTACAAATGCACACACTCCCACTTCACACACACACTCAATGCCACACACGCATCCTCACACACACACACAGACGCACACACACATTACATAAAATTCCAGTTGAATGCAAAAAGATGAATGAAAATTCCCGCACTTGCCATTTTTCCCCCGTCTCCCCTTCTCAGCGATGCTGGTGAATTGTTTTGTTTTTCTCTCCCTTGCAATGGAGCATGTGATTTGACAGCCGTTCCCCTTTATTTAAAGCACTTCCTGGTGAGAGCCCATTGTGGCTCCATCCTCATTGGGAGTGACATCTCAGACAATGGCCACAAAGACAGGGCCGTACTGTATGGGGGAGGGGCCGAAAGTGCCCCACAGTAAAAGTTTAATTTCTCACTAAAACGCAGCTCATTAGTCCCTTGTGTTCCCGGCTCACGGTCATAACCCCCATTCTTATGCCATCAGGAAGCAAGGCCACCATGCCTCTGGGGGGAAGCCTGTCTTCAGAGCGGCAGGGACGGGGAGCCAATCGGAGGGCTCAGAGCCCCTGGGACGCGTGCGGCTCCGCGCCGCTTTCAGAGCGATACGCGCACAACTGTTTCAGCAAGACCACCGATGCCGTGTCGTCCCGCGGCCATGCTGGAAATTAGGTTTAGCGTTTCATACGCCACGACTGATACCAGTTTGAGTAATTCAATGAATAGGCAGTGTTTTCTTATGAGAGGGCCCTGCAGTCTAAAGGAATTAACCTTAAAATGTGTGCCTTCTCAAGTATGCCCGAGAGCCAAGTTTCTCTAGTGAATTCAGCCCCTGTTCAGCTCTGTCATCTGGGGGCGGCTGCAGGTGGGCAGCCTAACGGGTGAAATGGATGATTTGATCAGATCCACAACACTGCACTCCTGACGGGGCATGCTTGGAATGGACCTTTTTGGGTGGGTTCACCTTTTCTTGGGAGCCGAGTGGGGCGGGCCGGGTTTGGGTGGGTTTACAGACGTTGCTTTAATACGGGCCTGGTCAGGGGGTCAGGAGTCGCTGGTGCAAGTTTGTGTTGGTTCGTCTGCGGAGGCCCAGGGGGGAGGAAGGTCGGAGCAGGGGGCGGTGTGTGTGGGTCGGGGGAGTTAGAGCCCGCCTCTAGGGCTCACCCTGATAGACAAGTTTAAGTTACTCCAAAACCAATTTCCCCCCAAGGAAAAACAACCGCGTTCCAAAAACACAGCTCGGCACAGTGGTCCCCGCGGTACATTAGGACTCATAACTCCGATGGACTTTGACAGCTGTGTAAAATTACTTCACTGCTTCACATGATCACTGTGGCGTGTCACGACCTTATAGCGGTATGAGCCAGGAGGGGCTCTCAGGATTCCCAAACAGCCATGCCCGAATCACATTCCTAATTCCCGGTATGCAAGTATTCGGAGAAAAAGGGCATGTCCTTCTTTTTCCCAAGTGTATGGTAAAAATTGAGGGGTTGCTTTAGAGTACATTGATCATCGCACTATATTACGCTACTGAATTTCCCACAATGCACCGAGGTAGAGACCTTCCCACCTCTGGAGCAGTTGGTGGCGTGTGTCTGCCCGGACAACACAGCTGCTGTTCGGAACACCTCCCTTCCAACGCAGACTAACGCGAGTTTGTGCAGTTCGTTTGTAGGCGAAGTAATGAGCCTATTTGTTTAACAGTAATAGCATTAACATCTGAAAGGGTTAACACAATGCCCCGCATTCTTGGATCTGGTGCTGCACCCAGTCTCCGCAGTCCGTCCAGGCCAGGGCTTGACCCCTAACCCAAATCCAGTAAGTGGTGTCCCGAGCCCTGCGAGCGCTCACAGCAGTGCGGGGGAACAGAGTCGACGGGCCTGAGTCTGGGAGAGAGGAGGGAGAGGGCCCTGGTCTTTACCCAGGGAAGCAGCACTACGAGTGCAGTGCCCCTCCCTCCCTCCCATCGCATTAGGATCCGCAGGTGCGCTCGTCATCTTCAAGTTCTCTTACCGCTGGAAACCGCCGCGTTTGGAAATAGGTCTTCGGAACCACTTAAACTCCAGCGTGAGGCTTTCTCTGCCCTCCAGACCAATAAATCTCTCCCGGGTCAAATTATGGCCAGTTTCTCATGGCTGCAGGTGATATGATCGCATAATTGGATCGCCTGAACGTCGACGTTTACTATTTCATAAAACAGAGAGAGGCAGAGTGGGAGAGGGGATTGGGGAGGGTGTGTGGGGGGGGGGGAGGAGGGGGCAACTTGCAATAATATTTGACAAAGAGAGCCATATGGGAATCTTAAAGGGAATTCTCTTTTTCTCCGGGGAAGGTCGGAGGGGATTTAGGCACTGTAACGGAATCCTGGGGTGGGGACGGAGCCTGCCAAAAAAGGATTTGCCTGAAAAAATGCTAATATTTTTTCAAAGCGCCGAGGATCCTGAGCGCGCTCTGTTTGGCGCTGGCCCTTTGATGACGAGACAGAGAGTTGAGAGGGAAGCTCAGGGGCACACTACCCTCTCTGATTCGGGCGGGGGAGCGAGGGATTATCGATGGCTGGTCCGGGGCCCCCGGGGGCCCGCTCGCACCCGGAGGAGCGGCTGATCCAGGGCTGAGCGCATCAAACGCCCCCTCAGCGCGCGGCTCGGAGGCGCCGTCTGTGTGGTCCTCGCCCAGCTCAGACGCGGAGGAGTTCTGAGGCAGTCGTGTCTAAACGATGTTCTCTCGGGGGCTGCTGGGATCTTCTGTGCAGAGAGCGAGCGTGTGCACACGACACCAAGCGCATGCTAACGCTGCGCTAATCTCCTGTGCAAACACAGTGCTCCTCTGGCCTCCTCATTGGACGATGAGAGACACCTGACTGTATCAAGTAAAACACAGGAGAAAAATACATTACACTGGCAGACGAGGGGAAAGAGAGGGATAGATTGTTTGGCGGGGTTTGGGGGGGGGGGGGTTTAAATATTCTGCTAACATCTGGATTCTTTTGCTTTAAAGCTTAAGTTAAAATATGAAAGCTATTCACTTTCCCCAGATGTGCACCTGACAAACAAATCTTGGTCCCCGGTTTTCTTTTACTTCTCCGGTCGGCCCCATTGTGACGTGAGAAACATTCCCGTGTTGCAAACATATTCCGCTGGCTGTCGATCACCTTTGTCCCGTTTCAGAAATGGGCCCCGAGGGAGCTGCGCTCTCACAAATTAAACGCACAACAGGCTGTAAAAGAGTTTTTTACTCCATCAATAAAATCTTATATTTATTGTGGGGGAAATACTGTGATAAAAACCTCTTTGGGTTTATTATATGATTTCGAAAGCAGCTGCAACGCGAGGCTGTGGCGGGGCACGCTGTTTCGACAACGCACATGAATCTTCTAACTTCTAGCAATGTCCATCTGCGCTCTCCGGTCAAAGAAAACGTCGCTCTGTCAAGAGTACAGTTTTCAACCGCGGACAAAATAGAAAGATAAACTCCAATCTTCTTTCCCGAACGCGACCGGGGCCGTCTCTGCTCCGCGGTACCGATTCAGTTCTCCGAAGGTTCGCTGAGGAATTTGTTCCTAAATTTCGCCGTCCTGCAGCGGGGGGGGGATTGGAGGTCCGTGCTGGAGCGTTCCAACTCTTGTTTCATGCCAGGCCCTTAGCTGAGTGGATCAATCAGTACTTCAGCTCTCAGGAGTTCTGGCCCATTTAAAGTCCCCAGCCTCAACATCGCCAGGCCAGGTCACACTGTGAGAACCACTTCCTGGATGATTTACAGCCACTGAATACCTCACAAGGTCTGAATGAAAGGAGCCCTGTGACGGGCGAATTTCATCTGAGCTTCTCGTAGCCGCTTCGTTAAAAAAGCACCCGTTTGCATGAGTTTGCACAGTTGAAGAGGACTTCCCTCAGAGGACATTACAGAGGCCACAGCTCCAGTATGGCTTGCGTATATCTTCAGCCTCTGTTGCAAAACCTCGAAGCAAAGCAAAGCTTCAAATTATGGCACTGGAAATAGAATGCAGTGTTTTCATAATGTCCACATAGTCCCATTTACGTATGCAGTAGGTTTTAATTTAAAAAAATGAGAGGACCAATCATGTTGGATCGCGTGTTTGGAAGTTGTTGATGTTAAGCAACCTCTAGTGGGAGTTTTGCAGAAGAAAAAAAAGCGTCTTACGGTGCAGGTATGTTGTTTTTCATTTAGTCACCATGTATCCCCCCAGACCAATAATGTGGGTGCAAGCAGTATTTCAGATTGGTAATAATTCAGTTTGACAGCTTCACTTCTGCTTGAGCTTTCTAGAACTGAACAAAAACATTTGAATAAACCTCAGAATGTGTTTTATCACAGAGGTTTGGAGCCATATCATGAACTGAAATCTACATTTTCCACTGAAATATCATTAAGGCCCTGGGGTGGTCGAGAGGGAACGTCCTTTCATTTATTACCGTTTGGAGCTAGATCATACCTTCTGTCATGGAAGGGGAGAGTATCTCCGTCAAGATACGGAGAATCGCTCGGGGTTTCAATTAGCGTGTTCGACATTTGCCACCGCCGATCCTTCAGAAATGCAACTGTCTGATCCTAGCACTGGACACAATTTAAAAAGCACTTCACAACTGCTCTGTTTGCTGGCAGTACATCTAGGGTAACGTCCTGTTGTCTCCCCCTCTCTCCACAGAAACTATTGTGCTTATGTTGTGCAGAAGAACATCTCCTGCACGATGCAGGACGGGACGGCCACCTACGTCAAGGCGGAATACACCAAGTGTGCGTGGGGACAGAAGTGCCCGACTGTCATGTGAGTCCTACAAAACAACAGTCAGCACATTTGATACCTTGAACTATTTGACTTGACGAAAGTTGTGAATGCAATGGATTGGCTAAATACTGCCCTCTGCCCAGTCTTGTGTCACGTTTTTTGGTTTGACGCTTTTATCCAGCGTACCAGTCGAATGCATACATTTTTTTGTGACCCCAGTGGGGATGCGCAAATTCACGTTTCCACATGAATATCTCAGACCACTTGACGTGGAAATTGCAGTTGTTTCATCTTTTCAATAAAGCACGCAGTGTTGCTGTGTAAAAACAGAATAGAGACAATTGAGCATGATTTTTTTTCAACAATATTTAGCTCCGTATTAAATGATTTTAGCTCCAATCTTTAATCCAAAATAAATCTTTAAAGAGCAAACAATAGATTTTCATAAATTCCTTTGATGGAAAGCTGATACAGAGAGGGGTCAAAGAGATGTCTATGCTCATTTCCTGTACTAATAACTGAGGCTGATTGGGATCCTTTCACAGTAACTATGTTCATATAAGATCCACACTCAGCATTTTTCAGTTTAGGTGAGGTTAAAGACTGAAACATTTTGGCATTCTGCCTTCGTCAGGGAAATCATGTTCTGTGCTGAAGGCAAACGTTTTATGCCCTGACACTCAAACGTCACACCAAATGTACAAGTTCATTTGAGAGGAATTGCCAAACAAACAAAGAGTATTTCACTCGTGGAAGCAAATCCAAATAGGCCTGTGTATTTTAAATAGAAATTGCTCAAGCTCTTATTTCCTCCCTATGGGTTCACGGCAGAGGTGCGTAGCTCAGAAGAATTCAGTAACTATGAATCAGAGTGCCCTGATTTTAACACAAGGTGCCGAAATAAGAGCGCGATCCATTTACACTTAAAATAATCGTTCCTTTTTGGATTTTAAACACCTCTTCAGAGCAGCGCCTCTTTTAGTCAGAGGAACGCAGGCCAGTAGCTCACCTGCTCGTGTTTACTCATCGCTGGCAGTGACCGCATTGGCTGTTTTATCCAGGTACCGGACGTTCTACAAGCCCAAGTACAAAGTTGGCTACAAGACGGTGACAGAGCTGGAGTGGCGCTGCTGCCCCGGGTACTCTGGTGAGGGCTGCTACGAAGGGCCCACCTCTCTCCCCGACATGCCCCCGTTTAACGGCGGCGCGTCGCGCGCGGCTTCAAGGGCTACCCTCGCGGGCATCCCAGGGGCCACGCCGACCAGAGGCCCATCCCCGGCGGTCACCTGGAACCCGTGAAGCCTCCCGGCAGCACCAAATCCAACTACGGTGAGCCACACCATCATGGTGACTGTGTGTGCATTTGCACGTTTCTGGAAATAACATGCAAATATGACCCTGCTAATCTTCACATAAGCAATGATATTGATAATGACAAAAAAAAAGAGTAATAAAATTGCTTTTCGGGGGTTCAGGCCTGGTATTTTCTTGTTTTATATCCTCTGTATGTTCTCTGTAAAAAGCGCTAGACAAATAAAATTGAATGAATTAATTCAAATAAAATGTCATTAAAAATATATATTTGTGTAACCTATACAGTAGCATTACTCCAATGTCATAAAAGACATTTAACGACAGCAATGATTACTGTGGTATTGTGCCAGCCCTGACCGTCGCTCTTCCCCTCTGACACCTTTAGCCCAGAAGTTTGCCGGGGTGACGGGCGAGCGGCTAGACCGGATCGAGGAGGACGTCCGGCGTCTGTCCCAGGGCCTGGACACGCTGAGCGGCACGGTGACCGGCCTGGAGGACCGGCTGCGTCAGGGCCTGCGCGAGGACACCAACAAGATGCTGGCCGCCCTGCTGGGCTCCGCCCCGCGCCTCTCCGACTCCACCGTGGGCTTCGGCGTGATCCCCGACGGGACGCAGGACGGCCTGGACGGTGGGGAGGGCTTCCCCGGGTTCGGCGACCTGGCCGGGCGGGTGACGGAGGTGAAGGACGAGCTCCGCGCTAAGAGCGACATGCTGGACGAGATCCACGGCATGGTGCTGGGCCACGACGGCCAGCTCAAGCATCTGTTGGCGGGAGCGACCGGACGCCCGGCGCCCGAGCAGTCGCGCAAGCTCCTGGAGGAGCTGCTGGACGCCAAGCTGGCCGGCGTGCGGGCCGAGATCCTGGACGGCTTCGAGAGGCGCCTGACGGGCATGCGGAGCCACTGCGACGAGCGCATCGGCCAGGTGCAGCAGCAGTGCCACCGGGACCAGGTGAACGGGCAGGAGCAGATGCAGACCTCCCTGGACGGCCAGGAGACGGGCATACGGAAGGAGCTGGGGAACCTGCAGGCCCAGATCCAGGGCCTGACCCTGACGGAGAGCTGCTGCGGACAGGTGTCCAGCCTGGCCACCCGGGTGCTGCTGCTGGAGGAGTCGGTGAAGGGGCTCACCGAGTCCCAGAGGCAGTTCCAGACCGCCCTCAGCGACCAGTCCATCCACGTGGAGACCATCCTGGAGGGTCGCCTGGAGGACATCGAGGGCCGGATCAACGCCACGGAGAGAGGGGACGCAGACGACGGGGCGCGGGGGCCCGCCGGACGGCCTGGACGGCTGGAAGGTCGTGCTGGACGAGAAGCTGAAGGCGCTGGAGGACCGGCTGTTCGTGGCGGTGGAGGAGCTGAGCAACGCCACGGCGCCCGCCCTGCTGGAGGGGCAGGCGGTGCCGGCGCTGGAGACGGAGATCGAGGCGGTGCGGCGGCGGGTGGAGGCCGGGCTGGACGGGGTCCAGAAGCAGCTGACCGACCTGGAGCTCCTGTGCACCTCCTCCTGCTCCCCGACCATGGGCGGGGAGGTGGCCCCAGGGCCAGCAGGCGAGGGGGAGGAGGAGGGGGACCGCTGCGCCGACGTGGAGGGGAAGCTCTCCGGCCGCCTGGACGGGCACTCGGACCGGCTGGACAGGCTCAACGGCACCCTGGGGGCGCTGCTGACGCGGCTGGCCCAGGAGGACGAGGACAGCTCCATCAGCGGCGAGATCACGCTGCTCAAGGTCAACATCAACACGGTCAACCGCACGCTCAAGGGCCTCCGCGAGTCGGTGGGCGTGTTCGCCCGCGAGGTGGGCCACGCCAACGCCAGCTGGCACCAGCGCGAGGACAGGCTCGCCAGCCAGGTGCACGGCATCACGCAGCTGGTGGGCCGGCAGGTGTCCCAGCTGGGCTCCAGCGAGCGGAGGCTGATCCAGCTGAAGGGCGAGCTGCAGGGCCTGAGGCGCAGGCTGGCCGGCGAGCTCCAGGGCTGCCGCAGCACGGCGCTGGGCGTGCGGAAGGAGGTGTTGGCGGTGGACAGCCGGGTCACGCAGGTGGAGGGCCAGTGCGGCAGCCTGGGCGAGCTGGCCGAGCATCTGGAGAGGATCCGCGGGGAGCTGGAGAGCCACTCCGAGGGCTACCTCTCGCAGTTCAACGGGACCCTCGTCAGCCACTCGCACCAGCTGGCCGAGCTCAAAGACGGACTCAAAGACTGCGTCAGCAAATCGGGACAAGCGGGGCAAAGGGGTGACCAGTAGTGTGCCCCCCCTGTGGAGCCGTGGCCTGTGGATGTATGGATTGGCGAGGTTAACCGAGCGCTACTTCAATGGGGCATTTCACTCTTCTCTCCCGGTTTGATTTTCATGGTTTGTATTGATTTTTAACTGACATTTTAACTTATATGAAGGAAAAGTGACTGCATTGTTATGTACTAGTAGATATATTTGTAAAGATAACAAGGCAAATTACACTAATAAGCTGCTACGGGTTTCTACTGGCGAGTCAATTCTACTTTTGTTTTTTCTTTACGGTTTCTTGTCTTTTCTTTTAAATACTGTACGTCAACATCAAGGGTGCTAAACTTTTTGTACACGTTTGTTTTGCCATCAAGAATGTTTGTAAAAAAAAAAGAAATGTATTTCTCCTGGACTTGGTTGTTTTGTTTTTCCTGTGGTGGTAGTTTTTTTCTCTTGGCTAAAAAGTATACATAAAAGGCACTATGTAAGAGAATTAGATAATGACATTTGTTATAATGTTACAGTGATGTACTGTTACAAAGCAATCCACTATGCCGGCACGTCACTGTACACTTGTGCAGTTGAAGTTCAATGAGTGGCCACAAGGTGTCAGACAAACATAAAAGTAAAATGAATGGCAACTGGCAAAATAAATGAAACACTTGAGTAAATGAGGTCCTGGCAGCTCTGTTATGGTGTGCATTTTCCTGGCATATTTTTTTCTGGCAAGTTAGAGGTTTATGTAAACGGCAATAAATACAAAACCATTCTGAGTGATCACCATCATCCTATAGTGAAGCATTTCTATCCTGATGGGAGTGGTTTCTTCCAGGATGACAATACCCCATCCACAGGGCACGAGTGGTCACTGAATGGTTTGGTGAGCATGAAAACGATGTAAACCATATGCCATGGCCATCTCAGTAACCAGATCTCAACCCAATTGAACACTGATGGGAGATTCTGGAGCAGCACCTGAGACAGTGTTTTCCAACACCATCAACAAAACGCCAAATGATGGAATTTCTCATGGAACAATGGTGTTGCATCTCTCCAATAGAGTTCCAGACACTTGTAGAATCTATGCCAAGGCACATTGAAGCTGTTCTGGTGGCTCATGTGGCCCAATGCCCTATTAAGACACTTTATGTTAGTTTCCTTTATTTTGGCAGTTGGCTGTGTTGCATATTCTCACATATTTTTTGCCAATGCATATTTCTCCAACTTCAGATTGTTATTTTATTTAACTTCTCTACCAATAGGTAGTTTCACTTGCACAAAAGGTTAACAGTGAATTGATAAGAGTCAGCAACATTTAGATGCATGACTAAGAACCGCATTCTAGTAAACAGTTGCACCCTGACATTGCATGCTGTGCAGATTGTATCTACTGACTCCTTTAGCTGGAGGCTAACTACTAATATCCCATTCAATATACAAATGACAGTTTTGTTGAGAAAGCAGTCTTGCAACTCTGCAGTAGTCACTTCCCCATGTTTCTGTCAAATTAAGAGCCTCACATACTACACTCTTTTTGTACATCCTCTTACTGCAGGGATATTCCTACTTCCAAAACTCAAATGGCACGGAAGTGCATGCACATTTCGAAACTAACATCAAGCCCCAACATAGAAATACAATACCTAACTTCTTCCATAGCACTGTTTTACCATGATTCATAAGTAATAGCAGCACATCAGGACATTGTATTTTGGGGAAGCAAACAAACACGTCAGTTGGTTTCATGCCTTTGCCACTGTAACATGGAAGAGGTCATTTTCATATCACAATGGACTTCCCCCTGCTCAAAAAAAGGGTGTCTGTACAACTGGAAGGGCACTTCCCGGCCTATATAAACTGCTTTGACTGTATGTGATGAGCGCGGAGGGGCTGTGCTGTTAGCCTATGCTGTGTGCCTATTAACAAGGCCAAAGGTCATGATGGAACAAGTGAGACACAAGCTGGCCCTGAGCTGTGTTCTCCTGCCCAGAGCGCCAGCCTGGTTGCGTCAACGCCTAGCAATTATTCAGACAGCGTGAACAAGAGCAGCGCGGGACTGCTGCCCTCCGGCATGTTTCCATGGCTACCGCAGCGCATTCCAATGCCCCCGGGGGCAGAGTCAGCCCGTGGTCTCGAGGGACGGGGGAGGAGGGGGAAGCCGACTTGCGCTGGTTAAATAAAGGTGGCCGTGCCTTTTCATTTAGACTCGAGATGCTGAGGCTCACCGCGGGTCCCTGTTCGGCCCCCGTTTGTTGGACACTGACCGCGGTTTCACGTGACGTAGCACCGCGGGGCCTGCTGTAAAGGTCTGTAAAGGTCTCCACTAGCAGGGAAAGGGCTCGGGAGTGTGCGATCGACCCCCCCCCGTAGGGGGAGGACGGGTGACAGCACACACCCATTGGCTGATGGCCACCTGATTAAGAGGTCTGGACAGGCCGGGCTGGCAGGCAGAAACAGTCACCGAGGTGTGCGCAGCAGCGGTAGCCAGAGGCGCTAAATGTGCCGATTCTCAGGGGAATCGTCGTGTCACAACGATGTCTTACAGTAATGCCTTGCGTGAGCAGGTTTACCAGGACTCCCCTGGTGCCTGCAGCAGGGTTGAGCCTTCAGTGTGACCTGGACATCTAATGCCCCCACCCCTTCATTTAAGCTCCCAGTTTCCGTCTAGAACGGTGATTCTGTGCTGGATAAAGCTGTCAGGCGAGAGAGCGCACGTTAACGCCAGGCCGCTCCTGTCACTGGTGGCACGGACACAACGGAGGTGGCGCGTGCGAACGGGTGCCGATTTTCAGCTTCAGGAGCTCGTGCCATTACAATGTAACAAACCACAAGCACAGCGTAACCCACGCAATGGATTATGTGGCGAGGTGTTACATTTATGGGTTGTAATGTCACATATGCGCATATGAAGATGGGAGTATGTCACACACACCTCCCAATGTGTGTGTGGGGGGGGGGTGATGGAGTCCTGATCATGCCAATCTCGTTTTAGTCCAATAATCGCATTCATCTCCATGTGATCCGGATGGCTCTTTCCACCATGTCAGACCTGGCCTGGCAGCAGAGCTCAGAAACTACACAGGGTGGCCTGTGGCACTGGCTACGACTAGTTCACACTCCTGGGACAAGTGTTAGTGTTTTAAAATGGCCCTGGCCACCAGTATTACTAACCTTCCATGATCCAGACAGACTACACTCAGGCGTGCCATTTCGTTTGATCTCTCGATAAACACCCTGCCAGGATGTGGCAGAAAGACCAGGATAGTATCCCCCTTCCACTTTCCCTTCCTGAAACTGGAATTTCTACCTGCAGTCTTTCACAGGGGGAGTCTGAACCACAAGGCAGCCGTTTACAGTACTAGTACGTTCAAGAGTCAGAAACAAGGCAACGGTTTTTGTACAGCCGAACCTTTCTGTGTCCAAAAGTGAAGCGATGAAGGCGTCGACATGCGCCATTTCTCTCCCGTGTTGCGAGCGTATCTCCTGCGCTGTGACAGTCGCTCAACCCAACGGAGAGCTCCATCAGCATCTCAGATCTTCCGCTGTTTGAAAATCTATTTCTATGACATTTTTTGAGATGCCTTTAGAATAGTCACACTGGCGCAGCAGATTTGTCACCGTTTGCGTCGTTGCCGGCACGTCACCGTGCGGACAGCTGAAACGCGCAGCCAAAGCACGCGGATGAACAGGAAGACAGGACCTCCCGGTACTGGAGCAGTGTTTCCAGGGCTCAAGGTTAGAAACAGTGCATGTGGTCACATTTCATCACAAAGAACATGAAAGGCTTTATTTGAAGCACGGCACCCTAATCAGAGGCATTCATTGGGCTGCCAAACAGCTAGTGATTACTCAACACAACTGCTCTCTTTGAAAGTGAATTTTATTGGTGAATTTGAATAACAATGGTAAAAAAAAACACTCCACTTCAAAGTAATCTCAATAATAAGGGATATGCAGATACATATACACACATAGACACACTCACACGACTGATATCAAGTTTATATGTGGCAAATGGCTTCAATTCGAGGACGCAGGTTTGAGACCCCTACAATCACAAAGGAAATATATATTTTTATTTTACAAAACACTAATGGAATCCGGAGCGTTTTCAGTGTTCAGGTTTTGTAGCTTGAAATAAAAATAGGTGATTCCCTATTGGACCAAAGCAGTCTTAGTTCTCTAGTAAACGACAGGGCTTTTCTGCACACATACTCGCAGGAATGGGCAGAAAAAGCAGAGCGGCCCCAAGCGCATGCCGAGTGTGATGTCACGGGCGCTTGGAGATATGCGTGTTCCTCTTTCCACAACGCTTCCCCTGCCCGGCAGCACACACAAACACAGCGACATGCAGAAACACAATCATTGATCTTTTCTATTATACTGGAAGTATTTTATTTTCCCCAAAACCCCTTCTTAAATGTCAGACGTGGTTAAGGCAGGACACTTTTGGAATACTGAAAACGCCTGCACATTGTAAAAAGGCGCCAAAGTTGTGACCTCGTACCAGAGATTGGCGAAAGATCTACAGGTCATTGAAATGAAATGCACCGGAGAGCACTGTGAAACGTCGGGCCTTCTTTCAAAGAATGGAGCCATTGTGAGCTGAACAGTACACAACTGGTCAGCACAAACCACTCCAAATTCTTGTGCGATACTACTTCGCAGCCATGACAACCATTGGACAACACAAAATATGTACAAGTTAGACGCACGTAAAGATACACAATTCATTTCATTTAAATAATTTGTTTATAAAAAATAAAAACACATGAAAACATTGCAATAAATTAAAGATTTAAGGCTGCCAGCCACTCAGAGGGGGTCCTCTTCATTTAGGCTGGTGCTGAACGGATCCAATCGCGACTGCAGTAGAACTGTGTCCGGCAGCGCAGGGGGGGGGGCGCTTCACAGAAACCCGCGCACCCGACTACTGATCTGGGGTCAGTGTTTGAGTGGAGCCGCTGTGACCCCTGCCAGGTTTGTCCGTTTCGCTCAAACGCACAGGAGGGGGGCGTGCCCCTGCCTCTTACTGACCACCCCCGTGTGATTGGCTATGCGAGGTCAGCTCACGCTCGACTGGTCGAGAATTTAAAAACGATAAACGCAGGGACAAATTGGCCTGCCATATCTTAACGGGTTTCAAACGGCACAGGGCGACTCTGTCAAACAGGTCTTTGTCGACAGCACCATGTGATCAGAGAGCGCGGGGGTGCTCAGCAAAGGTCTCGGACACAGGTGGCCCCTGATTGGTTCCCCCTCCCTGGGTTGTCATTGGAAACGGCGCTCCATTTTGGCGGTGCGGAGATGTACACCATGTGTCACACCTCCGTTCGGGACTTGAGGTTCAGTGTGGTTGCACACAACCATTGTACTCTAGCTGCTCACTTCTTTCTTTGTGTAATTTCCATCACCGCAACTACGGCAAATTGAGAACAAACAACAAAAGATTAAATAGATAAAGTAGAGGCCTGCCTCTAAACAAACTCCAAATGTAACCCTCAGGTAAAGGTTCATCACCGGTTTATGTTAGATATTGTTTATCTGTGTGAAGTTGAGGCATGGAGAGGGGTGTGTTTCTTTGAGGGGGCGGGGCTAAGGGGAAGCAGTCACTGACGGCACCTGTCTCTGATAAGCCAATCAGAGCTGCGGGGGGAATATGACACTTTCCCTCGCGCCTCCTTAGCACACAGTATTAGCGGCCTGTGGGATAAGTCACAGGACAGGGCACATTTGGAGCCCTTCCCCCTTGCCCCCAGCCCTCTGCCCCACACGATCGATTACTGTTCTGTCCATCAGCCCCGCTCTGGGGTAATAAGACTCGAGTGCAAACAGCAGCATCAAGAATTCAATGCAAGCTGTAACTACTTTGGGTGCAGTCAAATTAGTGCAAACTATACAATGTACTACTGGATTCACTTCTCCAGAAGAGTGGCGCTGGTCATCACAGATGGGAGCATCAGTGTCTGTGGGCTCAAGCATTGGCCGTTTTCCTCAATTTGGGCACTTTACACAATATCTCATAACACTGCTTCAAAAATGATGCTAAAGCAGTGAAGTTGACAAATAGTCCAATCTCCTGCCCTTCAGTTATACAATGAAAGCCTTAAGACCGCTGTGTGAAAGGCACAACACACACCACACACGCATGCGCGCACACACATACGCACAGATATGCGCGCACGCACACACACACAGAAACGCGCGTGCACACACACACACACACACACACACACACACACACGCACACACGGCAGGAAAACAGCATGAGAAACAAGCAGAGCACGTGCATCTTCAGTCTGCAGTATGACAGATCTACACACAGCCTTCACACCAGACACCGGCGAGGGCCTGAAATGGCCGGGTCCCAGCTCGGCACCAGCCTGTTAACAGAGGCTCTGTCCACAGCCCCAGGAGAGCTGCAGTGTCTCTACACTTGTGAAGTGACACCGCTGGTTTGTACCGCTGGAGAGCCGGTGGGTGGGCTGGCCTCCCGTCTGATATGGTGGGCCCTGCAGGCCGGGCACACTCTACAGCACAGGTACTCAACTCTTGGCCTGCAGGTATTTGTTCCAGCCGAATACGGACGACACCTGATGTTACCGATTAGATTACCCCCTTGGTTTAAGACAGGGTTGCTCAAATCACAGTCCTCGTGGGCTGAGCACTGGGTTTTTCCACCCTCTACCCACCCTCAATTGCACCAATTGTTCAATTACCTACCCGAGAGAAGAGAAACCAGGGCCGAATTTGGATTGGTGGGCCAGGTTTGAGTGACCCTGGTTTAAGAGGTGAGCTAGCTGGTATCGGGTGCTTCAGTTGATTGGCTAGAGCAGGGGTTGCCGGGTTCGGTCCTGCAGATCTCCTGGCTGTGCATGCTTTTGTTCCAGCTGAGCACTAACACACCTGATTCACATATTGTCTTGATGAGCAGTTGATTAACGCAATCAGGTGTGTTAGTGAAGGGCTGGAACAAAAGCCAGCACAGCCAGTAGATCTGCAGGACTGAACCTGGGCATCCCTGGGTTAAAGACCTGCAGGCACTGCGGCCCGTCGGACCGAGAGTCGACTGTGTCGGCTCTACAGTGACGTTTTGCGCGTGTGGTGCACGAGGGGCACATTACAAGGCGAGGACTGTACACAGAAGTGTAGTTTAGCGAGGAGGCAGGAGCCTGCTGGGTTCCTGGCCTCAGTGCTCAGTCAGGACCTCCTTCCTGCTCATTAGTCTCAGTGGGATATACACCCCCAGTACAAGGTCATCTAATATAGTATCATCTAGTCCAATGTCATTTCAATCTTTCCAACAATTTCAATAATAATAAAATAATAATAATTTTTTTTTAAACTGTCTTGACGTCTCAGGTGATCCTAAAGGAATCCCTCAGCCCTTCAGGCGTCTCCAAAACCCCTAAAACACAACAACATGTTGAGACATACTGTGACGCTTACGGCCCACTGCTCCTCCCCCACGCACCCGTTCTCCGGCGCAGGGTGGCGCAGGCACGGCCAGGGTCGGCTGCCCTGTGCATTGCACTTTCCTGCGCTCAATGCGTGTCCTGTAGATGTCAATTTACAATGGCCTAGATAAAGCCAAACTGTCTGGATTTGGTTCGTTTCTGAAAGGGGAACTAACAGAACAGAACATGAACTGACAATGGGAAAGTCGGCCGGTGGCCGGACTCTCGCTCTCGCTCTCTCTCTGTGTGTGTGTGTGTGTGTGTGTGTGTGTTTGTACAGGTGTGTTCAGTGCTTTGCATGCATCCGTGTGCGAGTGCTACGATGCTGCCATTGTCTCACCGCGCACTCGCGCTGCAGTTGCCTTCACCTGAAGAAGGGTTTGCATACACTCCCGATTAGGCGGCGATAGCCTGCCTGCGTTGCCACACTGCGCCGGGAGCTTTGAGAGAGGACAGGGATTTTGTTCTTACGGCTGAGTAAAGAAACCTCAGACAGACAAACACCGACAAGACAGTGCTTAAGGGCGGAGGCTACTTCCCACATAACCCCACAGGAAACCAGTTTGCTGTGTGAGGTACAAATATCCGTGGGGATGGAGACGACTGATATCTTGGGCTGAGGAGTGTGTGTGTGTGTGTGAATGCGGGTTCATGTGTTTGTGTATGCATATGTATGTATGTCTGTGTGTGTGTGTGAGAGAGTGTGTGTGAGTGAGTGAGTGAGTGAGTGTGTGTGTGTGTGTGTGTGTGTGTGTGAGTGAGTGTGAGTGTGTGTGTGCATGGGGAACTTCATTCCCACTTTCAGTGCATTCAGTGCCAAACACATCATCATTCCACCCAAGCAGCAGTTAAACCGGAGTCTGAGAACACAAGACGTTAATATGACACAGGAGCAGTTTGACAGGTCCGGGGTTGGAGTGCTGCGCTCAGTCCAGGGTCTTTAGGCTGACGACACACAGAACAGAGCCTGCTTCACTCCCTCTCCCCGGCACGTGCTCGCCCACTGTCACTGCCCCTCTTTCAGTGCACAAGAGTTAAAAAAACAACAACAAACAAAATTATTTACTACTTCAGGAAGTACAACACAGGACCTGCTGTGAGACTTCAAACTAGTTCATACTTCTGGCTGCTTGGCAGCACTTGTTTGTCAGTGCAAGGGGGTTGTGGAGACTGGCCACAGGTCCCCGGAACAGACGCGCTGAATGCCAAAGCATGGATTGCGCTGTGTGTGTGTGTGTACGTGTTTGAAATTGAAAGGATCTAGTAAGCTTAGACTGGGGTTTGAGGTGTGAGTTTCCCAGTGAGTGGGCACATGGACTGATGGTGGCGCTGTTGCCTGTTATCTGCGGGCTCCCGCTCGCACTCAGAGCCACCCGGGGTTTCGCAGCGAGTCAAGTGGGGTGTAGGTAGGCAAACGTGTGAGAAATTAACAATTGAATGAACTGAATAAAATTGCCCAAAAAAAACAGCACAAACACAAAGAAAAACAAAAACAAAAGGGCGCGTGAGTGCAAGGCGACGGACGCGTCTCGGCCTGAAGCGCGTCAGAGACAGGAGCAGGGATGGCAGCGGGAAACGGGAGTGGAAGAAGCTGCTTCGGACATGTGACGCGTCTCCTTGCGCGATTGTTTAAAAAAAAAAAAAGAAGAAAAAAAAGACCGGCTTCTCTTTCCGATGAGAACCTTTGAGATGTGTCTGCTCCAGGAGGCGTGGCCTCGTTATGAGCCACTGAGCGTGAGGCGGGGCTCGCTGGCCTCGGGGGCGGAGTCAGCCACGGGAGCCAGCTCTCTGCTCAGGTTGACCGTCACGTTGGTGTAGAGACGGCGACGGGAGACCTGCGGGATGTACACCAGGTTGTTGAGTCCGTCCAGGCCCTGCCTCTCCTTGGACTGGCGAAGCAGTGTGTACCTGCAGAGACACCGCGGCGGATGAGGGGAGAGGTGAGCGCTGAACAAATCAGGAGGTACATTCAGCCAATAGATTTCCCCCACGTCTTACGTTGACATTTTAAGCATTTAGCAGACGCTCTTATCCAGAGCGACTTACAAGATGTGCATTAACACGTGGCATGATCAATCATGGTTCGCGCAAAAGATCGGTGCAGTAACACCGAAATAGACATCATTGTTGGCAGCTGCATACCATACCTGTAACACCGCAAAGGAAAAGATTAGTAAAACATAAACACTAAACATAAACTAAACTAAAATATAAACTAAAACTCTTGCGCGTGAAAGAAACCGGAAAGAGGCTGCACTCCTGGAAACGGTGTCTCGGACGGACGAAAGCCCGGCTTCGCATCTTTGTAACCGGCGAACAAGTACGCGTTCGACGGGCTTCCGGTTAGTTCGCCGAACGTGGCGGTCGGAATGGTGGACGAGTCTCACCTGCCCAGGAACTGCACCTCACCGCGGTGGTGGTGTGGGATGGACATGTAGCGTCCCAGGTCCCCCGGCGGCCGGCTCACCGAATACCCCGCAAACTGCACCCTGTGGGGAGACGCGGCGCGCGGTCAGGTCAGGCACAACGGAGCGCAAGAAAAAGAGCCACTGCTCCGAGGTCAAAGCCCTCCGGACAGACCTTTGCTCTCTCCCCAAAGTTACAGCCAGCGGCGTTCTCTGTTGACAACATGTAGTTATGTAACAGCGCTTGACTGCGTGACGCATGTTTGCCTCGGGTAAATCCCTCACCTGTTCCAGAGGTCGTCGTCCTCGCCTCCCCAGCCCCAGAAGGCATTGGGGAAGCCGTTGATTTTCTGGAACTGCTCTACGGTGAGACCGCTTACCCCGCCGAAGAACTCGTTGTAAGGCAGCCTGGGGGGGAGGAGTGGAGCGTTACCATACAGACCGGCGGGATGAGAGCATTCCACGGCACAGAATGGAAAAGGACTTGCGAATATGCCGATCGCTGACTTCTCGTACCAGACCAGGTCAAACAAAAGTGGCAGCAACCTCACTCGTTTTATACAGCATCGTTCATCCAGTGATTAGAAAGGGCTTACAAGCCTAAAAATGACAGTTTAGGCATTCAGTAAAAAATATAGGGATGAGCCAAGAACCAAGAGCTTTACAAATGTGGTTCATTAGCTAGCTAGCTAATATAGCTACAGACTATGTGTACCACAGCCCAGTTGTAGCTATGTGAAAAATAATCATGTGTAATATTCCACAAAATGTACAAATATATATTTTAATATGACCAGAGATACACTACCGTTCAAAAGTTTGGGGTCACCTTCCATCTGGACTATGGCTAATCGGGCACTCCTTCATTCTTCAGCAAGATAACGACCCAAAACACACCTTGAAGTTGTGCAAGAACTATCTGGTGAAGGAGGAATGTGAACAACAACTCAAACTAAAGACCTGGCCTGCCCAGTGTCCAGACCTCAATCCCATAGAACTTGTATGGGACAAACTGGAAAGGAAGAGTCAAAGCAAAGCAACCCACAAGTTTCTCTGGGAATTGCTGCAGGATAGCTGGGAAAACATGTCGGGTGATTTCCTGCTAAAACTTATTAACCGAATGGCCACTGTTTGTGAGGCTATTCTCACGCCAAAGGGTGACTATTTTGAGGAATCCAAGATTCAATTTTCAATATAATTTTCTTGAACATTTCTTCGATGTTCATTTTGTTCATTGTTACATGTGTTTTTTGTCATTTTAAAGTATTTACAGAAATGTATACGGTGTAAAGCATTGCCAATTATGAGATACAAATAGTTTCCAGCAGGTGACCCCAAACTTTTGAACGGTAGTGTATATACGTGACATAAGTGAACAAAACGTTTTTGAAAGCTTTAAATGTGTTCTCCATTCAACACCACCTCGCTTGACATCTGTTGACCTTTGACCTTTGACCTTTCAGACGAGAGTCCAAAGTGAGCGAGCGGGCCCTGCGTGCCGTCTGCGTACGTGTGCGACATGCGCGCCTCCCTCACATGTAGTAGTACTTGTTGAGCTTGACGGCGAAGTGCCGGGGCATGTCCCCGCAGCCGTAGTAGTTGTGGTCGTTCTCCAGGATGTGGTCCACGTCGTGGAACACCATGCAGTCCCAGTCCAGGTCCTTCATGGCCTCCTTGAACCCCACGTTAAACAGCATCGCGCGGTTGAAGGGCTCGTTCCCTGCCTGATGCAGACACAGACACAGACACACAGACACACACACACACACACACACACACACACACACACACACACACACACACACACACACACACACACACACACAGACACACACAGACACACACACACACACACACACACACACACACAGACACACACACACACACACACACACACACACACACGCACACGCCCACACACACAAGTTTTGTCAGAGCCACGTTGCATCAGCAGTGAGATCCTTTTGCGATTATAGGAAGCGTGTGGACGTCACGGACATGGTATCTCCACGACTCACAGAGCAGACTCACAGTCGCAATCTCTTTCCTTTCACAACTCAAGGTGTTTCCTCGCCGAGATGGTGGGATGTTGAGAAATGATGAGCCTGTGGTCTAACTAACATCCTCTGCCCAGCTTTAACTATCAGAGCAAATGCCTTGCACAAGCCTTGCACAATGCGCTTTAATTAAAGGCACAATGTGCCATATTTTCCATAAACTATTCATGAAACAACATAATAATTAAATGAACGTGTGTAAACAAAGTTTTATGACGCATAATTGGCGGTAGCGTCGCCCAGTGACCCCTGCACACCAGTGACCCCTGCAGGACAGTAAGTGTAACAGAGAGGCAAAGCGGCCGGCGGGCTGACCTGCTCGATGATGTAGAAGCCGAACTGGATCCGCTGCCGCTGGAGAGCGGGGACGAGGTGGCGGAAGAGGATGGGGAGGTGCTCGTGGCGGTTCCGGAAAGGGACCAGGATGGCCACCTGGGGGGGCGACGATGCAAACAGTCAGTCACACACACACACACACACACACACACACCACACACACACACACACACACACACACACACACACACACACACAGTCAGTCACACACACAGTCAGTGAGTCACACACACAGTCAGTGAGTCACACACACACACACACACAGGACAGATAACATCAGACAGGATAGATAACATGCCTACACACTGTGGCTTTCACCCCTCCTCACTGGTGAGGAAACCTAAAGCCTGAATGCACACGCACAGTCACACAGTCACACAGTCACACAGTCATGCAGTCACACAGTCACACAATCTGTTTTTTGGGTGAGAGAACTGAAACACTTTTGTAAGCAGCCCCAAGATTACATTCTTTCTCGATTGAGGGCATAGTGCACTTTCAAATTCATTCTTTCACGAATGTGTCATTGCTCTATGGCTCTAGCATACAGTAGTTCAATAGCACATGTTCTACAGTGTGCACCGAGAATTTGAAGCACTTCCTTCAGGATGTGTTCGCAAACGCAAGAGAAACGGGTTTAAAAATGAACTTATTCCAACTGCAACAACTCTTTGTCATCTGAAGGCATCATCCAACGTATCCTTCGGCAGGTAGGATATCCATAAATCTTTGCAACATCCTCTAAAATGTTAATTACCATTCCATAAAACAACGGCAGCCGGTGCCACATCAGTGAAGGGGCAGTGGAAACAGTGCAGTTTGTTTAGTGTGGTGGATCAACCATTTAATGCAGTTATGTCTAAAAAAGAATCCGGTTTAATTGCATAATAAATGTGAGTAATAGGCTTGATGTTTTGGACTCGCCGAGCATTCCATAAGCTAGCTAGAAAGCTGACTAGCTACTACAATCGTATACTAGCCCATAGAGCTAGCTAACGTAGGTTCTAATTGTATCAGCAAAGTGCGTCCAAAATGTGTTTCCTTTTAAGCAGTGTTTGGAGAAGCAGCTCACCTTCCAGCGTGGAACACAGTCCTGAGGCTTCCAGTGGCCCCCAGAGCCCAGGCTGCCATCTTCCTCCAGGAGACTCCTCTCCACGTCCTCCAGGGAGATCTCACTCATGTTCATATCCACCGGGCCCTCTGGAGAAACACACACACGCACAGACACACACACACACACGCACAGACAGACACAGACACACACACACACAGACACACACACACAGACACACACAAACACACACAAACACACACAGACACACACAGACACACACAGACACACACAGACACACACACACACACACACACACACAAAGCCCATAGCAACAAATGATTTCACTGCATTTCAACCTAAGGCCTGTATGAATGCGTGGGAATCCTACATATAGGCTGGTTCTCCAACCTTACACCACAAATCATGAAGTTCCATTCATGAGTGAAATGGTGCTGCCGATCATACCCAGGGCATCGCTGGTGTGATCCCCAACACCAGCAGAGTCTTGTGTTCATTCAACAAGGCTGGCAGTGTCGTGTAATGGTTAGAGAGCTGGGCTTGTAACTCAGAGGTTGCAGGTTCAATTCCCAGATGGGGGACTGCTGCTGTACCTTTGAGTAAGGTACATAACCTGAATTGCTTCAGTAAAATATCCAGCTGTATAAATGGATTGTGTGTAAAGAAATGTAAACTGTGTAAGTCGCTCTGGATAAGAGCGTCTGCTAAATGCCTAAAATGTAAAATGCACAATGTCAACAGCGTGAGAGGGACCAGTCCCCCGAGAAGGGCCAGCCGGCCACACTCACTCATCGAGGGAAGCCTCTCAGGGCACCTCTGGTTGGGCAGGTACGTGAATCCCTCCGGGAGGTAGGTGGTAGTCTGGGCATACGGCTCGCTGATGTCAAAGTCATACGCATAATCTGTGCAGAGGAAAACAAAAACAACAACACCATTACATAGAAGAAAGGGATAGAATATGACCTTTAAAAATACTATTTTCCCTATTGTCTGATGCGGATATGAAAGAACAGACTTCCTGGGAATGACTGAGTGGCGATAACATGAGAAGATTATACCAGCGCTGCTTTATTTGTGTTCAGCAAACACCGACCTATTCCAGTGGACGGAAGTAAAGGATGACGTGGAGGAACACGCCATGAGGAGCCTGTATGACCGCGTGTCAGTGAGCAGCCATCCCAAAACCAGGCTGAGCACTAGCACCTAAAGTATGTTTGCACAGTCCGGTGGAGACTTGCGCCAGACAGTCACAAGCTGAGCCGCTGTAGCCCGGCCACTCGCCCCCTACCTGCGGTGTATTTGGCTCTGCATATCGATAACACAGGTATCTACTATCTATGCATCAGAGATTGATTGCTCTGGTCTTACTCCCCTGTATAAAAAGGTAACCTGCAAAAAGGATTCAGTAAAGTACTTGAGTGACTGAACTCCGGTTTCTTGTGTTTCATTGTGGGATATAACTTAAGAACACAACACTACCTGTGCCGTTCACGCTGCTGTAGGCCCCCCGGACCACCTGCTCCAGAACCTGGGCCCCGATGCTCCGTACGTTCTCCTTGATCTGGATGCTACGGGCTTGGACCATGAACAGGTACTCATTGACTGTGGGGGGAAGGGGGAGAAACAGGTGAGATACGGCACGGCATAATGAAGGACCCTTCTGGCAGAGTTGGGTCCACCGCTGCAGAGAAGATGATCTTTTCAAGTCAGCCTTGAAGCGATTTACCCCGAGATACGCTCGGCCACATTCATAGTTTATGGGCCAGCAGGCTGCACTGCTCTGCACATTTGTGGGGAGCCCTGCTAAACAGGCTGCGGAAGGGAAAGAGAGAGTGAGGCAAAGAGGAACAGGTTTGGCTATTTGTGCAACGCCCGTTACATCTGACATGAATGTTTCTTAAGGATGAGAAGATGAGAAGTTGACTGCGCTTCAGCCTCGTGCGGCTCGGCCTCCGATTGGCTGCATTTCAAACACATTCCGTTCTGCATGCGGCTATGCTATGTTTCGGGTTTTAAACCCGAGAGAGAAGAGCAATGCAGAAAATGTGGTTTGACTGGGTGTACAGTGCCCCTTTTAAAGTCTACACCCCATATAAAAAATGTCAGCTTTTGTTGCCTTGCAGCCTGAAATGAAAACATATTAAATCACACCTTTCCCACCATTGTTTACACATTTTACCCTACAACTTCCAAGTGAAAAACAATTCTCAACATTTCTGAACATTAATTAAAAATACAACACTTCAGAGTAAAGAATCCACCATGAGCAACAAGGAGCTTTCAAAAGCACATATCAGGAAATGAGTATAGAAAGATTTCAAAGGCCTTAAATATCCATTGGAGCACTGCAAAGACCATAATTAAGTGGAAGGTGCATGGCACCAGCAGGACCTTGCCTAGATCAAGCCGTGGTGGTCAATGTGGTCAACAATACAGAAAGCTCTCAACAATTCTGGTTTGTATGGTAGGGTGGCAAAAAGGGAGCCATTACTCAAAATTCAGTCCCTTTTCAGGTATGCAAAAACAGTCTGAAGATTCTGAAGCCATATGTTGTTGTCAGATGAAACCAAGATGTTTTTGGCTTAAATGCAAACCGTTACGTTTGGTGAAAACCCAATACAGCACATCACCCAAAGAACACCATCCCTACTGTAAAGCATGGTGGTGGCAGCATTCTGTTATGGGGTTGTTTCTCGTCAGCAGGGACTGGGGCACTTGTCAAGATAGAAGGGAAAACGGATGGAGCAAAATACAGAACAATTATTGAAGGAAACCTGCTGCCCTTTGCAAGAAAGTTGAAATTAGGAAGGAGGTTCACCTTTCAGCATGACAACGGCCCAAAGCACACAGCTAAAGCAACAGTGGAGTCGTAAAAAACAAAGGTGAATGTCCTTGAGTGGCCTAGTCAGAGCCCTGACCTACATCCTATTGAAAACCTGTGGAATGACTTGAAGTCCATTGACGATTTAATGTTCAGAAATTTTGAGATTTTTTTTTCCACTTAGAAGTTGTAGGATAAAATGTGTAAATAAAGGTGGGAAAGGTCTGGTGGGAAAGGAACTGATACAACTGTATATTTATACAGCTCATGTTAGATGCAGGGATTCAAACTGCCAACCTTCTGATTACAATTCCGGCCCAGTGACACAGCTTGCTCAGCTAGAACTGGTGTGTGTGTGTGTGTGCAGTAATAAGTGTCTCTCTGTGTGCCAATGTGTGCAACTGTGTGTGTGTGTGTGTGTATCTGTGTGTCTCTGTGTGTGTATTTGTGCGTCTCTGTGTGGGTGTGTATCTCTGTGTGTGTGTGTGTGTGCGTGAGTGTGTGCTTTGTGTGTGTCTCTGTGTGTGAGTATGTGTCTATGTGTGTGTGTCTCTGTGTGTGTGTGTGTGTGTGTGTGTGTGTGTGTGTGTGTGTGTGTGTGAGTGTGTATGTGCGTATGTGTGTGAGAGTGTGTACTCTGTGTCTGTGTGTGGGTGTATGTTTTATGTCCACTCTACTGGTATTCAGAGTCACAAGGCAGGACTGATAAGAGGTCTATGACCCTTTGAGGAAAAGCTGCTCAGGTCAGGGGAATAGCCTTCAGGTTTCTGCCTGGCTTGCATTTCTTCTGCCCAGCATACTGTCCGCTAGGCCCACTGATGTAAAGTTAGCTGTGACACACTACAGGTAATGGCATTATAGAAAAATAGCTACCAAAACCCCACATTCCAATTTGAATGCATTCTTTATAGTGCTATATAGTTCTAGTTTATAGAACCTAAAGTCAGTTGTAAACCACAAGTCAATTTGTGTAAAATGTAAAAAAAATGTAAATGTCAATTTAAAACCTACTGGTTTAAACTATAAGAATTTAGCTAATGTTTCACTAAACGTTTCATAGTTTTACAAAATGAATATGTATTTAATTAAATGTGCAGGGTGTGAGACAATGTAAGTGTTCTCAACAGTACTGCAATTTCACAGAAAATGTCATAACTAATTATGTATAGACTACGGTTTAAGTGTTTAAACTGTTTAAATTTGTCTGTTTAAATGCTGCGGAACAGCTCTGCATTTTTAGCATCCTTAGTAATTATGCTACCTGTGTCTGTGTGTATGTGTGTGTCTGTGTGTATTGTCATTGTTGACTGCTACTGACATCACCCCATTCCTTACAGTCTGCTGACTGCACATGGTTTTTTCACACACACACGCACACACACACACACACACACACACACAGACACAGACACACACACACACACACACTCTCTCTCTCTCTCACACACACACACACACACACACACACACACACACACACACACACACACACACACACACACACACACACACACACACACACAGCCACTGGCATGTTTTAACATGCAGGAGGCCTCTTTTATTACGAGCATGTTTCGTTCTGATATAGGTCTACATACTTCACATTTCAGCCTGGAACAGACCTAGTCTGTGCTAGTGTATGGACGTGGTACACTTGGTTATTTGATCCGCGTTTCCTCTGAACTCGCAGCTCCCCGTATTTGGCTGCAAGCGTCCGCCAGCTAGGCTAATCTCTGCTCTCAAAGGTTCCCATTGAGGGAGGACAGAACATCACATTTGAGAGCACTTTTTAAAATCTTTCAGTCATTAAAGCAGGGCCCTCAGGTCTTTGGCATAATCATGTAAGCCCGTCCAGTATCCCAGACTACTTCCTATGAGAAATGTCATTAGTAACACAAGGCCTGGACTCCGCCGGCTCCATGGCGCTCCGCTTCTGCTCGGCCATTAGCGCAGATATCAAACTCACGGTGCACAGAGACCATCGCCCCCTGCCCGCCCTCACACACAACGTCTCTGGTCATTCCTTCTCCAACGTGACCCCCCAGATCCAGTTGCCACTGCCATGTTCCGGATTCAATCCCCGACCCTGGGCTGAATCACTGCACTTAGCAGCAGTGGTGTGTACCAGTATTGCACCAGTACATTAGTATCAGTGGGACACAAGTTTCATACTTTTTCCCCCATATTTTTATCACTCCTGTATTTTAAGAGACTTACATACGTATGTATTAGAAAGACTTTGAGTCACTTTAGATGCTGAACACTCCCGGTGAATTTACAATGAAACATATTATTAACCAAAATGTACAATCCTATGAACAATTTTGCTATGAATATTGAACAATTTTGTTATGAATATTGGTTTATTTGAAATTTTGTTTCAGATTTCCCCCCGTTTTTCTCCCCAATTCGGAAGGCAATTATACCCTCTATTTATTTCGATTAACCCTCCCCCACAAACTCACTACTACTACTCTCTACGGGGCAAGCTCCTCTCCGAGGCCGGCAATGATCCGCCTCCTTCGAGACAGAACTCAAGGACCCCCTTTCTGGAGACACCCTTACGCTCTTCTGACCACCCTCCCCCCTCCCTCCCTCAGGAGCGGACGGCCAAATGCCGCTCCTGATCGTAGCTAACGGCCAGGGCTGGTCTGCCAGAGATGGGTTTCAAACCGCGTCCCTGATAGGCAGCTCACACTCGTAGAGGACCAGCCAAATACGGGTGCGTTAGACCGCCACTCTATCCGCCAGCCCCATTACTGGCATCTAAAGCAGGGGTATTCAAATCCAGGCCTCAATGTCCACAGTGTCTGCAGGTATTTGCTCCAACAACACGCTACACCACCTGATTTTGAATAATTCGTTTACCAGGACGCGAGCTAATTAGTGAAATCAGGTGGTGTAGTGCGTGGTTGGAGCAAATACCTGAAGACACTGCGGACCTCGAGGCCTGGATTTGAACACCCCTGATCTAAAGGGTTAAATTATG
Organism: Aldrovandia affinis; assembly: GCA_029706075.1. Classification (NCBI taxonomy): domain Eukaryota; kingdom Metazoa; phylum Chordata; class Actinopteri; order Notacanthiformes; family Halosauridae; genus Aldrovandia; species Aldrovandia affinis. The sequence goes on along the minus strand of JAINUG010000036.1, from coordinate 3,426,232 downwards.
GCAAATAATTAATGCACATCTTGTAAGTCGCTCTGGATAAGAGCGTCTGCTAAATGCTTAAAATGTAAAAATGTAAATGATTGGACCCAGGTCTGATTTCAACCCGTTTTCAACAATCAAGCCATCACTTTCATCAGAACACTCTCCCCAAACATACGAAGCCCAAAAATTGGCGTGGCCCCTTTAAGAGGTACTGATTCCAAAAGGGCCGCACGCACTCCACACAAGGCTTGTGCTGACATCACCGTCGTGCCAAAGTCAACTGGCTTTTCTTTGCCTTCCGATCACATTGGGAGATAATCATAGCATGCTGATCATGTTGTGATGGAAATCCAAATTTGATGTCCTGACCCCTCGCTGGTGGAACGACCTTCCGCAATCGGTCAGGACTGCGGAATCACTTGCGATCTTCCGCAAGAGACTCAAAACCCACCTTTTCAGACTCCACTACCACTGAATTCTGTACATCTAGCTAATTGTCATCACCACTGCCTACTTGCTCAACACTATATACCCCTGCTTACTCCATTTAATAAAAGAAAAAAAAAGAAAATAATTACTAACCTTTTCCTTGCCAGTGTTACAGGTATGGTACACAGCTGCCTGCAATGATGTCTATCACTGTATTACTGCACTGATCTCTCGTGCGAAATATGATTGTTCCTACCATGTATTTATGCACATCTTGTAAGTCGCTCTGGATAAGAGCGTCTGCTAAATGCTTAAAATGTGTAAAATGATGATCAAACTAGGAAACGCCTCTCATCATGTGGTGCAGGAAACGCTCAGCCTTGGGCTCCGATGCCTCCTGAGCAGCACTCAAATGTTCTGTCCTTTTGTTCTGGGTTCTAATGTTCCCCCCTGGACCCACAAAGTGCGACTCACCTATCTGAAGTAGATTAGATGTGTCGATGCTAAAAAGATATGGTAACATTTGCTTTGTACCGAAAGACGCATGGATCACAATAGGAGACGCAGAGTGTACAAGGTTAAGCAGACGGAAGCGTGGGGGGTGGACTTACGCACCTCGGAGCGCCCTCTACATGACCTTTCAAAGCACAGGGCAGGAAGAGCGATCACGGTCATGATGCTCTGCAGACAGCCATGCCGTGTTTAAGGAGGCTGCCAAATCGTCTGGCCTAGTTTCCAGTTACCAGCCTTAGCTTTGTGTGTGCCATTCTTTGCATTTCGAATGCAACGAGTCTTGCCTGCTGTTCAACATGCCAAGGGTCCGGGGCTGAAATGCTCTGGTAGCGTCAACACCTGCCTGTGTTGTATTGTCAACAAAAAGCGATAGCGCATCGGTCTAACGCACCTGTATTGGCTGGTCCTTTACGAGTGTGAGCTGCCTATCATGGTCGCTGCCTATCACAGTCGCTCCTGGGGCGAGGGGGGAGGAAGAGCTGGCACGAGCTCGCCAAGGAGCAGTAGGGCGACCTCGATAAACACGGTTGGGTGAGTTTTGTCTTGGAGGAGGCGAACGTTGCCTTGAGGTATTAGCTTGCCCCATGGAGGCGGGCAGTGAGTTTGTGAAATAAGAGAGTATAATTGGCTACCAAATTATAAGCAGGGAAAAATTTGAAACAAACAAAAAATAAAATAAAATAAAATAATAATAATCACTTGCGTGATTTGTGCATTTTCTTATTCTTTTAACTTATTCTTGAGCGGAATTGTTTTTGGCAAAACAGTGGGTGAGCAACTCCGCAATACCCCCTACATGAGGGTAGGTGCTGGAAAACACTTGGCTACGGAAGTACAAACAAACAGTACAAACAGGCTCGAAGATACCCATTAATATCCTGTGGATCTCACTGCTGTGCTCCTTAGTCAGTGACAGTGATTGTGAACGTGTATGTGGCCCAGTGACCCACAGCATCCCTTTGCCTGCAAATGCCTTTTTTAAAGATGTAGCAATGTTAAAAAATGTCAATGCGCATGCAAGAGTGAAAAGCTGGGATTAAAGATGAAAATATCCACATGATTTACTTCTCGATACAAAGAGCACCGAATAGAACTGCTTTCAGATAATCTCTCGACGGGCAATCGGAAGCGGCTGGAATAAAGAGCAGCACGTTAAACGCCCTCGCCCCACATCCTGTGGGTCCCGCAATTTGCAGGCAGGAAGTTCATTTTAATGCACAAGACACACTCACTTTCAGGAAAGCCAGCCCTCTACACTGCCTTAATGCACTCCTCCCCTAATGTTGGGCAGCCACACCCCCCCACACACACACACATATATATATATATACACTCACACACACACTCACACTCACACTCACACACACACACACACACACACACACACACACACACACACACACACACACACACACACACACACACACACACACACACAGCCTTAATGCAATCCTCCTAGTGTTCAGCAGCCTCACCCCCCACACACACACACATATACACACACACCACCACCCCCACCCACACAAACCCAAACACTCACATCCCCCACACACACACACACACACACACACACACACACACACACACACACACACACACACACACACACACACACACACACACACACACACACACACACACACACACACACACACACACACACACACACACACACACACACACACACACACTGCCTTCAGCTCGTACACAAGTCAACTGTAGTCCTCCAGTACTCCAGTCAACTGCACTATGGATTTTAAGCGTGTGCGCATTTCAAAAGTTAATTTTCATGCTTTTAGTAAAGAATCAGTCAAAACAATTTTACACACATGTATGTATATTTACTGATTCTCAATGGCTAAATCCCCCAGAGGAACAGCTGTGCCTGTGAAAAGGACCCGTAGGGAATAGGAAATGCTCGCACAAGCAGAGAAATGACAATCTGTGTCTGCAGGTGACACATTCATAAACAGGGTCCCAGGGACTTCAGTCCAAACTCCACAAGCTGAAAATGAGATTACCTCTGTCACTAAGGTGCACACACCTGAGCACAAAGAAATACACATTTGTAAAAAATATTTTGTGCATGAATGGCTTTTAGAAATCTCTACAATGGTGGATCGAAGCATTTCTCCCAGCCCTGCTTATTTGGGCTGCTTGGGCATCAGTCATCGTGACCGCCTCCTGCTCAGACAGGGTCCCACACAACGCTACCGATGTGGGACGGTCTGAGCCTAATTGTGAGCTAAACACTCAAGTCACCATAAATCCTACATCAGTATGGCTCCCTCACCGCTGATGGTGAAGAGCGTCTCTCCCCACAGGCTGAACGCCGTGTCACTGTGCTGCTGGCTGGAGCGTAGCCCCGGGCTCCTGGGGAAAGCAGATGCAGCGGTTTCCCTTCTAACGATCACCCTGCCAAACCGTGGCAGTGCGTTCAGCAAGGGCTTTTTACCTTTAATCTACACCTTCAGCAGACTTAAAGCGGCTACTTCAGAGCCCACGTCCTGACACCCACCCACCCCTGCACCGCTCACAACCTCCCACTCCTCCCCCACCCCCACCCACCCGCCCGCCGCTGCAGTGCTCACAACCTCCCACTCCTCCCCCACCCACATCCACCCACCCACCTGCCCCTGCACCACTCAGAACCTCCCCCCTCCACACCCACGCCCACCCACTGCTGCAGTGCTCACAACCTCCCCCTCCTCCCCCGCCCACACCCACCCGCCCGCCCACCCACCCACCCCTGCCGCGCGCACAACCTCCTCCCCCACCCATACCCACCCACCCGCCCACCCCATGATTCAGCAGCAGTTCTGGGGGGGATTACTCCTCTGGGTGAGTAGAGAGGGGTCATGAGACTCCAAGCTGGGAAGGGACACCTGATTGCCCCGGGTTGACCAGGACATGGGTCACATGAGCCCTGGTCATGTGCGCATCATGGGGAAGGTGAGCTCCGCACGGTGTCCCTCATTAGAAGGCCAACCTCGCCTGCCCCCGCCCCATCCCCCACCGCGCTTCTCCACTTCCTCCAATCATCGTGCGACGGCTCGGAATTTACACTTTCCCCAAAAAATCCCTCTGGCTCACACCCCCGGGTCGGGGAGAGGGAGTCTGAGCTACTGCCAAAGCCGGAGAGAAGAACACGTGCTTCGTGGTCCACTGTGAGGGCGAGCACATTCCTCACATTTTGTTTTTTTTTTTAAGGAAGCCATCGTGGAGGGTTTCGGTTTTCGTACATCACGCACGTCGCTATTCGTCGTGCGCATACGCAATCGAGGGATTTCCACAACTTCCTGCAGGCCTGAGGTATGAGTAACTCGGAAAGAAGGCCTTGTGAAATGTGAGTCGCCTCAGGCCTTTCAGATTCGTACGCTCTTTCTGTGAGAGCGGAGAGCAGTCCACCCCCTGCTGAGCCAGATAAAGCCTCACAGCAGGAAACAGAATGAGACACAAGGGGAGGGGCGCGCCTCACTTCAAGTGAAAACCACATCACAGGAACCAAATTGTGATTGCTGCAATAGAGATACAGCAAACTAACAACTGATAAGCTGATAGAGAACAGCAGATATTAAACGAGGCTGTAGCTGTCACAAAGCAGATTATGAGAGAAAACCTTACAAGTAACAAGCAGGTACTGAGGCATCTATGAATGACTTAACCGGTCCCTTAATCACACATCTCACACACACAACAAACGCGAGCCATCAAAATATCCATTACAAAATATATGGGTAAAATGACTAAATATATGGTTTCGTTGCTGCAGAAGAATAATCACAAAAGTGGCACATTGTTGAACAGTCTGGTACACATATCATCTACAGCCTCTACACACACATCCTCTACAGCTTCTACACACACATCCTCTCCAGAGGAAGCAAAGAGCAGGGACCCAGAATCTCTGAAGGCTGCGTGGGGCTTTGTCATTCACTGTGAGGGCAAGCACATTCCTTACATTTTACAGATAACATTTTAAAAACAAGAAAGCCATCGTGGAGGGTTTCGGTTTTTGTACATCATGCACGTCGCTATTCATCGTGCGCGTACGCAATCAAGGAATTTCCACAACTTCCTGCAGGCCTGAGGTATGAGCAACTCGGAAAGAATCACAGGAACCAAATTATGATTATTGCAAGAGAGATCAGTGCCCTTTCTAATCTGATAGAAAACAGCAGATATTAAACGAGGCTGTAGCTGTCACAAAGCAGATTATGATTGAAAACCTTACAACTAACAAGCAGGTACTGAGGCATCTATGAATGACTTAACCGGTCCCTTAATCACACATCTCACACACACATCTCACACACACACAACAAAAGCGAGCCATCAGAATATCCATTACAAAATATATGGGTAAAATGACTAAATATATGGTTTCGTTGCAGCAGAAGAATAATCTCAAAAGTGGCACATTGTTGAACAGCCAGGCACACATATCCTCTACGCCTAGAATCTCTGAAGGCTGCGTGGGATATGTGCGTCAGCAGGTATGAGGCAGTAAACAGGCTTCACAGTTAATTAGTAGAGCACCAGTAAGACACTTGCAGTTTAAGGTGTAACTACAAGATTAATGATCATCTCTGGTGCCGGTGCAAGGCCACAATCACAAAGAGCTAGCCTGAGAACCAGCACAACAGGAATCGGAGTGTGACGCTTCCTGGAATACAACGAAGAGGGCCACTTGCCCCGACTGGCATGGAATTGCTCAGGCGTGGGTGAATGGGGCACTTGGATCACTCCATACAAAGGCTACCAGTGTTACCGGTCTGTGTGAGATTTTGGTGGAGAAATTCACATTGAGACGATGACAGTCCAGGTGCACGGTGAGGGTATTTGTGGGCAGTGTAGCATGTTTTATTTTTCAGAACGGATTAAGCAGTTTTCTCACTCTCCTCGTACAGGCTACTTTGTGCACTCCCAGGTAAAAAGCAATAAACTGGCCATTCTCGATATTCCCAGCTTTTATCAAAACTTAACGTAGTGATCCACTGTGGAAAAACAAAATCAAGGCCAGAAGGTTGTTATGAAGTACATATTATGCAACGCACCTTCAAATTAATACCTTTATATAATATGTATTTTTTCTATTTTTATTAATTTTTTCAGTATTTTTATTATTTTTAATAATTATTTTTAACCACATTTTTTCTTCCAAATCTTATGAAATAGCCAGTTATGTCTGAAGTCACCCCTGCATGCATTTTTAGCTCCCTAAATATTCCATTACCAGTTCTTGAAAATTGATCATCTGGCACAGTATCATTAAGCAGACATAAAACAATTTCCGTATTTGATGCTTTGAGAGATTGGAAAAGAAAGAAATGGGGAGATGTATTTTTGCTGTGCTGCCGTTACTGGACTCCCACTCCACACAGTTATCCGCTATGGGGTGTGTGGTGTGAAGCCATGACTACAAACACTGTTGTATTTCAATTCACCCCTTGCCAAAATCTGTTGGCATGGTGAGATGTGGCTTGCGTAAACACCTTGGTCTAACAGCGCAACCCCTTTTATGGCTTGAACGATAGTTCCTCAATGAATCACTCGCTCTTGAACGTACACAGCCGCCCTTGATGGAAAAGGAAATGCTCCCACACAATTGTTTCCCCTTGGCTGAACACAAGGGGCTAAGGCAGATACTGAAACAAGGACACCTGTATAGGGTATTTACACAGCAGGTGGAAATTATGATAGGAACAATTTACATTGGCTTCCTGGCTATTTTGTATGATAAACAGTATCATACAAGCAGTCAGGACTCAAAAGCCAGAGCAGAATTGAGATTGAATGGACCTTAATGGGCTGTGGGACATTGAGGTTAGTCATTGAGCAGGGCCTGAATGACATGGGTATTTTTGTGATCGAAAGCAAACTAACAACTGATAAACCGGCCACTAACCGGGCCAATCCTCTTATAGAGGACAATTTTGGCAAAAGTCATATCTAAAATAAGTGTTGAGATGTGTTAGTCTAAAGTAAAAGTATTTATAAACTGTTGTGCCAACCCCAGTTCCCCAGTTACAAAAGACACAATCATTTGAGCCATGCGTACGACAGACACTGTTATGTTGAATTAACCCCGCTTTACACAATGCGTCAAATTGAATAAGGTGAAAGTTCTGCTGTGCTCATACAAGTCATAGTCCACAAAATAAGCAAATACACTCAAAAAGTGTATTTAAAAAAAATATTCATATTAATATTATATCACATGCATATATTTGATTTGATTTTGATTTGATCTTTATTTGTCTCGAACATAGAAGACATAGAAACAAGTTAAAAATGGTCAACAAACTATTTCCATACAGACCAAGGGACCAATCCAGTCCTGCCCCTTCCTTACAATATTTTACATTATATAAAAATAAAATACAGTTTCTTTCTAAACCTAAGTATGAATGTACATACACTGTCAACAAATATGACCAAGACCAATTCTGTAGCATGAATGGATCAAATGTAAGAGGTTTTATATAGCCTGGGTAGACACACAAATTGCCAATTTCATGGTTAATTCACATAGAATGGCCCTGATATTTATAATAGGAGGGGGGAAAGGAAATGTAGCATACATGTGCTCCGTATCCAAATACCTTTTCAGTTACAAGCAGCCACTGGTGAATATAAAGCAGTTCACTTTGTCCAATTTCATTTTTTTAAGTATGAAAGTATTGTTCTGCATCTGGCTGAGTCATATGGAACCAAAGTACACGCTTCGGCCGCGAGAAGTCTTACATTTATGTTGCAGCTAAAAAAAAACATTATTCCGGAAAGGCAACAAGCAGAATAGATTGCAATACGCAAAAGACCATAAAGCATGCAGCAACAACCAGTGGCAGAAAGTCTTATAGAGTGATGTGTCCAAATTTGACATTTTTGGTTCACAAAGACACCAGTATGTCAGAAGAAGAGCTGGCATGATGTACATTGATGCCTGTCTGCAGCCTTCTGTGAAGCACGGCGATGGGTCTGTCATCGTCTGGGGGTGCTTTTCAGCCAAAGGGGATCTGGTCAAAATCGATGGAATTATGAATGCTGAGAAATATAAATAGATCTTGATTCATCATACTGTACCTTTGGGAAAACAACTGATTGGAAAAAACTTTATCCTTCAGCACAATAGTGACCAAACACACTGCAAACACGATTAAGACCTACTTGGAGTGGAAGGGTGCAGATGGAACACTCACAGTATTAGATTGGTCACCTCAGAGCCCTGACCTCAACATAATCAAAGTTGTGTGGGATCACTTGGACAGGCAAAATAACAAAAAGCAGCCCAAGTCAAAAGAAGAGTTAGGACAAATCCTGCAAGAAGCTTGGAATCTACCACAGGACTATTTGAGAAAATTACAGGACAGTCTACCAAAGCAAATTGCTTCAGTTTTGCATTCTAAGGGAGGCTACCTAAAATACTGACTGTTTTAAAAACACAGGTTTTTGTTACTTTTCATTGTATTAATATTTCTTTGTGTTTACTTCAATGTTATATAGTGTTTTTTCGCCCGGCCTGAGGGGAATTGGGGTCTAAAGACAAGTGCACTCAGTGTTATTGGTGCTTTATCATAATGCGTTCAAATGTAAAGTTGTAAAAGGTTTGCACATTGTAAAGTGATTATGCATGCAGCAAGTGCAAATTTGAGCTCTGTAAACTGTCTGCACTTGACTTCTGTCATTGCTTTTTGGGAAGTGATATACAGTACACAGTACACTGCATGCAAGTGATACACAGTACACAGTACACTGCATGCTAGATAGCAGTACCCTAATAGTGTTCTGTAGTTCCAGCTACATTGGGTATAAAAAGTATTGGCATTTTTCACATTTTATTTTGTTACTTAATGGAATCACAATGGATTTAATTATTGAAATTTCTTGACACCTGTCAACACATGTACCCTATAACATACCCTATAATGTAAAATAATAATAAAAAGCTTTCAATTAATTACAAATAAAAAAAGCTAAAACTAGTAATTAATTACAAATAAAAAAACAGCCATAATTGATTACATAAGTATTCATAAGACTCCCACCACCATGTTTCATGGAAGGGATAGTGTTTTTGGGATCATGCAGTGTTATGCCTGTGCTAAACATAGCACCTAATATTGATGCCAAAAAGTTCATACTTGGTCTAATCAGACCATAGAATCTTCCTCCACTTGGTTTCTTCTGGCAAACACTAGGTGATATTTCATGGGAGTTTTCTTCAACAGTGTTTCCATTTTTGCCACCCTCCCCTAAAGCACAGATTTGTGAAGCGCCCGGTCTATTGTTGTCACATTAACAGTTTCTCCCATCCCTGCCATGTATCTCTGTCTGAGTTGCCATAGGTCTCTTGGTGGCCTCCCTAACAAGTGCCCTTCTCGCATGGATGCTCAGTTTTGGAGGACAGTCAGTTCTATGCAAATTCACAGTTGTGCCATATTCTCTCCATTTCTTTATGATGGACCTAACAGTGCTCCGGGGGATATTCAAAGTCTTTGAAATCTTCTTATATCCTTTTCTCAGATTTGCTTTGAATGTTCTTTGGTCTTCATGATGAAGCTCTTGTTTGGAAATGCACTAATCAACTGTGGGACCTCCCACAGATAGGTGTATTTAATTTGAAATCATTTGAAACACATTAATGTACACAGGCGAACCAGAGTTTAAGCAGGTGTGTCTTGGAAAAAGGGGTGAATACTTATGCAATCAACTACTGTCTGTTTCTTTATGTGTAATTAAGAAAAAGCTTTAGAGTTGTTGTTCTCTTTGACTGAGTATTTTGTGCTGATCGGTGGCAAGAAATCCCATTTAAATCAATTCTGATTCCATGAAGTAAGTAAAATGTGAAAAATGCCAATGAATACTTTTTATACCCACTGTACAAGGCTTGGAAAGCAGAACACCCAGTTTCCCCTTTTGTTGATTTAGGTAAGGGTAATGTTTAAGATATGCAGTAGAGCGATAAAGGTATAATAAAGAAATGGGACCCGCAAACCTTAAAAATAGATCATTTCTTTGTAAATGGTCTGCTCCATCCCTAGCTCACATCACTTTGCAAATATCATTTTTTTTATATTATGTTGTGAAAAAGAAAGACAAATCTGATTAAATTATTTATCTCATATTAACTCATTATTAGTGCATCTTTACTTCCCTGTCTCTTTTCCCCGAAAGGGGTCTCCTAACTCCTGGTACGACATACAGATCCACTTTTTTTATTTTTATATATATTTTTTTCAGATTTTTTCCCCTGTTTTTCTCCCAATTTGGTGGCCAATTATACCCTCTATTTCTTTGAATTTACCCTCCCCCATGAGCCCGCTGCTCGGTCCTCAGAGTCAAGCCAATTTTTCCCTTACAGGCATGCCTTTCACGCTTCTCGGTGAGCCTGTGCCGGCTCTCCCTCCCCCCCCCTCTGGGGCCTCAGCCTCTGGCGCAGCCAGGTTTCGAACCGCGTCCACAGTGGGCAACCTGCATTCCGGACGAATGCCTTTACCGCTACACCATCTGAGGTCTGGTGCAGATCCACTTTTAAGGATTGTTTCCTAATCATGCTAAGATGACATCATCACTAATTTCATTTCCTCCTCGGAAGGGCGTGGTGGAGTTTCGCGGGGCTGGCGGAGCGAGTTTGATAGCGAGCATCAGCCAAGCGGGCCATCAGTCTGTTGTGATCGAGCGGACGAAAAGCTCTGCTAGTCATCGTCCGTTTACCCACTGCGTCCCACTCATCCTTAAATTACAATGGCTGTACACTGTAATCTCCCGTAAGCCTGTCAACCTTATCCCCGGCTACAGCCAAACACACATGGACGGACAAACAGGCAGACAGAAAGAAAGACACAGCTTAGTGGCTCGCCTTCTGCCCTCTGTTTCTCTTTCCAAAGCACTGTACATCTTGATTGTTTGTATGTTCAGGCAACAGGAAATGTATTGTAAATGATGTGCGCTCTTCAAAGTTCCATTATTGCGTAATGTTATTTATTTATTTTTTTTGCTTTCAGTGACATTCCATTACGTCACTCCTCAGCACTTTCACATTTTTTCCTTCTTCGCCCTCTCTGCTCTGAGCATTTTCTATTGTCTATGCTGGAATGTTAAAAAGTCACATGGTAGACGTTATTCCAGATTTTTTGTTTTTATCTCTGTCAAAGCTTACAACAAAACTGTAAAAAACTTAACATCCTTGACCATAAATGAACAGCAATGTTACTCATGGCTGAGGTCACTCCAGTACACTGGGCAAATGATCATGAACGACAGCAACGCCCACGCAAAGGGCCCTTGAGTCACTGATATGCTTAATATCAAGCACCCACAGGTCTGCTGCTGCCATATCTTTTACTTAAGGTTTTATTTACTTAGTTGCCCTATACTGAATTTATTTATTGAGGTTAATCTTAAATCAATCAAAAATAGCATGGAACCTATTGAATGTACAGATTTCACTTTTACACTGAAGTGCAATTCATTGCATTTCCTGGTTGAAAGAATGGCTCTTTTTCTCAACAGAACTCTTGTGACTGACTTAAGTCTAAAACAAAGGAGGTTTCGGTCCCAAGGCCGGCCTACCAATGCCAGAGTCAGACTTGGGCATCCTTGTGTCAGGATGTAAAACAATACTGTGATGAATCACAGCCGAGGCTGGGGAAAGCGATGCACGCTGTTTACTCCATTCCCATGTTCAAAAGGCCAGGGTATATGCTGACTCATGCTGGTAAAGATTGCATGGCCTACACCCAAAAGAAAACTACACCTTCCACATCACCTTGGACAAGATTATAGACAGACACAATGCACAGAGAACTAGTCTAAAAGAGGAGGTCGACCCCAGCTAACTCTAGACAAGTATTTCTCAGCTTAAAATGCAGATTGCAGTCTGTGAGTGTGTCTCCCATTTTAACACTCCTTGATGTTATACTATACTAATAGTATAGGCTATACTAATGTACGATATAAATAGTACAAGGGTGTGAAGAAATCAAGCGTCTGAAGACAGCCCTTGCTGATTTGCATCAGAGGACATATGAATAGGTACTATAATGACCTTGCATAACTGATGTTTACCTCAGTTGAATTGTTCAAACACTGTTTAGTACCGTGTGTCCTTAGAGCACACAGTCCTCTTAAGCAACCCCACTGCATGCTCACAGTGACTCAACTTGCACAATATCATGAAACAATGAAAGGAGTCTCACTGCAGGCCTCCACTTGAAGCACACAGCATCGATAAGGTAAGCTAAGGTAAGGTGCAATCACGTACCAAGATGATTGAGCATAAAAAAAATAACAAAAAAAAAATCCATTCTACACGACAATAAATGTGCTTGTTTTCTCACTATGCTTTCTGAAACCACAGGATGTGGTGTGGCACTCTCTGCTTTACGTCTTTACAGTTAATGAACATACAGGCAACCCAGGAAGAGTATGCAATTTGAGCCTTTTAAGCCAACCGGAGGAGTCAATAAGGAACTCTCATCCTCAAACCGCTAAAAGCACATGTCCACCACCGTTATAGCATTCTTTTCAGTTTACTTGTCAAATTACCATTCAAATTCTCAGAAAATGACAAGTGCAATAGATTTGTCTGTGGCTCTCGCAGGGCAGGGAGGCACTGCTGGGAAAGCAGGAGGGTTTCCTGTGAAAGACGCAGGGCAGGGTAAGACTGCGCCAAGCATCAGTAGAATTTTTTTAAACAGCAATAAAAAAATTATTAAAAAGGAACAAAGTGTAATCATAGCCCGCATCACAGGATTACCAGGAAGCATGTGAGATGCCATGGTAAAGAATGACAAAAAAAATGCATGGGGTAAAGGTTTCACATGACTTCTTACACAACCAGAAATGTGATAATTATTTTATAATGCTTCCAGATGTGAATTCCTCCAACACCACGTGTTCATGCTGTACTGGAGTTGGTGATGCTAGGAGCACTGAATCCACCCTGGATGAGGCCCGAAACCCAAAGAAAGACAGACGTGTGTAACAGCCACCAATAAAAGCCTAGATCAAGGCGCATTAAATTGAGCTCTTTTCAGCCTGGCTGAATGGTTTTCAAGTGACTTGGTTTCTAGCTGAGCCTGTGGCTGCACTGATCACATGAGACAGCACTGCCCTCCCCACACGAGGCACACAAAAAAAAAAAACCCACAAATGAGAACAGACTTTCCAGTAGGGACACCTAATACACAAAAGGTATAAGGCTAAACTGTAACTTGTGTGTTTCACAAGCTACGTTTCCATATGCAGAGGGCGTCGGTCTTGGCAACAGGGGAGTAGCAGGGTTGCCTTTATTTTGCCACGGCATGGCTGTGGAGACCTTTGGAGCAGTAGGACTTTCCGGGGGCAGGTTTGGCACTCTCGCAGGGTGTGAGACTGCGAGAGTGTGAACTGTTGCCTGGAGGGTTGTTCCAAAGGCCATAATTGACAATTATTCAATCAGTTAATTGGTGTGGAAATTCACTTGACTGATTGTGTTTGTGTGTGAGAATATGAGTGAGTGTGCTTTGTCAATTGTTTGGTGTTTTGTGATTAGGTGTGTGAATGATAGACAGGTGATTGCCCCACGAGTCCCCACAAGCCAGGCAGAAAGTAAGCCTATTTAAGAGCAGGTGGGGCAAGAGGGAAATCGGTTGGTAATCTTGTCGTTCATGTGTGCGTGTCTGTGTCTTTACAGTGTAACATACTCTTTTGTGAGTGTTCCCCGGAAGGGGGTTTCCATGTCGGAGGACGCGGAGTCTGTGTTGAGTTCTGTGTGCGTTTGTTACTGTGACTGAGTACAGTGCTTCCCGTGTGTCTGGGAAAGAGAGGGAGTACTGAAATAGTGCCTGTGCCTCTCTCCCTCTCTGTGATTGTGAAGAGAGAGAGAGGGCTCACATGGAAGAGTGGGGAGTCTCTCTCTCTCTCTGTGCTTGTGGAAGAGAACTTGCACTAAAGCAGTGGAGAGAGTCTCGAGGTTGATTGCCAGAGAACTCTCATTGGAAGAGTGGTGAGTGTGTGTGTTGAAAGAGAACTCAGACTGAAAGGTTTGAGTGTCTCTGTGTGCATGGGTTTGGGAAGCACTTGAAAAGTCACTAAATGTATGTGCCTGGTGAGGTTATAGTGGACTGAAGAGGCGCGGTGTCCTGTTGGATGTGGATGTGTGGAAAGCCGCGGATTGTCTGTGTTCGCTGTTTGCTCCACGGAAGGGGATTCCCACCTCGGAGAAGGCAGGCTTTAATTTAGTTTTGTTCATACATGACTGTATGATACAGTAAATGCGTTCTGGGACAATAATAACGGCGTTACGTGCCATCGCCTGCTCACCACGCATCCTTTCTCTCACCATAAGCGTAAGCTCACTCAACCGTGGAAAGCACCTGGTCTCTCCCACCTTTCTTCCATAAATAGGTGCTTGCTTTGTGCAGTCCGACGGGATTTTCTTGAGTTTTAATTAAATACAATTCTGCAATCAAGCCCAGCTGTGGCCGGGTCGACTCTCTATGCAGCCTCCCTAAGGTGGTCAGGGGGGCTGAGCACTAGGTTTGGGGTATTCTCTTGGTCCTGTGCCAGGGCCCAAAGGGGGGACTGCCCACCCTAGACAGCGGGAGGGACGCTGCTCCCCATCCACCCAGGTGACCCAGGAACTACCGCAAAATGCAGCCCCAAGCCAGCTTTTGTCAGCCACATAGCTCCATTACAAATCAATAAAATATATATCTAGGCTATAAAAATCTATAAATCTATGGCTTCAGTTCATCTACAATTGTCTGTTATTTACAGGATTCTAGAAGCTGGGCAGGAAAAAAAAAAAGAGCCATTCATCATTTGGACTGACAGGTACATGCGTTGCAGACTAGGCTATAATTTTCTGTTACAACTTACAGGCAGTGCTGTGCTGCATAGCGTAACCACTAACCTAATGGGCCTTCAATCCCAACTGCCCTGTAGTACACTCTGCCTCCATTGGCCTGACTTTCAGTGCTTCCCAGACAGACACCGGGCCAAACTCAAACGTTCAGAACTGGGGTTCTTTGCAGAGCTATGTGCTTACTTTGATTGAGAAAATCGAAGAATATTCACAAACTTGTCAATATAAATCGTAATGTAAATAAGAATGTTTTCTGAAAGGCACAAAAAGCAAAGTGGGTTGTAACTTGATTTTTGCCTAATCGTGGGTGTTGTTTTAATATTAGCCTATAATTTGCCACCTTACTAAAACAGTGATGAAGATGATTGTTATTTTCATTTCTGGACAGCAACGGCAAACATATGTTCTCTCCTCCTCCCACCACTTCTTTTCACTCTGCCTTCCACAGCTGAGCCGCGTGGTCATGGCACTGGAGGAGCAGAATATTTGAAGACAAACTTTGAAGAGCTACATATCGGCTGATATATTGGTGGGAATTATTAATTTTAAAAAATGAATTGTGCTCTAGTTGAAAGGACGGCCACATGCTCCATTAGTGGAAACTGTAGTATTTTCTAGTATTACTGGTGCTTGTTTTAAAAGGCTTTACTTTAAGCATCCTGTTGCAGTGAGAACAGCAAATGCTATCACACTCAGAAGTCAATTACTTCATAAATCTGACTATAGGGGGAAACCTATTAGTCCGGCTGGCTCAACTCAGTAGAACATGAGTTACCAACACTCAGACCCCAAACTCTTGAAAAAACTTGGAATCATTTTTTTAACATCTGTTTCCCACAAAATCTCCAATGCACCCCCTCCCCCTCCCCCCCTTCTGTCAAAAAGGGTGTGATTGCTGAAGAGAAAATCCCTTTCCAAGGACATTGCATACCACATGAATAGTTATGACAAGTTCACATTCCTTAATTTTCAGTACAAATAATAAAAACCTTGTGCTTGTAATAACATGTGCCAATATGAAATATTTAGGTGTGATAAAACAAGGCATCAAACTAGCAGTGTTGTGTTAAACACAATTTTTCTCTAAGTGGGCCGGCAGTGTAGTGTAATGGTTAGGGAGCTGGGCTTGTAACTTGCCGGTTCAATTCCCAGGTGGGGCACTGCTGTTGTACCCTTGAGCAAGGTACTTAACCTGAATTGCTTCAGTAAAATATCCTGTGTAAGTCCGTCTGCTAAATGCCTAAAATGTAAATGTAAGTGGGGACACTGGTATCACCTACAATAACCATTTACTGTCCCCGTTTATCCATTTATTTAAACAGATTTGAGTTATAACAAATCACCTACACACAAACAGTGGACACATCCAATAGCCATTAGGAGGCTGCAAGGATAATTTAATCAAATTTTCACCTTTGCACTAAAGACAGATATCCTCTGATACTGAATTGCTGTAAATTGCAGACATAAAGCAATACGTGCAGCGTGAACAATAACAACGCTGAACTTTGGAATCAAGGCAACTCTTGACTACCACTAACTCTGACACTGAAGCTAAGAACATTTTCAATTCAGTGATTTACATTTTTCACCACACTGACGACATATAAATGCATATTTATATTATATTTAAGAATTTATCCAAATATATGGACATTAAAAATAACGTAGTATTGTATTAAAGTGATTTTATCACAGGATGTCAAGTCACGATCAAAACCACAACCTTGTGACAAGTGCATTTCCTTGACTACCATGCGACACTACTTCCATGTGACTCGCCAGAGGATGGACAATGATGATGGCCTGTTTTAGTAGCGTTCGTTCGATCTGTCACAGCAACCCGATGCGTGGTTAACGGTGAAAACGTGTTGTAATCATGTAACCATGGAGCTATTCAACCTTGAGTTTAGCGGCATGATACAACCTCAGTAACTCCCGAAATGAAAATCTATTGCGATTGTCTTCCATGCCTGTTTCATATCGATTTCTACGATACAGTTTATGATCAAGAACCATACCAGAGAATGCATAGACTTAATCAAAATCAAGGTCATCCTGTACTAAGAATTCGAGATAGATATATTTTTAAAACCAAACGATGAGATCACACCACCGTTGATGCAGGAGGGACAACCTGCCCTAGAGCGTGTTTTATCTGTTCAGGTTTAACGTTCGCGAACTGCGGTTCGCAGACACAACAACGGAATCAAAGAGAATCGACATGATTAAGTTACCTAGCTAATCATTGTCGTTAATAATAATCATCATCATCATCCTCCTCAAAAAAGGTGAAGAGCTGCAAAATGAAAAGCACAAGCTGTATTCCCCGAACTAGCTACCTAGCTGGACAGCTGTGCAGTCTCCTCAGCTCGGTAGTCACACATCTCCAGTTCATAGCTTTTAGTCATCTTATTGTGTAGCCTGCAAGTCATCCACAACCAGGTATCTTCAAACCCATGACGAGCAATACATGTCATGAAGACTAGCATTAAATCCGCATATGTATCGTAGGTATGTAGCTAGTTAGTAAATTGAACTGTAAATCGATCTGGCTTACTATCTGATGAATTAAAACGATGAAAAAAACTTACCGATGCCCGGTGCGGAGTAGATGAAGTATAATGCAGAGGTGGAAAGAGAGAACAGAAATAGCAGCCCAAGGAATGACCTTCTGGGTAATTTCAAATGTGTCCGCATTATATAGCTAGCTTTTGCGAAGTAAAATGTACGGAAACGTTTTCAAAGAATCGTAACTGAAACACGCGATGAATCCAGAGTAAAATACTGTTCCCACCTCTTGGTATATCCGCGCTATATCTACTGCAGCTAAAGCCAGTTCAGCTGACTGCAGGAGGCGAGGCTAACCAGACACAACGAGCAAGTGAGGAAGTGCGGACAGCAAGCAAGGGAGGATATAACAGCGAGCGCTATATCCCCAAATATGCGCTTGCTAGCTAGGTACACATTAAAAATGGTGAGCGACTACAACTACCAGTAGCAGCATATCATTTGAACGGTTCACTGCAAGGAGGCTCGCTAATAGTGTTAGTGTTTCACTGAAATCTCCTCATCACGGTGTTGGCGATGGTGCCTCTCCGGCACTCCTCCGGTGGGGATGAATGGGGCTCTCCGCAGAAACACACGGAGCTGCTGCGACCTTCATTACAGGGAGTGTCGGGAGAAGCACATCCGTTCGAGTAGTAGGCACTATGTAAAAACTACTGCGGATCGCTACATTAAAAACATCGTTAGGAAATGTATCTGTGGTTGCAGAAAAAAAAAATATATATCGTGAGGATTGAGAATACA
This sequence comes from Aldrovandia affinis, assembly GCA_029706075.1. Taxonomy (NCBI): domain Eukaryota; kingdom Metazoa; phylum Chordata; class Actinopteri; order Notacanthiformes; family Halosauridae; genus Aldrovandia; species Aldrovandia affinis. Next base: position 3,408,144 of record JAINUG010000036.1, on the reverse strand, counting down.
TAAAATATTTTGGGTACACCAATACTTTTTTCCATCTACTTGTACAGTGCACAGCTTCAGTACAAATAATCCCCCTGCTGAATCAATACTGATAGAACATCGAGTTGAAATAATAACGTTAAAAACAGAAAAGTTTTAGGTTTTATAATAACAATAATCATTAAATATATTATTCGTAATTTTATTTTTGTCGGCGTAAATATGTAGTGGGCGATTCCGTGCCTATATATGGCTATAAATTAAGGGATACTATTTCGCAGTTCTCTTTGGCGCCTACTTGCATAGTTCACTGTTTAAAAAATATTAATCGATTAAAAACCTACGACTAATAGGCTACAATCCAAACGTGATATTAATACACGAGATTTTCAAATCTCGTGTCCTCTAGAGTGATGTTTATTTTGTCAAAGAACATTTAAAACAATGCAAAAACAAATTGAAGTTAAACAAACATCTTTAAATTGAATAAATTGGCCATTGAAACCAATGCTTTCGGCATATTTATCCCTGACTTTATATCCATACAGTAGCCTAAATACAGTAGACTAGGTCAGGGCCTTCTACATGGAGCGGAGCTCAGAAGGCGTGAGTTAAAAGTGGGGACTTGAGTCTTTAGCTCAGCGGGCTAATTGTCTCTTGTCGCTTTGAGACCCTCGTCTCGAAGCTGCACACACAACCAACTCTGTTACATACACCCACACAGTAGAGTCATTTCGCCCTTATCTGCACAATGTAGTCTGGCTATGCAAAGTCCATTGCAGAGGTGAGGGTCATACAGTGTGCATCACAAGTCAGGATTCCAAACATCGTTGCACACTACTTGTGTAATTTTGTGGGGATTTCCCCTTACTGTACCTCATCATGCTTACAACACTCATCAGTGGGAATGGGCTCCCACCCTCCACCAGCCAGCTCAGCCTCATTGCTGCCCTTTTGCGCTGCCAACCAGCTTTTGAAAAGAGCATTTTAAAAAGCTTTCTCCTAAGGGTACAGCAGCAGTGTCCTGCTAGGGAGTTTAGCCTATAAATCTCAATCACTGTGTCACACTGCCACCACACTCCACCATACTTTACAATGACTCACCCATAGCCCCTCTCTGTGAATTCTTGATAACTTTGTCTGCATTTCCTGTTTCCTCTTTCTCACTCCATTACCGTAACCTCTTACTCTCACTTTACCTTCCAGCTCACAAAGCAGTTGGGCAACTTTACTCTTTCTCTTTCTTGACTTTTCCATCCTGCAACAACCATATACTACCAACCCCTGCCCCCCCACATTCTCTCTGTTTTCTTATTCTCTCTCTCTGTAAACGTTGCTTTCTTCATTCTGACTCTACCCTGTCCTTAAATCTTTATTTTGTCTGCCTGTTATCTATCAGTTCCTCTTTGTATTCCAACAGACTGACATGAAGCCGCGCCAACATAGGAGGTTCAAAAGCTGAGATAATTTGGACTGTGTGTAGAAGAAAACCACAATCCCTGATGATGGTCATTTAACGTCTGTCTCTTTTGTCTATTAAAAGATTAAACATCGAGTTTGGGTTTACACACTGCGGGTTCCACCTTCTCATCTCCCTATTAATTGTGATTTTTCATCTCCTAATTTTTCACTTTGTGCTCTGTAAGTCCCTTTGGTCATTGGTGTCTGCCAAATAAATAGATAATAAGTCATGGAAATGGAACTAAAATGGAACAAAGTAAGATATGGGCTAACGACCACACCTGAATTGGGCATACCCTTTCCAGTCCAGAAGTGTGAGAAACATGTTACACTACACTGCATTACATTCATAAGTGCACAGATGTATGTGTGCATATTTTTCACTGTGTGTGTGTGTGTACACAAGGTCATTGTGGAAGGTGTCGGTCTCGGCAGGGGAATCGGGGCGATTAGTGACCATGCCTACTGGCAGAGCAACCAGTGCACACACCTGTCTTATATCCTCTAATCCTACCTGTGTGCTTAAAACTGCTCTGCTCTCATAGTAGGTGTCTGGACCAAGGGAGGAGAAGGCTGGTGAGAGCAAGAAGGAGAATGCTGATCTGGAAGAGAGCTACTGAAAAATTGTGAACATCTATGATTGTGTTGAATGTTTTGCCAAAAGGCGGAGTTTGATTTAGTTTGTTGTTTTTGTTTATTGTTTTGTGACCCGAACCTGTGAAGATTTTCAGCGTTTTATTTAGCCATGCTCTCTCTCTCTCTCTCTCTCTCTCTCTCTCTCTCTCTCTCTCTCTCTCTCTCTCTCTCTCTCTCTCTCTCTCTCTCTCTCTCTCTCTCTCTCTCTCTCTCTCTCTCTCTCTCTATCTCTCTCTCTCTCTGTCTGTCTCTCTCTCTCTCTCTCTCTCTCTCTCTCTCTCTCTCTCTCTCTCTCTCTCTCTATCTCTCTCTCTCTCTGTCTCTCTCTCTCTCTCTCTCTCTCTCTCTCTCTCTCTGTCTCTCTCTCTCTCTCTCTCTCTCTCTCTCTCTCTCTCTCTCTCTCTCTCTCTCTCGAGTCTGTGGGAGAGGATAATAAAAATCCAGTTTCCGTTAACTCCATTCCCTGTGTCCTGCTGTTCTGTTCTCCACTGGGGTGTGTCATACGGCGTGTGACAGTCATATAATCAGGTCTGTCAGTGTAGGCTTTAAATAGAGCATTTTAGATATAGGTCTGCTGGGGGTGGGGGTTGGGCATCTACGCAGGAGAGTGGAGTACAAGAGGAGCAGGGCTGAGAGGCATGCTGGATTGAAGACAGCACAGGGGGAAGGGTTATCATCTGTTAGCATATGGGATTGCCTGGATGATGTGTCAGGGTTTGCAGATGTCATTGGAGACTGATTGAACATAATCTTCTGGATACCTTGTCTAGATATCTGGATACATGTCTTCCCAGCAGATAGTGGTACAGTGGGAAGGGGTCAGGGGTGCCCAAGTTCAGTCCTGGAGATCTACTGGGCATGCAGGCTTTTGTTTCAGCCCAGCACTAACACACCTGTGATTCCACTAATCAACTGCATGTCAAGGCAATGAATGTTTGGATCCTAGAACAAAATTGACAGGACCAAAGAAGCTCCAAATGGGCTTTGCCTGTACGCTCTGTAGATCCACTCTGACATCAACAATTGGCATAAGCAATTGGGAAGAGTCGCACATGAACGGATCTGTCAAAATATAGCTCATAGGAACAATTATGTCAGTTTCCCAGATGAAGGTTCTACATCGTGGGAAACAAATAGTTGATTGAAACAAATACATCCTTTGTGCAAGCTTACTCTGGTAAGATTGATTACCCTGCTTCCTAGATTAGGAAAGATAACTTTTGGCAGATTAATACAGTAGATAGCTGGTACTTTTACAGACATACTGCCACTGTAACTGTAAAAAACCCATTTGAGAGTGTTTTTTTATTTCCAGGAAGATAACCCTGAATAGGTACAGCTACCGCAGTACCTGAGCAGTACCTCCAGCTCCAAACAGGGGCATTCATCCTGCATTACTGTACCGCCCAGCACCATTGGATATAAAGCCCTGCTTCATTGTCAGATAGGAGGATTGCCACATCCCTCCCCCAGTTTGTGTTGGGTGCGGCATAGCCTGCCATAGGCCACTGAAGGTCATCCCTCCAGCCATCAAAGAGATTCTCCAGAGAACTGATGGATAGGTATTCCTTTGAAAGCTTCCATTTGTTTTTATTCCACTGTTAGTATTATGTCCCAGGTGTTTCTCTCGACTGCTTTTTCCTGTGCTCAGGGAAATATTTTCAAGCCTTTCTCTCATTGGCTTTGGGTTTTGTTGTTATTTTATGCCCTCTGGGAACGTGCTCAGTCTGGATCAATGTGACAATGCAACTGTGCAACTACACTATAACAAATACATCTGGTCACATATGTATTAGTTACTTATGTAAATATTGCATTAAAAGTAAAAGCAGTTTTCTGGTGCAGATTACATTCGGGTAAAAAAAGTTACAGGTATTAATTTTTACGGACTGGTTGGTGTTGATGGGTGTGTGCGGTGTTAGACTGGTAATTGGACGTCTGATGGAAAGAGTCCTCTGTTGAACTCTGTCAGCGTTTTCAGATCCTGGCAGTGAGGACAAACTGTATGCATTTCCCCCCATCTGGGCTAAATTATTCAGGTTTTTATTGAGCTGTTGATTGAATACTCATTTGAATATGACCTCTCTAGGCACTAATCTGCCAGAGGCTACACTCACAAAAACATAAGAGTGAAGATATTTCTTCAGTTTATTGTTAATTTCTGCCCCTAGCTATTTGTTCAGATTAGTATGCAGTCAAATTAAGAACAATTAGTTGTTCAATTAAATAATCAGGCTGCCAAGTGAAATCCCTGTCTTTCTGTCTTTTTTTGCCCTTTTCCGTAGATCCACATTTTTGCCTTCTTTTATTATGAATTCAGACGAAACCTTGATGAAATGTTAGATCACATACATTATTGATATAAATTAATCATTAAGAGCAGAAGTCCAGAAATCCAGAAACAGATACTCACCCCTGTCTTATATACTGATGCTGTTTTACAAATGTTCAGGTGTTCCATTTGTCTGGCCTTCATAACTCTTGACAGCTTTATTTGGGACAAATTTGACACAGTCTTTTTGTCACGGTCTGTAAATGTCGAGAAAATACTTTGGTCAGCATGGGTGTCATATGGTTTGGCAGGCAGCCTGCATACTGCATGATGCAGGCTGGATGCCATGGCAACCATATTGCATGCAAATATATTCCAATTAGGGTGAAAGCTATTTTCCTAATCTGTTACTCATAACTTCACATTTTACTAATGAGATTGGCTTATTACATATTTCAAATTTTGTGTATAGCAATGTTTATGAAAGCCTTTTTTTGTATAACTCGTATAACCTACAAATGTTTCCAATAGGTTCACAATAAAACGTCCTTTTTATATGTGATGAGAACATGGGATAAAATGTCCTCTTACAAAGTCAGTTATATAGCCTCCAAATTCTGCAAGGACACCCACATTACCTTCAAATCTTGCACAGAAGGTCATAATGTAACACACATCCACACAGGATAAAGCACACTTTACCATTTTTTGTAAGCAATTGTCAAGTGTATAGCAGTCTAGCTGTTTTAGTGTCGGGAACAAATAAACTTAATTAGGCAGCCTAACTAAAATGCACTAAAAGGTGGATATATAAGTACATACATATTTTCGTTATAATTTATATTCTTCTCATTTGTATTTGTCATGGCTTTTGGCCCCTAGCCATGGCCATCTCACATATTATTGTTTGCAAAATATATATATTTTTAAATAACTTGTCACAGTATTGCTTGAAAGGTTCACACACTGTCTAGATGTGTGTTAAATACAATTTACTGGACATACTCTAATGCCATTATTGCCATTTGCCATTTAATGCGAATACATTTCCCACACATATTAATGACTTTTGAAAATAATCACTCATTTTTATTGCATTTAGCACACTCACAGGCCTAGTCTGTAGATGTGAACACACTTATTGGCACAGCTCTTGGTCTCCTGCCACACGCAAACACCAAAAATGTTTTACAAACATGACTTAAAGTTATGCATGACCTTCCACAGCATGGCCCAACCTAATTAGGCACATGTATTGCTAACATCTAGATTTGGCTAACAAATTTATTTTTCCACACACAAATAACTTCTCACAGTACTTTTGCATTCCTAGCAAATTTGACACATGAAATAGGGATTGCCTCCAGATGTACATAAACTGGTTTTCTAACTGCTTTGTCCCTGGCCATGCAGTACGTGCAGATTTTTATACCATTAGTCAGCATCTACTCATCTTACATTTGGCATATTTCTCAGGCGTGATCTCAGGCTCTGCACTTGATTACAGATCAGCGCCCATTTGTCTTGCAAGCATAAGCACTAATGAGAGGTAACTTCAACTAACCCTAGAGACTACAGAATCAAATCCAGATCAGTATTTACTCTGTATCTGCCAGTATCACTTTATGCCTTCTCATGAAGTTTATAATGAGGTTCTTTGAAACTGTCATACTAGTAAATGGTCACTGTGGGAAAATATGTAATTTGTGCTTTTTCTAGTGTTACTTATTCATTTGGTGTATAAACATATTAAATGTAATAGATATACATGTTATGTTACAGCCTTATTCACAAATGGATTAAATAATTTTTTCCTCATCAATCTACACACAATACCCCATAAGGACAAAGAAAAAACAGTTTTTTAGAGATGTTTGCAAATTTTTGCTAATGTTTACACATTTATTCAAAAAAAGTGCAGGAATACAGAAATATCACATTTTCATAAGTATATTGAACAAGTAAACCATTTGCTAGATGAGTTCAGTGGTAGTGGAGTTTGAAGAGGTGGGTTTTGAGTCTCTTGCGGAAGACAAGTGATATTGAGCTCGAGGGATATGCATCCTGTTCTGGGAGGTGTGTAGGGAGTGATGAGTGACCTTTGATCACAAGCACCAGTGACTTGAATCTGATGTCTGGGGAGCCTAGAACTTGATTGTAGTCCACCAGTGGCTTGATGGGCAAATTCAATTGATTGTACATGCTTTAGAAAGGCACACACCTGTATATATAAGGTCCCACAGTTCACAATGCATGTCAGAGCAAAAACCAAGGCATGGAGTCCTCTGAACTCTCCATAGACCTCCGAGATAGAATTGTGTTGAGGCATAGATCTGGGGAAGGGTATAAATACATTGATAAAGCATTGACAGTCCGCAGGAGCACAGTGGGCTCCATCATTGTGAAATGGAAGGAGTTTGGAACCACTACGATTCTTCTTAGAGCTGGCCGTCCGGCTAAACTCAGTAACCGGGCAAGAAGGGCCTTAGTCCTTAGTCTGCAGCAATTTAAGAACCTGGCAGAAGGACAACCATCTCTGCAGCACTCCATCAATCAGTCCTTTATGGTAGTGGCTAAACGGAAGCCACTCCTGGGTAAAAGGCATATCACAGCCCGCCTGGAGTTTGCCAAATGGCGTATAAAGGACTCAGGAAAAACATTATCTGGCCTAATGAGACAAAAATGGAACCTTTTAGCCTGAATGCCAAGCGCTACCATAAAGGTCTGATTGATAGAGTGCTGCAGAGATGGTTGTCCTTCTGCTAGGTTCTCCCATCGGTGCATGTAAATGTGATACTTCAGTTCTTTTTTTTTAAGAAAAATTATTACATTTATAAAAACTTTGCTAAACTTTCTAAAAACTTTCCTGTAGTCCACGCAGAATCGAACAGACCCATCAGGCTTAGGTACAAGCACAATGAGGCTGCACCACTCAATGTTAGACTCCTCTTTTACACCCGCGTGTAGCATTTTTTTTCCAGTTCCTCCTGAACCACTTTTTTGTGTTCAGGCAAGCGATATGGCGAGCTCTGAATCACAGTGCCTTGTGTGGTCTGAATGTGATGTTCAATCAGTGATGTCTGTCTGCCCTAGTAAGGGAGAGAACATGTCAGAAAAACATTGCTGCAAATTAGCCACCTCTGCCCGCTGGACCAGTGCAAGATGGCTACCAACAGGGACAGGAAGTATCGTGCTTTCAATCAGCACTTCCGGTCCCAGCTCATCTAGCATAATTTCCGGCATGGCAAGCGGAACAGGGTCTACCACCTTCCACAGTTTTAATACATTTAGGTATATCTGACGTGACCCTCCTCTATCCGAGCAAACCACTTCATAATCAACATCCTCCTCTCGCCATTTAACCTCACCTTACCACTTTAGTTTTAGCTGTTGCTAGGATTTTTCTCCCAAGTTTCTCTTAATAAATCCAGAATACCCCTGGGTTGTCATTCATATAACAATTAAAATGGGGAAAGCCCTGTGGAGGCTGTGGAACCTCCCCGACGGCAAACAACAGCGGCTTAATTCGTTTGTCCCAATTCTTTAATCTGTCTGAACAAACTTCCAAATCATGGACTTCAACATCTGATTGAACCGCTCTACCGGTTTGTGGGTGGTATACGCTGGTTTGAATTGACTTGATATCCAATAATGCATATAGTTCCTTCAGTGTTCGTGACATAAATGGAATGCCTTGATCAGTGAGAATGTCTTTCAGGATTCCCACCCAGGAGAAAAAGTGGAACAACGCCTCTGCAATAGTCTTTAAATAGTACCCCTTTGCAGAGGGGTACAGCCTCAGGGTACCACGTTGCATAGTCTATGATAACTAATACAAAGCAATACCCTTTGGCACTCTAATCAAATGGCCCGATAAGGTCCATGTCAATTAGTTCGAAGGGAACCTCTATTAATGGCAACGAGTGCAACAGAGCTTTTGGAATTGTCACTGGGTTTTACTTTTTGGCATTCGGGGCACACTGTACACCACTGATGGACGTCGCCTTGAATGATTGGCTAATAGAATCAAGCCATTATCCGGTTTAGTATCTTATCCTGACTATCCGCTATTGGGTTGCTACAAGCCGCCTGGAAAACCATTTCCTGATGCCTTTTAGGCAGTAATAACTGCATATATTCCTTTTCTGTATAGGCGTCCCAACTCACGTATCAGTCAATCTTGTAAAATGAAAAAATAGGGGTAGGTCACCGCCGGCTCTGGGTTAAGCAGATGACCATACATTTTGATCACCTGGTCAGCTACTTGACTGAGCGTCTCATCCTGTGACTGCTCGAGGGAGAAGTCAGTCATTCTGGTGAGCAGGGGAACGCTGCCAGCCCCTCCCCTGCTCCCCCAAAGTGGCATTTCTGACACATCGGATTGTTGCGTGTGAGAGCAGATGCCCCTCCCCTGGGTCATCATCATCTGTGATGTTGCAACCCCCAGCTGCCACAAGACGATAGGGAACATACCCTGCTGTTGTCAGGCCCCTTCCGCAAGTTCCTTTTTAGCCATATTCCTAAATCCTGTCTAATTGTGTCCCAAAATCAGCAGAAGGGGGTGCGGGGAGTAACCCCCGCCACCATTAAATCTGGGCGGTTGGATAGTAGTGAATATCCCTGTTTACACACTATTTTGTTAACTCTGTCCAATGCATCTGGTTGAACCAGACACTGATGTACGAGGGTTTGGTAGCATCCTGTGTCCAACAGCGCCTGTATTATTTCCCCTTTGATACTTACTGGTATCAGAAATGACTCTACTGGTCATACATTTAATTTTTTACATTTTAGGCATTTAGCAGACGCTCTTATCCAGAGCGACTTACACAGTTTACATTTCTTTACATACAATCCATTTATACAGCTGGATATTTTACTGAAGCAATTCAGGTTAAATACCTTGCTCAAGGGTACAACAGCAGTGCCCCACCTGGGAATTGAACATGCAACCTGTGAGTCACAAGCCCAGCTCCCTAACCATTACATTACACTGCCAGCCATGGTCATGAGTCATGCTGGACAGCGGGGTTAACCTTGGTGTGGCCAGGTCTCAGGTGACCTGGGAGTGCGATTAAATGTGGGGGCTAGGGAAAATGGGTTTTGGTGAAGGGGGCTGGATTGGGAAGAGATGGGGAACAGGGACAATAGTGCGAGGGCTGGGAAAGGGACTTTTCAGCCCTCCAGCTTTTTGGGGAAGTCTCCTCATATCCCCACTGACTGCCAGGTGATTCTCCGCCAGTTGTATGGCTGCAGCCAGAGTGGCTGGTTGGTGGCATCAGAGTCAGTCGGACGACGTCGGAAAGTGCAGGTCACAAAGTCGTCAGAGATGTCCCTCGGGCTTCAACCCCACTCTCTCCACGATGGTGGCCTAGAGGGTCGTGCAGTCAGCCACGGCAGTGGTCGGCACACTGTGAGCTGCTATCTGCTCTCCCCCGAGAGCAGCAGCAGGAGCCATATCACCCATTCGGCTACCGGCCACTCGCATTCCGTGGATGTCCTCTCAAAGAGGTCCACGAACACATCCTGTTCGTCATCCAGTCCCATTTTTTGCATTCGGATCTCTGAACGGCCTGGGATGGGAGCGGGGAACGCCTGCCTGTTGGTCAACAGCTCCATGATTGCGGCTCTGTCCGCTGCCTGTGTAGCTGTGATGGCCCACAGCACCTCTTGCTGTTCTTCCTGGGAGCGGACGAGAGCCTGCTATTGAGCCTCCTGCATGGCGGCTAGATGGGATATCACCTGAGAGAGTGGGCTCTCCATGACAGCCAGTAGTTCTGCTTTATCTGAGGTTCGGCACCAATTGGTCACACGTGACGTGACAATCCCTGATGTGAACAGAGCAGCAGGAGACGGAGAGTGGATTTTATGGTCAACGGACTGATTTTTATCTGCTATTTTTCTCTCTCTCCCAGGCATGGGGAAGAGAAATGGAGTAAGAGTGTAATTTAAACAAAATAATATAAAAACCTTCATCCGTTGCCCTCGTGGGTTTGGGACAAAAACAATAAACGAAAATAACAAACTCAAATAAGCCTTTCGGCAAACAAACACACATTTTGCAACTTTTCAGCCGCTTCAGGCAATACTCTTGCTCTCGCCAGCCTTCTGCTTCCTGGTTCCAGCCCCCTACTGAAGAGAGCAGAGCAGTTTTAAGCACACAGGTATAATTATTAGACACAAGACAGGTGTGTGCTCTGGGTGCTCTGCCGTAGGCGTGGCCACTAATCGCCCCGATTCCGCTGCCGAGACCAACGCCTTCCACAACATGTAAACCTGATTTGAGCTACAGACCTTTTTGTCTTCTTCCAGTGTTCTCTAAGGCATTAGAGCATGTTGTCACAGAATAACTAATTGACTACTTAGAAACAGTTCTGTATCTAAATTCACAACAGTTTGGTTTTAGAACTAAATATTCAACTTAAATACTGAAAAAATATTTCACTAAAGGTAATATTGTCATAGTAGTTTTCTTAGATATGAAAAAAACCCTCTCCTCAGATCAAACAATATCAATTTCTAAAAATATGTTTGAATTATTCCAAAAGATTACAGAGCAAGGTGTTATCATCAACACCAGATGATACTCATTCTAAAGGTAGTGTGGGAATTCCTCAGTTATCTGTGCTCGGTCCTATACTATTTAGTTGATATTACTGATTTAACTGAAACTTGTCCTTAAGCTGCCAAGATGGAAATTTTGTTTCTCAGTGTTGTATTATTTATTTCTCATGAGAAACAGAACACCATTGTATGATCTCATTAATGTATCATACAATGATGTTCTGTATCTGAACCGATCCTCATAAATCCAAAAAGGAGCAATATACAAAGTAGAAAAATGAGAAAACAAAGTGATATGTTGATGAGACAAATGAGAAATTGACAAATGGAATCTTCACCTTAAAAGTGTTCCTTAAAATAATACCTTCACATTGTTTGAGAAAAGCCTTTCTCAGTTTTAGAAAAGCCTGAGATTTTGTACCATACATCTAGGAAATATTTTTTATTGTTATGTATTATCTAAGATTATACTGAGCCTAAATTGAGCAAATATGTACTAAGTCAGTGGAGCAAATAACCAAATATATAAAAAACAATAACCTAATGGCTTGATTATTCTGTCTAATGCTTGTTTCAATTTGTTTTTCCAATCCAAAACGAGCTAATGGAAATATTGTGCTAAATGAATAAATGGATAGCTAAATATATCTGAAATTAAATATTTAAGTGTTATTTTAGATTTGCTATTTAAGTTTGACAGACATTAATAAAGAACTGCAGAACAGCTAAAACTCATTTCAATTGTTTCAGATTAATTTGAAAAGCTTTTCCATGTCTCACTGCTCAATTATTCATGTATTCTATTCTACTCTATACTTTGGTTCCTGCATTCCTTCATTGTCTCTATCAAGTCATCCTCGTCACATCTATTCAAAATGGATTTTTAAATGTTTACATGGTCTGTCTCCATCAATATTCTCAGCATATGGTGTAAGATCGCAGAGCTTTAAATATGCATGGTAGTGCCAGTAGTATTGAATATTTGTCTAGTTTGATTTGTAAATAACATGAAATAGTATATGTATTTTAGGTGATATCATAATGTTCTGGTTATCAACGGTGGTGCAGTATAAGCATCACAAGACGCCTCACAGCAAGAAGGTCTCGGGTTCGAATCCAGGCCGGGCATTTTCTGTGTGGAGTTTGCATGTTCTCCCGTGTCTGCTGCGTGGGTTTCCTCCCGAAAAGCGGTTTCTTCCCACAGTCCAAAGACATGAACGTTAGGCTAATTGGAGAGTCTAAATTGCCCTGTGAGGTATGAGTGTACAAAAAGTGTGTGAGTGAATGGTGTATGTAGTGCCTCGATGGATTGGCGACCAATCAGGTGTATTCCTGCCTCTCGCCCCAATGCATGCTGGGATAGGCTCCAGCCCCCCGCGACATTTAACTAGGAATAAGCGGCTGAAGATGAGATGAGATGAGATCATAATGTTCTGTCTCACAGCAAGGATTTGAACATTGGCTGGAGATTAAAGGAACAACAAATCATTTTATTTCTTGAGGATTTCAAAAATACATTATAGCTAAATCTAAAGGTGTCCATTCAAAGAGAATCTTTCAGCATAGACACAGTATATATGTTGATGGCCTAATGAGTGTAAGCTTTTCCCCATCTATAAAAGATAATCTTTAAGTACTTTGTTCTCAGTGATCTCCATATTGAGTGGAAGCCTCAAATAACCATACATTTTAGTTAGTTGTGTAGTGCCACTGGGGGTGGGGTGACACTCATACTGACACATATGACACATATACTGAAAATGTATACATTCAGTACTATATGTTGCTTTGGATAAAGCGTCTGCTAAATGACATATATATAATATATTTGTATTCATCAATTTAAAGTTGGTCAAAACATTCTTAGTCCTCTCTATTGCACATGATATGTTTGGTTACTTGATTCAACTTAGTATATTATTTCAAAATGGTCTTCTTTTTAAGTCATCCAGGCTAACCATTTTGCAATTGTATCACCATTTTCATGACAATTGTAGTGTGTTTATGTTTTGTTTTTTTAGCCTGAGAGATTGAGGTGCCAAAGGTAAGCTTGACCCAGAACTGTCTTTAAGCAGTCACCTACAGGCAGTATTTAAAAACTACTGACCTGTCTCACTTCTCACATTTTTATCTAATACTCTAGAATATGCTGTCTATAACCAACTGTCTCTGCCTCCTACAGAATGACCTTCTTGATCCTAACCAATCAGGCTTCAAGGCCGGCCACTCCACTGACACTGCTCTGCTCACAGCCACTGAGACTCTCATTCAGTGATGGCAAGGTCACTCTGCTCCGTCCTCCTCCTGCTCAACCTATCGGCTGTGTTTGACACTGTTGACCACCAGATCCTGCTCTCATCTCTCACCAAGATGGGCAGATCAGGATCTGCAACATACCTGGCTGACTGGTCCTACCAGGTGGCCTGGAAGGGATCCCTCTCCTCTCCCCACACCCTCTCTACCGTAGTCCTGCAGGGCTCGGTGCTAGGCCCCCTCCTATTCTCCCTGTATACCAAGTCACTTGGTTCTATTATCTCTGCTCATGGCTTTTCATATCCTTGTTATGCTGATGACACTCAACTCTTTCTATCCTTCTCCCCTTCTGACACTCAGGTTCCAGCGCATATGCATGACTGGCAGACATCTCAGCTTGGATGTTCACCCACCACCTGAAGCTCAACCTGGGAAAGACTGAGCTGCTCTTCCTCCCAGTGAAGGGCTCCCTGATGATTGATGCCTCAATCACTGTGGAAGGCTCCATCCTGGTCTGCCAAGAACCTTAGTGTGACTCTAGATGACCAGCTGAGCTTCCCAGGGTACATTGTAATGATCACCCAAACCTGCCAATTCCCCCTTTACAACATCAGGAGAATTTTGCCCATTCCTCACCCAAGAGGCCACACAGTTACTGATACAGGCTTGGGTAAACTCAAGTCTGGATTATTCAAATGCCTTTTTGGCCGATTTACCGGCCTTTGCCATCAATCCACGGGAACTGGTCCAACCAACCAACCGAAATTCACACATGTCACTCCACTACTCGCCACACTTCACTGGCTCCCTGTAGCAGTCCAAATACAATTCAAATCACTAGTGCTGGCACAGCAGGCCACAAGGGGTACTGCCCCAGCCTCGCCTCTTCTCTGCACTGACCCCCCAGTGGTGGAATGACCTTTCATACTCGAACAGGACCGCAGAATCACTGCCTATCTTCCACAAGAGACTGAAAACCCACCTCTTCAGACTACACTTCCACTGAATATATCATTTTTTTAAGTACTAACATTTATCTCCCTGTTTTGTAGGTGTGGGGTGCATCTGTCTACGATGGCATCTATTGTATTGTTGCTGTACTGATCCCCTACTCTAGCTATGACCAGGGTTGGGTTGTAACGGAATACATGTAACGGCGTTACGTAATCAGAATACAAAAATCAAGTAACTGTATTCAGCTCGCGTTACATTTGAAAAACGAGTAATCTGAATACAGTTACTTTAATAAACCTGAAGTGAATACATTTTGGATTACTTATTGGAATTCTTGGTGGAAAGTTTTCCTTACAAACATTAATGAGCTAATATTCATTACTAAAGCTACAGCGTGAAATTATCACGCCTACATGATTATCATCACAGCTCACGAAAACTACAGCCGCTGCACAGAACCAAAAAACTGCGTTTTAAAAAATGTGTTAAAAAAAAGCGCGCGCCCGCACTCAGACAAACATTGATAGCGGCAAGATGGAAGAAAAAGCAGCTTTTCGTTCGTGGCGTTATCGACACCATTTCCAGAACATGGGAAAAATCTGTCGGTCCAGTGTACCTTGTGTCTTCCAGTTGTAAAGATACTGTCGGCATCAAAGGACTCGACGTCGAATCTCAAAAAGCACTTGGAGGTAAGTCAACGTTAGCTAACCTTCAGTTTACTGAACACAGTTCTGCAGTAATTTGATGTTACCTAACCTTAGCCTACTGTGGGAATTTCTTTGAGAAGTTTTGAGCCCCATGCTCTGTCCCTGTGTTTCTGGTGGGTCAGTTTGTGTGGCCTAGTGTCTGCACATGGCCAAATTCCTGCATGGTTTGCTAACCGGGCCAGCAGCAGCCCACGTTATACACGGCCACGGCGAGCATACTATGTTTTCTTGTAGGTGATTTAGCATACAATAAAACCCGATTACATCTGACTCTGAAGAAATGTGTTAAATGTGGTTTCGGATCACTCAGTCTATCTGGCCCTGGCTGAGATCTGATTCTCCCACACTACGGTTTGAGGCATCGCAATAACTGCTCTGCTAATTTTATACTGCTTTCTTTATTGTTGAAACGATAACATTTCAAAACGGGATAAAATCGAAGTTAATAGACTGCTGCTGAATGCATAATATACTGGGGGCAAGTGACTGACAAGAAGTGAGGCTGAGCTAATGATAGCTAGTAAACAATTTATTGTGCTTAGACTGCCATCCTACTGTATACTACGCCAATAATGTTGTTTGTTGCCTTAGTAACAGTATGCCCCGGATGTGGCCGGGCTCTTCCTGTTGCGCGTGTCGGCGGGATTGGCGTTCATTAAAGTTTACCTCTGTTGCACAGTCAGTCGCGTTTTGTGATTCATTGATACTTCCACTTAAACTGGCGTGGTGGCAGCGTTTACCGGACTTACGTTTCATCCCGAAGACGGATTACACTCCAAGTTCGTCGGGTGTTCCTTCAAAAGAGTCACACGGTGGAATTTATTCTACCGTCAGAACGCGACTGGATTAAGTGAGCAATATGGCAAGTTCACACAGAGCCCCGAAGCAATGGTGCTTAACTAAAATTGAAACTGTGAACTCCTTCGAGAACTGGCGTCAGAATCTGTTATATACGCTGTCTCTCGACCGTGAGTTTGCTCCGTTCCTAGTCGACGGTGTGTTATGGGAAAAGAAGTCGAAATCATCCCCATGCAGGGGTTTCCCTGATGACGGTGATGGAATCCCCGCTCCACAACGTCGTTCAAAGGAACAGAAGGTGAGCATGCTGGAAATGATGTTGGGACAAATAGCCAATTATTGCCCAGTGATTTCTCGCCACACTATAGTCAAGAACTCCACATCCTTGGACCGGATATGGCAGTCTATTCGCCTACACTATGGCTTTCAATGCACTGGTGCCCACTTCATTGACTTTGATGCTGTTAAGCTAGAACCTAATGAGAGACCAGAGGATTTGTTTCAACGTCTAATGGCCTTTGTACATGACAATCTGCTGAGCAAAGATGCTGGTATCAGCCACATGGGGGAGACTGTGACTGAGGATGAGGAGTTAACACCCTCTCTTGAGAACCTTGTTGTGCTCACATGGCTTCGCCTCATACATGCTGACTTACCAAAACTTGTAAAACAACGTTATGGCACAGAGCTGCGGTCCCGCACATTAGCGTCCATTAAGCCTGAAATCTCACAAGCCCTTGATTCGTTACTAGATGAACTGCAGGCCTCAGAAGATGTTAAGGCAATGCGTGCGGCTGTGTCTGAGTTCCCTAGGTCAAGGCAGTCTCACCCTACCCAGACTGAGTTCCCTAAGTCAAAGCAGACCCACCCTACCCGGACGAGGAGGTCATGTCCCCTCTGTAAAGGGGCTGGGAGGCCTGATAATCACTTCCTCAGCAAATGCTCATTCCTGCCCCCCCAAGACAGAGTGTATATGGCAAAGACGCGACAGGTGGTGGGTGAGCAGGCCGAGGCTGACGGCGAGTCAGGCGAGTCTACAGGTGACGAAGTAACGGTAGCCAGTGCGGTACAGCGTGTGCTCATTAAACAGTCCCCATATCTCGACGCCTTCCATGAGCACCTTCCTGTGCGTCTCACCATTGACAGCGGGGCAACAGGAAACATGATGAAGGCCTCATGCGCGACGCAGCTAGGGTGTTACCATTACGGGAGCACACAGTCAGCTCACCAGGCAGATGGCTCATCCCTTCTGAAAGTATTGGGAGAGATACGAACGCACTTCCAAAGAGATGGCCACAACCTCTACTTCGAAGGCCTCGTTGTAGAGGACCTCGACTCTGACATTCTAGCTGGGATTCCTTTTATGGAAAAGAATGATGTTTCCATCAGGCCAGCCAAACACCAGATCTGCTTGGGTGACGATGTCTACCGCTACGGCACCTACCACACTTCTACGGACAGACATGCAGTACGGCGTGCGCACGTGCTTCGTGCACCAGCTAAATCCACTGTGTGGCCGGGGGACTACATCGAGCTCGATTTGCCACCAGACCTGTGTGACGTGGATGGCGAGCTGGCCGTTGAACCACACATTGATGCCCTGCGTGACCAGGCGGGCACTCACCAGTGGCCTGCCCCAACCTTGCTACGGGGTGTGTCAGGGAAGATCCGTGTCCCTAATCTCACTAATGTGCCGCAGCTGGTCCAGAAAAGTCATCAGTTGTGCCGTGTCCGCGCCACGTATGTCCCCCCAATCAGGGATGCTACAGTGCTAGCTGATCCTCCCAGGCCTGTCTCTACAACCAGGTCTTCCTTGTCCTCCGACCTTGTGGCCTTGGATCCAGATGACATCATGCCCTCTGACGTCAAAGATAAGTTCCGTGCACTGCATAGGGAATTCGATGAAGTATTTGATCCTCAGTTTAAGGGTTATAATGGCGCTGTGGGCCCATTTCAGGCCAAGGTAAACATGGGGCCTGTCCAACCCCTCAACGCAAGGGCAGGGTCCCACAGTACTCCAGGGTCAGCTACAAGAACTTCAGGCACAGTTTGACATGTTGGAGGGGATGAGTGTCTTCAAGAAACCTGAGGATGTTGACGTCTCAGTGGAATACGTCAATCCTTCATTCCTCATCAAGAAGCCTGGAGGTGGCTTCCGCCTTGTCACAGCATTCGCAGATGTTGGCCGATACAGTAAACCTCAACCCTCCCTGATGCCTGACGTCGACTCCACCCTGCGCTTGATAGCTCAGTGGAAATATATAATCGCTACGGACCTCACCAAAGCCTTTTACCAAATCCCCTTGTCCAGAGACTCATGGAAGTACTGTGGGGTTGTCACACCGTTCAAGGGTGTTCGTGTGTACGTGCGGAGTGCCATGGGCATGCCGGGGTCTGAGACAGCATTGGAGGAGTTGACATGCAGGGTGTTTGGGGAACTTCTTGAGCAGGGCCACGTGGCCAAAGTGGCGGATGATCTGTACTGCGGTGCGAACACTCTTGAGGACCTGCTAGCTGTCTGGAGAAGGGTTCTCTCTGCCCTACAGCGTTGTGGACTGAACCTTTCTGCCACTAAGACCACCGTAGCGCCTGTACAGACCTCCATCCTAGGCTGGGTGTGGCGTCAAGGAACCATCCAAGCCAGCCCTCACCGTGTGTCTGCTCTGGCTGCGTGCCCCCTCCAAAGACCGTGACTGGACTGCGTTCATTCATTGGCGCATACAAGGTGCTGGCTCGTACTTAAGGACTGTGCTACCATGCTTGCCCCATTCGACGATGTGGTCGCTGGACGCGACTCAAAGGATGTGATCCACTGGTCAGACGAGCTGCTCTGTGCCTTCAGGTACGCCAAAAGGCCCTGTCCTCGACTCATGCCATCACGTTACCACGGCCTGCTGACCAGCTGTGGATTGTCACTGATGGTGCCGTCAGAGAGCCAGGCCTAGGGGCTACATTATACATCACGTGTAAGGACACAGTGAAAGTGGCAGGATACTTTAGCGCAAAACTGCGCAAGAACCAGACGTCCTGGCTGCCTTGTGAGATCGAGGCCCTGTCTATAGCGGCGGCTGTGAAGCACTTTGCCCCCTACATAATCCAATCTTCTCAGAGAACTTGTGTTTTGACAGACAGCAAGCCGTGCGCCCAGGCCTTTGAGAAGCTGTGCAGGGGAGTTTTCGGCAAGCCCTCGTGTCACCTCTTTCCTGTCTACGGCTAGCCGGTTTCAGGTGTTGATCCGGCATGTGGCGGAGCGGCTATCCTGCCATCTGATTTTGCCAGCCGCAATGCACCGGAGTGTGAAAGCCCTACCTGCCAGGTGTGTACCTTCATCCGCACTACAGCTGACTCAGTTGTACGTCAGGTTACTGCTGAGGGTGTTATGCGTGGGGTCCAGAAGCTGCCCTTCACTAACAGGTCAGCATGGCTAGCCCTACAGTCAGAGTGCTCTGATCTCAGACGGACCTGCGCTCATCTCCGTCAAGGTACGCGCCCATCCAAAAGACTGACTAACATTCGTGATGTGAAGCGCTACCTGAATGTTACCACAGTTTCTAGAGACGGCCTCTTGGTTGTTCGACGACACACCCCTCTCGCAGCTTCTACCGACTGTATTGTGGTGCCTAGGGCCGTCCTTGATGGGCTGCTTACTTCCCCTCCATATCAAACTAGACCACCCTACTGCCACCCAGTTGAAAGCAGTTGTGCAACGCTACTTCTACGCACTGGACATGGACGCTGCTGTTCAACGTGTCACCAATGGGTGCCATCGGTGTGCGTCATTGAAGAAGGCCCCTGTGTTCATGAGTGACCAGTCTACGTGTGATCCGCCTGAAGTCGTCGGATCCACGTTTGCGGCTGATGTATTCAGGCGTGACCGCCAGTTCATTCTGGTTGTCCGCGAGTGTGTCACGTCATTCACGCTGTCTTCTCTCATCGAGGATGAGCGTCGGGAGACACTCAGAGATGCCTTGCTCCGTCTGTGCCTGGGCTTGTGCCCCCTTGATGGCCCTTTTGCAGTGATCAGGACTGACCCGGCCCCTGGGTTCGCTGCATTGGCGGGGGATGAGGTCCTCGCAAAGCACCGGCTGGTCGTTGAAGTGGGCAACGCCAAAAACATCAACAAAAACCCAGTCGCTGAGAAGGCTGTTCAAGAGCTTCAAGGTGAGATCCTTCGCCTTGAACCAAATTGTAGGGCTGTTACCCCCCTGCTACTCTCCGTCGCCACGGCCCGCCTGAACAGCCGTGTGAGATCACGTGGTTTATCTGCCCGTGAAATGCTCCTTCAGCGTGACCAATTTTCTAATAGGCAGTTACCTGTTAACGACCAAGAGCTCATCATGAAACAACACTCACAGCGTGTCACTAACCATCCATACAGCGTGAGGTCAAAGACGCCCTCTGGCCGCGTTGCTGTGCCACCCACTATCCGGCCTGGTGACCTCGTGTACCTGTATGGTGACCGGAACAAGTCGAAAGCCCGTGATAGATACCTGGTCACTGGCGTTGATGGTGCATGGTGCAATATCCGGAAGTTCACGGAACTCAACTCCGTCGTACCTCGTACAGAGTCAGGTTGGGTGACTGCTACAAGGTGGAGGGTCCCCTGCAGACTCTGATCCACTCAGGGATTGCCATGCGTCTGATGTGGAGCCGGACGACTCTCTCCTGTGTGGTCCTGATATACCACCGGCCATATCTGAGCCCCTCCGGCGCACTGCCTGCCTTGTGATGACATAGGTCTGGCGGGTGGGGCTGTGCCTCCCTCTGGGCCAGGGGGGATTCCCCAGCTCACGTGAACATTCCCCTGCCCTGGGTGCTACGCCCCGGCGCTCTGGGCGTCGCCGGCAGTTGCCGCGTAGATTGGAGGACTTTGAACTTTATTAGGCCAGGGTTTTTGCCTGGTAACTTTGGATTTTGGTGGTGATGTTTGTTTTGCGATGCCATTATATCCTGTTTGTGCATGCTTGGTGTTCTGAATTATGTCTTGTGTTGTGTCATGCCCGTTGCTATGTTGGTGAGGGAGGTTTTTTTTTTTTGTGGAGAAAAGGGGTAGCGCCAATAATGTTGTTTGTTGCCTTAGTAACAGTATGCCCCGGATGTGGCCGGGCTCTTCCTGTTGCGCGTGTCGGCGGGATTGGCGTTCATTAAAGTTTACCTCTGTTGCACAGTCAGTCGCGTTTTGTGATTCATTGATACTTCCACTTAAACTGGCGCTATGTTAATCTGCTCTCAGGTCTGTAACATTACTGGTAATTTGTTTTTAATAAAGTTTTTATAAAAAAGTTAACATGGCGTGTGCAAAAGTTTGAGCACCTTTTTAGTACTAAGTAGCACCACATTTGGCTATATAACAGCTTCCCAATGTCTCCTATACCCCAAAACATACCCATCTGTGATGGAAAAAGTAAGTAATCCAAAAGTATTCTAAAAGTAATCTGAATACGTTACTTTTTTGAGACATGTAACTGTATTCGTATCGGATTACTTTCAGAGCCGTGTAATCAGTAATCAGGCACTAATTACATTTACAAAGTAACCCTCCCAACCCTGGCTATGACTATTCTTGCCCTTTCAAATGCACTTATTGTGTGTCTCTCTAGATAACAGCATCAGCAAAATGCCTAAAATGTTATATGTAAAGCTTCTTATCACCCTCCAGGTTTAAAGAGAAACAAACAAAGGACTACTCTGCAGCTGTACCACGCCCAGCTGATTTTCGCGAACTGCACTACATTAGAATACAGCTTAGATGGAATGCTTCTGGTTGCCACGGAGACAAAACCCCACCACCTGCAGCCCTCACTGACTCCTCCCTTTCTTGCCCTAGGACTTATTTTATCATTACTGCACACTTGAGGCTCGTCCCCTACAGTCTGTGCCTGATTATATTTATTTATAAACGTATTTTTAAAACAAATATTATGGGTATGTCTCAGTCTCCGTTTATTTTCCCTGGACAAGCATCATTGAACTGAGAAGTAATTTATTTAATTTTGACTGAACATAATAGCTTTTATAAATAATAATTTTGAATTTAATAATAATGATTTTCAAGCCAGCAAGGGAAGCAAGTCATGTTTAAGTGTTAAAATCTAATCTTACAAAATCAAAAATAGCATATGAATTGAATAATATGTCATATTTTAAAAAATAAGTTATATTACTGATATGATAGTTTATTACTTTATTACTTGTCATGCTTGCTGATCCAATTATAAAGTCTTTCCCAATTTGTTGAGGAAGTGCTTGCAAGTATTATGATCTTTCCCAAATGCTGACAGATTTGAGATAAAACCATGGATGGGGTCAATCACGATGCATATGTATATTTGCATATTCAATCGTAGTAAAACGTTCTTTCGATTTACTCGATGTAGACTACAGCGTTAGTTTACAATTTTAACTACAAATCCCATAAAACATCACGCTTCAGTGACTAGCCAACTACGCTATTAGACTGTGCGTTTTGTAATGTGTTTTGGGGAATTGTAGTAATAAAATAAAATAAAAAAATTACTAGTGTCATAGTCAACACGACAACGCCGATCCGAAAAAGGTTTACATATTTTTAATGCATTATATTATTAATATATTCCATACAAAATAACGTCAAATAATCCTACCGATACATTGCTGAAGACATACCAAATATAAATAGGTAGCTTGAAACTACAATTCCCTTCACCCCGAGGATCGAGCCAACCAGGAAGTTGATCTGTGACGTGGACCAAAACATGAGGGGATATGGAATGTACTTAAATCTTAGTTTTCGACGGGAAACCGAAATTTAAACATTTTAAGTCACACTTTTAACGATGGACAGTTTACGATACCAAGTAGTTATATACCTATTGCTTCTTTGTCCAGCGTCAGGTGTGGCAGAGCAAGATCTGAGCCAAAATTCTGCTGTACATTCTAGTGCTGACGTTGGAGATAATGGGGGACAAGAACTTATTAGCAATATCGACGACACTAAGCAATCAAAAATAAAGAGCAACACTGAACTGTCGGACTCAACCAGGTGAGAACAACTGTACCTAAGTGTGCTAGCTTGCTAGCTAACTACAGTGTACACACTTAAGATGTGTATAGCATTCAGTGCACATCGATCACAAGCCAGTGCGCCAGTCAGCTAGTTTGCAAGTTAATTTGTGATGGTTATAATTTGTCTGGTGTACCAAGCAAGATAGCCAGTTGTGCTACGTTAGGCAGGAGGTACTTACATGGCTAGCAAGAAACGTTGTCATTAAATTGTCACTTATAAACGTCACTGCCATAATTTGTGAGAGATTAATCTCGACCTACGCCTCACTAGTACTGTCTTATCAAGTATTACTATACAGGTTTTTGTTTGACTGGTATGTTCATTCCATCTGAGGCGTATCATTGTTTCCCACCAATCATTAACGTAACAACGTTAATCTGAAAGGGTTAAACGCTAATGATAAAAATTGCCCGAAATGTAGTGCTTGAATGCTTCTTTAGCTCTATAATGAGCAGGAAGTGAACCGACACACATGACAGGCCCCCTTTTAAGGTGACACCTTTTAACTGTTAAGAACACATCCCTGTTGATCATCTTCTAATGCAGCAGGCTTAATGACACTGAGAACGCAAGCAACGAGTCACTGCACACCACAGCCGTTGCCAAGGCAACGACCCCTGCACCACCGACCCCCAAGCCCATCCTGCCAGTGCAGACAGGGGTCAAAGCGCAGGAGGAGGAGCAGTCCAGCGGGATGACCATTTTCTTCAGCCTGCTGGTCATTGGTGAGTCTCGCCCCCTTTATGCAGTGGGGAGCCAGTGAATTTTACCCAGAGGGGTCAATGAGACAAATCGTGACACACGTAATGTAAACCCTGGGTAAACGCCCTTGCCCCCAGCCATATCACAGTGCCATCACGGTGCCACTGATGCAGAACGGATGCTTGGATTTTACAAGGTGTAATCACAGACGCAGGCCATGCATTTCTCACTGTGCAAAGTTACATTTGTTTGTGGTAATGAACACCTTCATTTAGACCAGGGGTGGGCAAGGAGCCCCGTTTCTGTTTCTGTATTTTATGACAAATTTCTGCTCTAAATGAGCCCAATCATTAACGTGATTTTATATTTTAGCAAAATTTCTTGTTAATCTCATTAATGACAGCTGAAGTTATTGTGTCCCTATATGAAATGTTTACTATAATCTAACCTACGAGTGACCCGGCATTGGTGCATATGATTTGATAATTCGCTAATTGAGCCAGGGAAATTGGTGGAAACAAAAACCTACATACAAACTGGCCCTCCAGGAGTGGAATTTACCCACCCCTAATTTAGACAAATGAATGTGTCAAGATTCAAAGACCATTCGGCTGTGGATAAAGAAATTGAACAGCCCCTGTCGGGCTCTGGGCAGACTAGTGATGTGCTGCTTTAAAACGTTGATGTTCTCAAATGAAAGCTCTGTTCTTTTTGATATATAATGAGGTCTTCAGGGGTAAACAGCTGGTCACTCAGGTGGCCACTGCTCATGCTGTGACATTCCATTTAGATACGCCTGCACAGCCTCTCATCACACATCTCTGTGACTCCACAAGCATGCTGTCCTCTGGGCTTTGTTGTCAAAATGTAGTTTTGCCGCCATATTTATTATGCTCGAACAACTGATCCAACCAATGGTTTTTGTTTAAAAGTAAAGTACTGTCCATCATGATGATTGGTGTCATTGTGGGAAATTCTCATCATTCAACATAACTGTGTTTATACCCCCCCCCCAATAAATAAATAAATACGTTTTTCAATTAAATTATTAAAACCATCTAGCTAACATTAGCATTTTGGAGCCAGAATGATAAAGCTAAATTATTTCACACAAACCTATATTCATGCTATAGTATAGCTGAAAGATGAAAGCTGATCATGACTCTGCTAGTTGACATTTCTGTTGGTGTACACAGTATTTGTGTCAGATTAGTGTATGTTAATATTTCAGCAAATTATATTCTCTTCACATTGTCCTTGGATCTTTTGGCATGGTGGTTCGAACATCTCTTAACGCTGCTGTTTAGTGCTTTCTCTACCATTCTACAATATGATAGCAGGACAAGGCCAGCCATACAGCGCGGTTACTGAAAAAAACATTGACGGGACTAATGTAGCAAAGTTGGGCATTAATTCTGAGATGTCATCAGATTAACTAGAGACTGGGATAACTTTTTACCACACTACCGTACATACAGGTTATGCGTACAATCTTGTTATGTTAATCATATTTGGAAAGCTTTCAGTTTTATTTGGCTTGAAATGAAAGGCATGCTTTCATTTATGTTGACATTTTATGTTTATGTTGATTAGTTTGAATTTGCATTCTGTTCAGATGCCATCTAGTCAGGCGAATTCAATCACGGATGAGTTGTCAGTGTCTGCCCTTATGGCCGTTGAGGCCATTTTGTATAGGCGATACACTTGTTCACATCTGCCGGCTTTGCCTCAGCCGTTGGCATGGGCCCTTGAGAGCTTAATTTCAGTGATATCATTCATTTTTCAATGGAGTCTATTGACATTTGTTGCTAAGTACACATGGTTTGTTTGTGGTATGGTGTGTAGGTGGATATGCAGCTGACAAATGTCACATTTGATCTATTGCCATTGTTCACGCCTTTCAATTACTGCAGGTGTTGTATAATGTGTTTGTGCTGCTCCAATTATTTGTGAACAATCGTGTGTAGATGTTTTGCATTTTGGTAACAGAAAGCCTAGTTTGTGGAAATGAACTGTATTATAAACCGCTAATTAACAAATTATTCAGCATAAATGTTACAGCAACATTATGAACATTTTATGCTTTGGTTGAGTAACTGTCAGTAATAAAAAAAATGATTTAAGATTTTCTCCTAATTTAGTAGCCAAATACACCCTCTATTATTCATGTCAATCCCCCCTCTTATTGTGAGTTCGTCGCCGTAGCCGTGTGACTGGCAGTGACACGGGGGAAGTATCGTCTCCTCCGAGATGGCACTCGCCAAGCTGTCGACCGTAACTCCAGTACTCCAGAGCCACTCCTCTACTCATGTCGACTTCCCTCCCTCCCTGGGGCGGACAGCCATTTGCCACCCCTGATGTCACTCCCGGCCATAGCCGACCCTGGCGTGTCCGGTGGAATCGAACCTCGGTCGCAGTGGCCAGCGTCGAACGTTTTAACCACTAGATCACTGGGAGGCCCCAACTGTCAGTATTTTTGACAGATAATTTTTTGACATAAAAAACCCCAACTTAAATCAATATTTATCATACAATCAGAGTGTATTAAGTAATATATTTGTTTGTTTATTTGTTAGGGACATAGCAAAAAGCATTGTTAAAGATAAGCATACGATTCATTGCATTAAGTGTTTACAAACAAAGGCTAATTTACAACACCTGTAAGAAAAATGTAAACAAACAAAACACATGAACAAACACACTAGGAAAAGCTATTCTACACAGCAAAATAACATTTAAAGGGGAATACTCCCAGATTGATATAATTTTTTTTAGCAGTCTCGTAGCTGCTCCAGTAGCCAGAATTGTGAGAATTCTCACCATATATTGAAATGGGAGCAGGCAAGACTTCCTGCTCTGAAATATGTAAGCAGTGCTTGGTGCTACTGGAGCAGCAATGACCCCGCAGAAAAAATCAAACCAATTTTATTGAGGTAAGGAAGCAAACATCAAATTATAGAAATCTGCGAGCGCCCCTTTCAATGAAACAAAACACAAGCAGTTGTACGTTACATAAAGAGAGCAACCATAGATATTAATGTTTAAAAAAAACTTTCTGTAATAAAATAAAGTGAAAAAGCAATTGGGGTGTTTAGTACTACTGATCGAATCAGAATATATATTTTGATTGATTTTGACAGATCTGATATGATTTTAACACTATTATCTGTATATATGTTTGTATATAAATATAAATGTATTTTTGTCGCTGTATCATTGAAAGTCACCATGACATCTGTGGTCACACTGCTGTCTCTCTTTCCCCAGGTATTTGCATCATATTGGTGCACCTGCTTATAAAGTTCAAGCTGCATTTCTTGCCAGAGAGCGTTGCAGTTGTGTCTCTCGGTAAGTGCAGGGTCTGTTACATGTAATACCTGGTCTTGAAACCTGAAGCCTGTTATTACGGCAATTAGCCTGTTTTGCTTTCTTTTATTCGCTATATTTCCAAAGTGTTTTGTTGACTTTGTGCATTTCAGAAAGAGGGAAAGTTAATGTTCCAGAAACATCCATGGCCCCTTGGCCCTCACTTGTGCGGGCATACCCAGCAAACGCAAGTTCAGTACGGTTCCATTCAGAATTTTCAAATGAGTTTCCTCTTGATTATTGTAAATGTATATTTGAAAAACATATGGACACTTCCATTTTGACCCTCAACCTTTTTTTCCTGTGTAATGTGGACCATCAAACATG
Source organism: Aldrovandia affinis (assembly GCA_029706075.1). Taxonomy (NCBI): domain Eukaryota; kingdom Metazoa; phylum Chordata; class Actinopteri; order Notacanthiformes; family Halosauridae; genus Aldrovandia; species Aldrovandia affinis. Next base: position 3,381,080 of record JAINUG010000036.1, on the reverse strand, counting down.
AGTTTCCTCCTTGTGCGGACATGGATGCCAGCAGATGCACGAAGGCACAGCCAGATAGCAGAAGTTTATTATTCAGGAACATAGGGATGTTTTAGGGACGTTTCCTTCCTTCTCTCGCTCCGTTCTTTGTTTCCTTGGCTACTCCCTTGTCTTTCTGCTCCATCTAATTAACTCCCCCCCCCCCGACTCCCACCTCCAACTCTTCCCTCCCCCATGTGATGGAATCAGAGTCTCTGATGGGTTTTTGGGGGCGTTGACTTTCATAGGGTAAACGTTGAGAGCAAACAAGGTGTCCAATAGCAAATAGCGAAACATTTTGGTTGCTATTGAACGCCTTGTTTGCGCAGCGCTGTCACACCACACACAGTAGCGGCACCCTGCAACCGTATGTTCAGTACAGTTTGTGAAGCGGTTTTAAAGCTGTCTGTGCTGCTGAACATCCGCTGTCTCGTTAACCATCTCGTTAACAAAACAGCTGACAGTCCGGGTTGCATGTTCTCTAAGTATACAACTGTTATATTGGTGTGTATAGCCTTCCTGGTTCTGTCTTCTCACGGTGGTGCCCAGGACATAGACCAGTGATTATGCTGTTGTTTTGAGGGATTTAAATAAGAGCATGTTAGTGCACCCTTATTTCAAAAATTGTTTGAACAGGCATGGAGATGCACTACCTGTAATTCTTGTTTTCAGTTCACCCACTAAATAGCATGCAGATGCTTTCCTGATTTCTTTAAAAAGTGCACAATTAAGGTCTGTCATTCATCATAAAAATGGTGGACCTAAGTGTTGAGAAAAATGACATTTTTGCTCCGACTAAATGTTTGTTCATGTGTTCCAGGCATCCTAATGGGAGCTTTCATAAAGATTATAGAGTTTCAGGAGCTGGCAAATTGGAAGGTAGGTGTTTTTCCTTTAAATCCTCAATTATTTTGACTTATTTTTTCTTCTTCCTCTGTGCAATGCTGGTAAAGAAAAGTACTGCTGCCTCTACAAGACTGTGTTTCTGTAGGGACCTCATAGCACCCGTATACTCAGAGCTCTTAAAGGGAGGGTCTGAAAAGCGCTTAAGGGGAGGGTCTTGGTGATTCCCGCAGTCATGAATAGACTGCTCGCTTCCCTTGGCACGATGCCCATTTGAGCCCCAGTAGGATGACCCGTTCGGACCCCCGCCCTGCGACACACTCACAACGTTGACAGCTGCAGACTCGGGCAAGGGCTTGGGACCCCTTTCACCCAGCCTCTGACTTTGGTCAGATTAATTCTCTTTTTCACAGTTGGTTTGTGGTAAATAAATAAGGAAATGGTTATCTTTTTTGTGTGCCGTTCCCTTTGCTCCCTTCGAGTTTTCCCGCAGTAAAACCTGTCTCAGAAACACCTGGGGCAGAACGGCATTCATCCGTTTTGTGTCTTTTTCTAATTTACCTCTTCATAGCGATTCCTCGTTCGCCATCTTTTGCACTCGCTCTCTCTTTCTCTTGTACCTCTCCTTTCTCTACCTCTCTCTCTCGCGGCTCCCTCTCCCCGTCCACAGGCTTTAATTAACATTCTTTCCCGGATGCAGACCAGCGAAGCGGGGTGTCTCTTGCGGTCTCCACACAGAAGTGACTATTGTTCTGGGTCTGGGGGGCCCGGGGCTGAGTTACCAGGCCCAGTAACAGGAGACGTTTCCAGGCTCGTCGGCACGCCGTGCCCTCAGCAGCTGCAGGGGGCACAGTCGGCCAGCCCCACCGCTCACAAGTTCACTGCCCTGCTTCGCTGTCACAGGCTGGTCTTTGTTATGCTATGTGGCCTTCTGCAAGATGGAGCAAAAGCGGAAAAAGTCAGAACCAGTGCCACAATGCTGTGTTTGTGCGCAGAAGACGGTCAGCAGGCAAATTCACGATGGAAGCCATGCCAAACAGAGAGGCGAAAGTGCAGGCTTTGAACCCACAGTCCTCTAGTGTAACGGACGACACCAGCTATTAGAGCGTTGACTTTATAATTCTGAGTTTGAGTTTGAGTGAGGATTGTGTTGAAAATAAGCAAAATGGCTGACCTGAACAGCATCTGTCTGAAACGGCTTTGAAGACTGGTTTATCACTCGTTTTCTTGGCAGGAGCACTGTCCCTGTCACTGAGTTGCAGAGTGTTTTGCATGTTATATACGGATAGAGGTGTGTATTCACTGAAGTGATTTACGTGAAGCACCCTGCTGATGTGGCAAATCTGGGCATTTCAGATTGACAGTGCAAGCCAGGGCTTGAGCACAAGGCCACGTGGCTGTCCTGCACACCTCACTCACTGCTGCCCACTGCACTGTGCTCTGCTGCTTTTGTTTTGACCATGACCCCACCTTGAACCCTGACCCCTGCCCCCGACCCCATTGTTTAATTTTACAACATTTTGAGACCATGTTCTATAAATCAGAACCATTGCAACTCTGGTGTCTATTGGTCCATGTTGCGATTTAGCCAGGGAGAATGCCATCATTGTGTTTGTTCAACTGTGTGACTATGGTTTCATTCCTGGCTACTTTTGGTTTCATTCCTGCTGCTACTTTTGTTTTCACACTGTTCTCTTTCAAGTGTGTGTGTGTGTGTGTGTGTGTGTGTGTGTGTGTGTGTGTGTGTGGGGGGGGGGTATAGTCATTCTGCCCTCAGGACTTCATAGCGTGCTGCCAAGGCTTCAGGCAACAACAGCCAACCAGCCTTCATTGCCCACTGCGGTCCTCCTCTCCACAGTTCAAGCGTCCTTGTTTCCTGTCTGTTCAGTAGCTTTTATCTGGACTCGCTCCAACATCGTTTTAATATCCTTTATTTATTTATGGCATCTGTAAAATATGAGCCATCTCGTCGCTTTACTGTGCTCCGCGGCCCAAAATAGAAGCGCAAGGTCTCCCACGTTCAGAGATGTCTTTTTAATTGCACTCTGCTTTTAAGACCTCCCGGTTTTCCCATGCGATGTCACGCTGTTCTTCATTGCATCTCTGCCTTAGGGAGGCGCATTCTCGGAAGCACGCTCGCGTGCTCCCCCATGCTCGCCCCCTCCCATCTGCCTCGCCCTGCGCTTCCCTCCCCTCTGCATGCCCCTCTCTTTTTCTCCTTGTTTGTGCATTCCTTTTATGGTCTTTATTTTGGCACAACGGTCACAGTGCATGACCAAACCAACACCGACGTTTGGGCGGAGGCACACATTTGTGTGATTGGTTTTTGAAAGCAAAACCCTGACCGAGTCCAGTCCACAATGCCTGGTGAACTAGATACGGTGTCACAACTGGGTCTTTGCAGCTCGTCTTTGACCGGACCACAACTAAAATATCAAGAACATAAAATCGAAAATAAAACTGATTCTGTATTCGTGCTGTTCCCCACACGGCCCTTCACCATTGCCTTTTTGGATTATTATTATTGTTGTTGTTTATTATTTTGTATTGTTATTTTTTACATTATTTTTATTTAGCAATGAGAGATTAGACACAATTCGACACATTAATGGCAAAGATGCAATGCATTATTTGCCAAAAGCCAACAAGATTGCACTTTGCCAGTTGCTTTTCTCTTATTCAAAACTGGAATATTACTGCTGGCACTTTTCTAGGGCTTGTGGGGGTCCACACAGGTGTATAAAGTCGCTTCAGGCAGAGAGATCGCGGGCGTGTCCTTCATATGTTTGTAAGAGTTGTGTACATTGTCCTGCTCTATTATTCAAGCTTTGGTCTGCTTTTAGTGTTGTTTGTTTACTTTAACTTTAGGAAATGCTAGCAGGTGTGGCCTTTGCTAGTGTTTTAGAAAACGTTTCTTTCTGTTTAAAGAAGGTAATTAAAACTACATTCAAAACATGCCTATCAGCCCCTCTGTGTAGGCAGAATGTTTTAGGGAATAGCGATGATGATAGTCTTTTGTCACGCATCGGAACCAGGCTCAGGTGACGACCCCTAAAAATCAGGTTGTCACACGGCAGATATACATGATCTCTCTTCACTCTTGGTAGATGCAGTTTGTTTGTACATCACATGTAATGGCTTTTAGTCCAGCCAAACAAAGACAGAGATTTTAGCCTTGGATTTTTACATGATTTTACACACGCTGTCTTTTGCCAGAAACTCAGAAATGCTCCATCAGTGTCTTTTTAAAAATGAATCCCCTACCTTGTTAAGGAAGAACATGCATAGCGGCATCGGTAACACAATTTGGGAAGGTTTCTACTAACCGATCAATGATATCTCAGTATTGATATTACACAGTTGATATTATTATCAACTGGAGAATGACTTATTGGTTGATGTATGAAATTAATAAATAACGTTACCAGAATAAATAAGTCAATAAGCAGACTACAGCTTTAAACAGAGAATTGAACAAACACCACTGAGAATGAAATGGCAGAAATGTTCACGGTTTCCAGGGGAAACATCAGTGCATCTCTGTGGTACGCAGGATCACAAAGCTCTTCCTGTTAAGCACCCAGGGTATAATTAACATTGTTTCATCATGTGTATGCTTGAGTGACAGCTTCAGTTTGTGTTTGTGAAGTCGTGTGTGCATTTGTAGGTGTGTATTTATGTACCTGTGTAGGACGTGTGTATGTATGTACCTGTGTAGTACACGTGTGTGTGTGTGTGTGTGTGTAGTGTGTGTGTGTGTGTGTGTGTGTTTATGTACCTATGTAGGACACGTGTGTGTGTTTATGTACCCGTGTAGGACACGTGTGTGTGTGTTTGTATCCGTGTAATATAATAATAATATATGCCATTTAGCAGACGCTTTTATCCAAAGCGACTTACAGTAGTGAATGCATACATTTTTAGTATATGTGGCCCCAGTGGGGAATGAACCCACAACCTAAGCGTTGCCAACGCTGTGCTCTACCAACTGAGCCACAGAGAACCTGTGTGCTCGCACATTTTATTGTTCTTCATGAATGGACTCTGGGTATTCTGGCCAAAGGTTAAAGGGCAAGGGGCATGGGGCGGGGGGGCAGGGACAGGGCATGGCCCTGGTGGGCTCAAACAGAGACCTGAAACAAGGGGCAGAGGAGAAAAGCCAATGAGGAGGGCCTGTCAGGGCATGCAGCGTTGACCCCATGTGACGGGGCTCTTCAGTGCCCATTCTGGGACCTGGGCGTCTCCCTCCTAAATCAGCATTCTGGGATACGCTGGGACGTGCGAAGTAGGATGCACCCCCGACCAGACCCCCCCTCTCTTGCCTCTCTGAGTGTGCTCTTCTAGAAGGACCTCTGATAAGAAACAGTTTTTAGGTTTAAAAATAGATTCGCGATATTCGATGTGCACTGCTCCATGTAGAGGTGTCTGTTGTCTGAGCGGGGGTCATTGGTTGGCTGCACTGTTTTTTTTACATTAATATGCATGTATGACTCTTGGTAAATTGTATTAATAATGTATAACTTTTTTAGGCATTATTTATGAAGCTATCAATTTAATTGGCTCAATAATTCCAAAGTAACCGTTTCATACTCATAACTCACAACATGATGTGATAATGCCGTTATAGTTTCTTGTCACTCCAGGTCATAGGTCTCTCTGTTTGAAATTGACGCTATTTCAGAAGCATGTAGTAGCCACTCCCTTGTTGGAAAATGTGCTTTTAATGATTATTATGCATTAACATTCTATATATACCGGAATGTTTATGTTTGTAACGTTTTAGCTGATAAAGCTACATTGATAGGCAGTGAGGGTGTTTTAGTCTGTGCTCATGTGGGTGGTCTTTGCGTCTGGCAGGAAGAGGAGATGTTTCGACCCAACATGTTCTTCCTCCTCCTCCTCCCACCCATCATCTTTGAGTCTGGATATTCGCTGCACAAGGTGAGCCTTGGGCCTGCCCTGCCCTGCCCTGCCCTGCCTTCCAAAATATACCTGACATAAAATCTGTACAGATGCATTAAAGTCTTTAAAAATCAATAGCTGTCATTGGGGGGAAAAAAGAGAGACTTTGTTGGCCCTATTATGACATCATAGGACAGATGACAATGATGGGCGTCCTTCTGTCGGAGGTCACGGGTGATCGATGTGAAAGTAGAATTTTAGTGATTTATTTATAATAAAGAATCCATGCCTTTCAAAAAACAATATTACATTACATTACATTACAGGCATTTAGCAGACGCTCTTATCCATAGCGACTTACAGTTTTACATTTTCTTTTCAATCCATTTATACAAAGTCTGATATTAACTGAAGCAATTCAGGTTAAGTACCTTGCTCAAGGGGACAACGGCAGTGTCAACCTTAAAGTTACAAGCCCAGTTCCCTAACCATTATATCACACTGCCTGCCTATATCTTAGTGGAATATTATGTGTGTTATGCCACAGGTGTGTTGTTCTTTTTTCTTTCCCAGGGTAACTTTTTCCAAAATATAGGATCCATCACCCTATTTGCTGTGATTGGTACAGCCATCTCTGCCTTCATTGTTGGAGGGGGCATCTATTTCTTAGGACAGGTAATGCATTACCATCAGGTTTTTTCCATTTAGTTTCTGCTAAAGTTACAGCGTCCATACATGTTGTGTGTGAAAGTGTTGCGTTAAATTCCTCTCAAATGAGTGAGAGAATGAACTTGAGCCTTGTGTGTCTGTTTCACATGCAGGCAGATGTCATTTACAAGATGACTATGACCGACAGGTAAGGACATCTTTCAAACATTAATGTGAGTTATCGTGTTTTTGTATTTGTATTGTATTTGTACTGTAGTAGGCTGCTTGAATTACATTGTCCTGACCTAATTATTTATCTTTGGAATTGTCTATAGAATTCAAATCTGTACGGTGTTAATGTTTGTACTGCACTGGCCTGGGGGTGTTGGCAGAATAACTGTAGGGGTGTGAGCTTGCAGTCACTGGGGCATACGCACGTGTTTGCTTTATGCACTCCATGTGCCCTTACTCTACGCTGTAAAATCAGACTGTTAAAACTCGCTGGATTTGACCACACGCGAGTTCTGACTGACAACAGTCTCAATCTTGTCTTGTGATGGGAAGAACACAAAGGCTGTGTCCGCTTATTAATAGGAGTGACCTTGTGGCCGAATCTTGTCTAACTAAGGGTTGCGTAGCATTCTGTAGGGCATGTATCTTCAGGAATCTCTAAATCCGATAGGGCCGCCTGATAGTTATGGCCGATGGTGCAGGGCCTCAACACCATATTGCTGGTCAGGTGACAGCAGGGGGTGGGGCTTCAACCACAGAGATCTGGGTGTATGAATGTGGACAAAGCATGCATGTTCTCTTCTGTACTCAACCACAAATCCACTATTGGAGAACTGCCTGACAATATTCAGGTTATTTGTGTGTGAAATGCTTCAGGTTATTTGTTAGTGAAATGCTGGTCCTCAGTCTCTCTCGGATGTGGAGAATGGATAGTTTTCCTCACGTTGTCCCTCCCCTGTAGTTTTGCCTTCGGCTCCCTCATCTCAGCCGTGGACCCGGTGGCCACCATCGCCATCTTCAATGCACTCAACATCGACCCCGTTCTCAACATGCTGGTGTTTGGAGAGAGCATTCTCAACGACGCTGTCTCCATCGTGCTCACCAAGTAGGTTGCGTTTTCCACAATTCTCTTTGTTCTAGATGGTGCGTTGAGCCCTCCACTCTTGCAGCTGTCAGCTGGGCTCCTGTTCTCGCCACAGAAGCAAGGCCGCGGTCGCTTTTTCTCAATTCTCAACAGCGCGGCCGCGTGGGCTCTCTCAGGAAGTGGTCTGTCTGACCAAATGCCTTGTCTTCACATTTCACATTTCACAAGAGAAATGGATGAAGCTCAGTGGCCGCATGAGATGGGCCTTGCATAGTTCCTGAGGGCTTTTGCTTCAGTTTGTGTTTTATTTATTCAGTTTGTGTCGGTTTATGTTCTTTTCAGTTTGACCAGAAGCGGTTCTGTCATGTACACTTTCAGCTCTCCCATTGATATGGGAAAGGAAGTTGGCACGGTGTGCATCTCACCCTAAGTGGAAAGTCACCCCAGAGGGGCAGAAATTGCGTGCTGAAATACTGGTGAATGGTGACGCACTCACAGCAGAAAACGAAATGAAGAACCGGAGAGGTGCAAGTCTGTTTGAGGAAGGTGGAGGCCATCTCAACTGGAACAGGGGTGTTTTCCGTCATCCTCTGGTTAATTTCTGTCAGCATGAATATAAATAGTCATAACTTCACACTATAATATATTGAGATGGGGGATTATCTGCATGCGTGTGCAATACTAATGCTTCATCTTAAGGTGTTTACATAGTGTAGGCGTATTCTTTATACATGTCAGTGTAATGGATGAATAGATGTACCTTTTTAATGCAGGAATATTCAAGCCATTTTTTTAATATAGGCGTGTGTGTGTGTTTTGGCCGGCTGTGTGAGGCAGTTGGGTGACGTTAGACCAGGGGTGGGCAATCTTACCCTGTGTGGGCCGGTGTGGGTGCAGGCTTTTGTTCCAACTGAACAGTGACACACCTGATTCCACTAATCAAAGCCCTGATTGAAGACTTTGATCAGCTGATTAGTCAAATCAGGTGAGCTACTGCTCGGCTGGAACAAAAGCCTGCACCCACACCGGCCCACACAGGGTAAGATTGCCCAGCCCTGCGTTAGACGCAGGCCTGTACAAGCGGATGAGAGCTGCTGGCCTCCAGGTGGCCTCCCGATGCACTCTCCGTGTCACGCCCAGGGTCATTTAGGCAGTTGACTCCTGTCTCCACGATGAATGGACACCCCAGCCGCACTCGTGCAGGAAAGTGATGAATAATGGATTCAAAAAGGACCTGGCTGTGAAGGGCAGCTTCCTCGAAATCAGGAGCTCACTTTCATCTTCCATAAATCACCTTGATGGAAATACAGAACTACATGCAAGGCCTCAGTGCATTTTCACTTTTCACTTGGCTGGTACATCATCATCGTTATTATTATTGTTAACAATAATAATAATAAAATAATCAATATTATTATTAATAAGCGGCTTATACTACTAGGCGGTAGTAGTATAATGGTTAGGGAACTGGGCTTGTAATGTTAAGGTTGCTGGTTCAATCCTCAGGTGGGACACTGCCGTTGTACCCTTGAGCAAGGTACTTAACCTGAATTGCTTCAGTAAAATATCCAGCTGTATAAATGGATTGTAAAGAAATGTAAAACTGTAAGTCGCTCTGGATAAGCGCGTCTGCTAAATTCCTGTAATGTAATGTATGTAATGTAATAATTATTATAATTATAATGATTATAAAAGTAATATAATTTGTAACCACAAAAACAAACAGTATTGGTACTACTCCTAACAACAACAGTACACTTGTATTATCTTTTTTATTTGGATTGTTTTCATTAATTAACTGATATCTATTTTAATTGAGTTAACTGGCATTACATTGTGTTTATACAGTACAGTACAGTACAGTACAGCACAATGCGCTACCTGTTTATACAGTTGTATATCCTCTGAAGCATTCAGTATGAAGGGTACAACAGCAGTGTCCAACCATGGACTGGAATGAGCAACACAGCGCTCACAAAGGTACCCAAACCTTCACTCCTTATTGGCTCTAATGCCTTACCTCATCAGAGGAAGAGCCATATTGAGAAATCTCCTACTTTTGAGACGGGTAGCTGTTGTCAGGATTTCCTGGTACAACTTTGGCGCCCCCTATGGAATCATTTGGGGAAGTGTTTTGTTAAACAGGAAACCGCTGAAATGTGACAGCGCATTCCATTCCTGTGATTTTTATCCTCTTCGATTACACATTCATGCCTGTATATTGTTGCATTATATACAATATTTCTGCCACTATGAGAAGTGGGACATAAAATGCAAGATATTAAAGTGGAATGACATAATTTATTTACTTGAATATTTAAATCAAATTGGAATTTGTTTGTTCAGCTCTTTCTCATCTTCGACTGGATTTCAAAATCTACATGCAAGATCCTGTCCTCTTTGCATTTATTTAAATCAAAGCTATTATAATAGGAACACTTTTATTCACCTGGCGTAGATGAAGTGTTGCTATTAGCAGTGCTCTCTTTCCATTGTAAGTGTGTGTCTGGAGCTGTTGCTGGCGAGCCTCTCACAGGTGTGTGTCCTGGTTTTTGACAGCACGGCGGAGGGCTTCACTCGCTCAGAGAACTCCACGATGACGGGCTGGGAGACCTTTTTTCAGGCGCTCGGATACTTCCTGAAGATGTTCTTTGGCTCAGCAGCACTCGGCACTCTCACTGGCCTCATCTCTGCCATTGTATCCTGTCATTGGGGACTGTGTGTGCACGTGAGCCTGTGTGTGCACGTGAGCCTGTGTGTGCACGTGAGCCTGTGTGTGCACGTGAGCCTGTGTGTGCGTGCATGCTTGTGTGCATGCATGTATGCATGTGTGAGTAGTGTGCTTGCATACGTGTGTGTGTGTGTGTGTGTGTGTGTGTGTGTGTGTGTGTGTGTGTGTGTGTGTGTGTGTGTGTGTGTACAAGAATAAGCTTATATTTTGCTGGGTGTCCACAGACCGCTTATATTTTTGTCCACAGATTTCTAATACTTGTGTGTGTGTGTGTGTGTATTGTGCATACAGTGCCCCTTAAAAGTCTCAGCATGACAATGACCCAAAGCACACAGCTAAAGCAACAGTGGAGTGGTAAAAAACAAAAAGGTGAATGTCCTTGAGTGGCCTAGTCAGAGCCCTGACCTACAGTACCAGTCAAAAGGTTGAGTACACCTGCTGGAAACTAGGTTTATCTCATAATTGACAATGTTTTACACCATATAAGTTTCTTTACATACTTGAAAATGACAAAGAACACATGCAACGATAAACAACAGGAACATCAAAGCAATGTTTAATAAAATTGAATTGAAAATTGAATCTTGGATTCCTCAAAATAGCCACCTTTAACAGCCTCACAAACACGGGCCATTCGGTTAATACGTTTCAGCAGGAAATCACCCGATATGTCTTCCCAGCTCTCCTGCAGCAATTCCCAGAGGCACTTGTGGGTTGCTTTGCTTTGACTGTTCTGTCCAGTTCATCCCATACAAGTTCTATGGGATTGAAGTCTGGACACTGGGCAGGCCAGGTCCTTAGTTTGAGTTGTCCTTCACGTTCCCCCTTCACCAAATAGTTCTTGCACAACTTCAAGGTGTGTTTTGGATCGTTATCTTGCTCAAGAATGAAGGAGTGCCCTTGTGCAAATGTGTAAATAAAGTTGGAAAAAGTCCAAAGTCATTAAAAGTGATTTAATATGTTTCAATTTCAGGCTGTAAAGCAACAAAAACAAACATTTTGAGACTTGGTGTACACTTTAAAGGGGCACAGTATTGCTTAAATTGTAATCTTCAACTGAAGATCGTAGGATTGAAGGGTATCAGCCTCATGTAGTAGAAGGAACACAGCAATGCAGGCCGTTGTAGTATAAGGAATAACATGTTTCAGGAAAGTGTAGTGTGCTGTGGCATGAGACGTGATGTGTTTGAGGACTCCACACAGCAGGGGGAATAATGTAGTAAACCACTGGATTTACTGGGACGTTGAGAATAGAGGGTTATTGAGCTCCTTAATTTCACCCAGAGCCTCAAACACTTTGACCTGAGGAAGACGCCTTCCCTGGAGTTCGGGATGATGATAATATTTGCCTATCTCCCATATGGTCTGGCTGAGGGGATCAAATTGTCCGGTGAGTTTCTGTACTCTGTATACCCCCCCCCTGTATTCCCCAGTGTGCCTCTAATATCAAATTCTATATGTCTACTCACCTCTACCAATAGGTGTCACAGAGTTTGTGGGCGTTATCAAGGTTATTTGTGTTATTTGCCCCCCGATTGAGCGAATCATCCCACTCCTCTTAGGATCGATCCATTTCAAATCCCTGCCCCAGTCGGGAGCGTGCGAGAGTTTTAGAGGAAGGAAATCTTGCTGGACTACAGCCCACTGGGAAGGATTTACAATACCTCCTTTATAGTTTTTTTTTAGTAGAGAGGTGTAGTTCAATAATTGTTGCCTTCTCTCTCTCTCTCTCTCTCTGTCTGTCTGTCTGTCTGTCTGTCTGTCTCTGTAGGCATCATGGCCATCCTGTTTTCGGGGATTGTGATGTCACACTACACCCACCACAACCTGTCCCCGGTCACTCAGATCCTCATGCAGCAGACCCTGCGCACTGTGGCCTTCATGTGCGGTCAGTGCTCACACCCCTCCTCCTCTCCTCCTCTCCTTCCCCCTCTCCCTCTGTCACTGCATACATCTCTGCATTAGCTCTCTGCCCAAGCACCTGCAGTCACTGTCAGAGTTCTGTCTTCAGAAGGAGACAGTTTGCCATTGTTTTTTGAGTTAACTTAGTTCAACGGTGCTTATGTTTCAGATGTTGGGTGTAGGGTTTGGTAATGCTTTTGGAAATGTTTTAGTTAAGTGAAGAGCAAAACAGGTCATGCTGAAGGGACGGTAGGTAAACTGCTTCTTGTCAACCCCTTGTCTTGTGTCTTTTTGAAAAGGAGACTAGCTTGGAGTTTAATATGTGATAACTTTGGGGGGATTTTGATTATATGCCAACTCCTTTGTGCTTTCTCTTTGTTAAAAGTAATCTCTACTGGTTTATCACCTCACTGCTTCTCCTCCACTCTTCCCTTCCTCCTCTTCTACACTCTTTTCTTCCTCCTCTCCTGTCACTCTTCCCTCCCTCCTCTCCTCCACTCTTCCCTTCCTCCTCTCCTCCATTCTTCCCTTCCTCCTCTCCTCCACTCTTCCCTCTATCTACTTCCTGTGTCTACTTCGAAATTGTTGCCAGAGCTTTTTACAGTGAAATGATTCAAATCCAACAGTCTGTTGTAAAGATTATTATAACCCCCCCTCCCCCTTCATATTTCTACAGACCTCTCTTTTCATCTTTGTACACTCTGTTTTTCTCAGAACGTACAGACTGTGGCCTTCATCTGTGTGTGTCCTTGGGCTGCTTTGTAGTGTTTCTCTGATGTGATTTGTGAAGCTGTTGTTGAGGAATGTGGCTATAGAGAGACCACTGTGGCACTGTTTTCAGCACTGCTGCTCCTTAACCTATGATGTGCTTCAGTGCGTCACAACGCCCAGCCGGCCTGTTTGCGGAGAGAGCAGGAAACCTTTGCTTCTGCTCACTGCTCTCTGTGCTCTTTCCCCTCTCGCAGAAACGTGCGTCTTCGCTTTCCTGGGCCTGTCCATCTTCAGCTTCCCACATAAGTTTGAGCTGTCCTTCGTCATCTGGTGCATAGTAAGTGCTCCGTCAGGACGACCGCTCACAGCACCGTGAGTTTGAGCCGAAGGACACGTGTCACGCACGTCCTTTTTCCCGCATCGCCTCACGACCGTGCCTCCTGCGCCCCGCACCGGCAGCTGAAGCGCACGCTCCTCTCACACGCTCGCCCAGGGGCCACCAGCCACGCCCTGTCTCACAGCAGAGCTCCTCCCACACGCCCGCCCAGGGGCGGCCAGCCACGCCCTGTCTCACAGCAGAGCTCCTCCCACACGCCCGCCAGGGGCGGCCAGCCACGCCCTGTCTCACAGCAGAGCTCCTCCCACACGCCCGCCCAGGGGCCACCAGCCACGCCCTGTCTCACAGCAGAGCTCCTCCCACACGCTCGCCCAGGGGCCACCAGCCACGCCCTGTCTCACAGCAGAGCTCCTCCCACACGCCCGCCCAGGGGCGGCCAGCCACGCCCTGTCTCACAGCAGAGCTCCTCCCACACGCCCGCCCAGGGGCCACCAGCCACGCCCTGTCTCACAGCAGAGCTCCTCCCACACGCCCGCCCAGGGGCCACCAGCCACGCCCTGTCTCACAGCAGAGCTCCTCCCACACGCCGCCCAGGGGCCACCAGCCACGCCCTGTCTCACAGCAGAGCTCCTCCCACACGCCCGCTCAGGGGCCACCAGCCACGCCCTGTCTCACAGCAGAGCTCCTCCCACACACCCGCCCAGGGGCCACCAGCCACGCCCTGTCTCACAGCAGAGCTCCTCCCACACGCTCGCCCAGGGGCCACCAGCCACGCCCTGTCTCACAGCAGAGCTCCTCCCACACACCCGCCCAGGGGCCACCAGCCACGCCCTGTCTCACAGCAGAGCTCCTCCCACACACATGCCCAGGGGCGGCCAGCCACGCCCTGTCTCACAGCAGAGCTCCTCCCACACACCCGCCCAGGGGCCACCAGCCACGCCCTGTCTCACAGCAGAGCTCCTCCCACACGCCCGCCCAGGGGCCACCAGCCACGCCCTGTCTCACAGCAGAGCTCCTCCCACACACGCGCCCAGGGGCCACCAGCCACGCCCTGTCTCACAGCAGAGCTCCTCCCACACACCCGCCCAGGGGCCACCAGCCACGCCCTGTCTCACAGCAGAGCTCCCACACACATGCCCCACACGCCCGCCCAGGGGCCACCAGCCACGCCCTGTCTCACAGCAGAGCTCCTCCCACACGCCCGCCCAGGGGCGGCCAGCCACGCCCTGTCTCACAGCAGAGCTCCTCCCACACACGCGCCCAGGGGCCACCAGCCACGCCCTGTCTCACAGCAGAGCTCCTCCCACACGCCCGCCCAGGGGCGGCCAGCCACGCCCTGTCTCACAGCAGAGCTCCTCCCACACGCCCGCCCAGGGGCGGCCAGCCACGCCCTGTCTCACAGCAGAGCTCCTCCCACACATGCCAGCCACGCCTGTCTCACAGCAGAGCTCCTCCCACACACATGCCCAGGGGCGGCCAGCCACGCCCTGTCTCACAGCAGAGCTCCTCCCACACACATGCCCAGGGGCGACCAGCCACGCCCTGTCTCACAGCAGAGCTCCTCCCACACACATGCCCAGGGGCCACCAGCCACACCCTGTCTGACAGCAGAGCTCCTCCCACACGCCCGCTCAGGGGCGACCAGCCACGCCCTGTCTCACAGCAGAGCTCCTCCCACACACATGCCCAGGGGCGGCCAGCCACGCCCTGTCTCACAGCAGAGCTCCTCCCACACGCCCGCCCAGGGGCGACCAGCCACGCCCTGTCTCACAGCAGAGCTCCTCCCACACACATGCCCAGGGGCGGCCAGCCACGCCCTGTCTCACAGCAGAGCTCCTCCCACACGCCCCGCTCAGGGCGACCAGCCACGCCCTGTCTCACAACAGAGCTCCTCCCACACACGCGCCCAGGGGCGGCCAGCCACGCCCTGTCTCACAGCAGAGCTCCTCCCACACACATGCCCAGGGGCGGCCAGCCAGCCACGCCTGTCTGACAGCAGAGCTCCTCCCACACACACATGCCCAGGGGCCCACCAGCCACGCCCTGTCTCACAGCAGAGCTCCTCCCACACACATGCCCAGGGGCCACCAGCCACGCCCTGTCTCACAGCAGAGCTCCTCCCACACGCCTGCTCAGGGGCCACCAGCCACGCCCTGTCTGACAGCAGAGCTGGCCCCATCCAGAGGAGAGGGAGGGGCACATCTCTCCCTGATGGCAACCAGGAGCCTCAGGGCACCAGCTGGGGGGTGCTTAAACGACGGGGGGTCTGAGGAAACCTGGTCACTGCTCATAGGCGGCTAATGAGTCAGACCAGACTTAAAAGCACAGGGTTATATGCAGGGCACAGCTTGTGCGCTGAGAGTGCCGTTTCCAATCAAATCATAATCCCCATAAAGGAGAGCTTTCCCCGGAAAGCACTCACTCGCATTGATAGTGCCGGCCTCTTAGCAGGAGGGCAGAGGTAATGACCGGCCGACCCCAAAGCCCTGTTCTGACCCTGCTGTTCCTTCTGCAGGTCCTGGTGCTGGTGGGCCGGGCTGTGAACATTTTCCCCCTCTCCTTCCTGCTGAACTTCTTCCGTGACCACAAGATCACACCCAAGATGATGTTTATCATGTGGTTCAGTGGTAAGAGCACGACGTGCACGTAACCAAGTTTGTTAATGAAACGGGAGACTCGTTCTATATGTCCGTGTAGTCAGGTATCTGCATTGTCATGCATTTATGACTATAGTCTCAGTTATGTCATCTCAAAGAACTTCAACTGGGCCTGAAGTACATACGTATTTGCTTGACTTTGCATGTGTAAATATGAAATTTGATTATTATTTTTCTGACCTGAAATTTTGTAGGAGGAAGTCATTTAAGGTTTCAGTACAGTGTTGCGCTGACGGTATTAGAAATGTACTTCCGTCTTCCTCTTTCTCATGAGGCTGAGCCATGCACTGAAAACGATGCAACACAAACCCAGCTGCCATGAAACTCTGAGCATGAAACCTGACAACCATTTTTTATTGAGTTACCCTTTCAAATCGCTAAAGAGGTACAGATGAAATGGAGCTTGACGTAATGTTAAGTGTAATGTTGTTAATGTAGATTTATGTGATGTAATTACCATGCCTAAATGAATTTAATAAGTTGCTGAGCTTTTTTTCCCATTCTTGAAAGGTCAGTTTGGTTGAAATATGGACATCACCGTCATTCGTTTTTCATTGTAGTGCGGAAATATTAACTTAATATTTAACTGAATTAACTTAATATTAATAACTTGCTTAAAGACTAAAGGTTATTCTGAAGTAGAAGTTGTGGGTTATGTTTCTTAGCATGACTATTGGTAATATCGTTATATGAATATGTAACTACTAGCCACCAAACTGCAAAAAGGCGTTTATTGCTGCAATCCTGAGTACGGACAACTTAATATGCAAAGCACTTGCTTATCTTGTAAGTTGGCAGGGCTAAAAGTTAAAATGTGAAATGAAATGCATAACAAAATAACTAAAATAATTAAAGGAACAGAACATAATTGGGTTTAAAATTGTACCTCTTCAGTTCCTGAAGGTAACTTTCAAGTTCATGTTTGTTTATTTCCATACAGCCAAGGTTGATGGAAATTGTTTTGGCACATTAGCTGAATATGCAGATGAAAAACACATGACAATAGAGACAAATGTACAACATGCTAGTTAAGGGACAATGTACAGATACAGTATAAACCGAGTACTGTTACGATAAAGGACAACAGGGCAGCGCAAACGAAGAGTACGGCTGCTGAATACAGCGCAGCATGAAAGTGACAACTATTTGAAAAAGAATACTACAGTTATGCAAGACACTATACAAAGTGTCTCTGTCCTGTTCACATAGAGCATGGGCTGGGTCCCAGGGTCGAGTGGTAAAACATCTCAGTGAACACTGGTTATCCTGGGAGCTCTAAGCATGCGGTGGGTTTGGTCACGTTCTGAGAATCCTGTGTCCCTCCGGACTTCCGCGTGAGCCTCTGTTCCTTGCCGAGCCCACGAGAACGAGCTTCCCGAGGCCTGTCGCCGTGTTGTGAGTTTGCCGTCGTGGTTTAGGTCCTGAGGGTGTTCTCAGTCGCCTGTCCGCTCAGGCTCCCAGCCCCCCGTCTGATTCCCTCGGTGCGTGAGAACGCAGTCTCCGCCGCCATTTTGAGCGGCTAATGAGGACCAGCTCTGCATAACGATCAAACGCACCCTCGTGCCGCCGCGACCAGTGTTACTCTCTGTAAGTGATGACTCAGCGCAGAGGTTTTATTTCCGTTTGCTGGAGCTCTCACACCATGAGGTATTAATGAGGTGAAAATAAACGTTCATTATTGGGGTGTTATCGCTAGTTCGACCACCAGTACGTTTTGAGGACTTCTTTGCGCTTTTGATTATCATTACTCATGACTTTAATTGTGACCTTTTATTGCACTCGATAAGGTGCTATACAGATGTATAAGGATTGAGATTGAGGATGAAGCCAAGGGGCAGAGCGTTGACAGACCCATGTGCGGGAATCCTCCTACGGTGTCTAATGGTCAGTACCCCCCCCACCTCCCCAGGCCTCCGCGGTGCCATCCCCTACGCCCTGAGCCTCCATCTTGGCTTGGAGCCCGTGGAGAAGCGGCAGCTGATCGGCACCACCACCATCGTCATCGTGCTCTTCACCATCCTGCTGATGGGCGGGGGCACCATGCCGCTCATCCGCCTCATAGACATCGCGGAGAGCCATTCGCGCCGCAAGAACAAGAAGGACGTCAACCTCAGCAAGACTGAGAAAATGGTGGGGGGGCATTTCTTCACGCTCGTTTTCGATTTGAAGTGATGTGCACAGACAGTGTCGCAGTGTGATCGGCTCGACTCACGTTGTAGGTAAAGCCGTTGAAGATTTACTGAGCAGCGTTTTGCATTGCAATATTGGCCGATAATTGATTTGAAAAGGAAAAGAAATTGGCTTTTTCCAGCTTTATGATTATTTTTATTGAAGCTGAAATGCAAATTGTATCATTCATTGATTGATCGAACTGGAATATAAAATGTTTTTTTTCCAGCGTTCACATTGATAACTTAGTAATATATAAAACTAGATGTCTGACAAATCTATTGTTGCTTGACAGATTGCAGTTACCCAATTTAAAATGCACACAAATCCTCTGTTGTATGACAGCTTCTGGAGTTTCTTAGTTATGATGTTGTCAGCCAAGGGTGAAGAATAGTTTGTGAAGTGTTTTGGCGGTCAGAGCAGGTTTGGCAAAGGAAAACACTAGACTGTGTAGACATTCCTAAGACTGGTGCTTTGACATTTTGGTGATCTCCTTTGTCTGGGTAAGTCTTTGAAGTTGATGAGAGGCTGAAACTTGCCTGTAAGATATACCACTTGGTCTGAAACATTGTCCCTGTTGTTTAGTGTATGCTGCCATCTGCAGTTTCCTGTTATCCTCCCACAGCGATATGTGCCATGTTCTGGTGCTTGCATCAGATTGCATCAGAATTGGCAGGTGTGGAAACTTTGAGAATTTGAGAGAATGTGAGAGAGTGAATTGCTTGCGTGAGGTGTGGAGTGAGTGCGTGAGAGAGTGCATGTGAGTGTGAGAGAGTGAGTGCGTGAGAGAGTGAGTGTGAGAGAGTGAGTGAGTGAGAGAGTGAGTGAGTGAGTGCGTGAGTGAGTGAGTGAGTGAGTGAGTGAGTGAGCGTGAGTGCATGAGTGAGTGAGTGCAAGCGAGTGAGTGCGAGCGAGTGAGAGTGAGTGCGTGTCTGTGAGTGTGACAGCCAGAGTCTGTTACACTGCTCTCTGTCTCCCCCTGCAGGGCAACGCCATCGAGTCGGAGCACCTATCAGAGCTGACGGAGGAGGAGTACGAGGCGCAGATTTACCAGCGGCGGGACCTGAAGGGCTTCATGTGGTTGGACGCCAAGTACCTCAACCCTTTCTTCACGCGGCGACTGACTCAGGAGGTGAGATCCCACCCCTCACGCCTTTCCAGGGTGCACATCACTGTCCCCTGCACCCTCCCATTGCTCCCTGGCTCCCTCTCTCTGAGCTGGGGGATTACTCACACCCCCTCACTAAAGGTCTGCGCTCAGACAGTGAGGGAGCGACTGAGAACACTTGCAAGGCGTGAGAACAGTAGCATCCAAGTGTCTCTCAGACAGGGACACAGCCTCACGAGTGTGTGTGTGTGTGCGTGTGTGCGTGCATGTGTGAGTGTGTCAGACAGGAACACAGCCTCACGATTGTGTGTGTGTCTCTGTGCGTTTCAGGACTTGCTGCATGGCCGCATCCAGATGAAGACGCTGACAAACAAGTGGTACGAGGAGGTGCGGCAGGGTCCCTCGGGCTCAGAGGCCGAGGGAGAGGAAGAGGAGGCAGAGCTGCTCTGAGCAGGTCCCAGGGATGCAAGGGGGGAAAAACAGAGTGGGGACTGAACCACTTTGACCAGTAATGCCTGGCGCCCCCCCACTGGAACAAACCATTGGATGTGAACCAAAAGAACAATGGAGGAGCGTTTAGAAGTGGCGTTGTGGAGACACGAGGAACCTGGCACGCTCACACAACACACAAGGGCAAAAGGGCAACAAAGAGGGGAATTCTCTCACAGAATCTTTACCAAAAAAAACTATTATTGCAACTTCCTGCATTGAAGTCCTCTTTTTTTAAATGAGCTTATTTTTTCATTGAAATGTCCGTTTCGCGCCAAGTACCAATGAATGTTCTAGTGGTGGTCATTGAACACTGTCCTGTGAATTTACTTATTTAACTCTTTTGTTTCTGTTATATTTATGGGTTGACCTTTTTTATTTTTTCTGAATTTCTTTTGAAACGTGGGGCTTTTATGATAGTTGACATATGATTCCTGTTTTGAAAACTGTTCTAATACTGTAGGATGTGTCAGATTGAAAGTAATGCTCCCTCAAGTTCTTTGTGGAGAATTTACCTTGAAGGAATAGAACCTCGCGTGCTGTTGAAATTACAGTTCACCATACAAACGCACGGCCTCACACGATGCACAGCTCTTACACAGAAGCCATATTTGCTGCTCTGTAATGTTTTGTTTCTGTATAATGTCATTTCCGTGCAGTCAGAATCACTCTTGTCCAATCACAGAGCACCCTTGTGATGTCATTTATACTGATTTGCCTGCGATTGACCACAGTTTGGTTTAAGGCGGCTTCCTCGTTTTTAAGTGGCAAATGTCTCGTAATTATTTAACAATCGCAAAAATTAATCAGCTGTGTTCCTTTGTTTTGGTTTGGATTCCCCATGCTGTCATTTACTTGCCT
The DNA here is from genome assembly GCA_029706075.1 of Aldrovandia affinis. Classification (NCBI taxonomy): domain Eukaryota; kingdom Metazoa; phylum Chordata; class Actinopteri; order Notacanthiformes; family Halosauridae; genus Aldrovandia; species Aldrovandia affinis. The sequence continues at coordinate 3,360,608 of JAINUG010000036.1, read as the reverse complement.
TAAATATCTATTGTCCTCGTCTCTAAAGCCCTTTCTCTGGTGTCAACCTTTGGGATGTCCAATCCAGCTCTGCTACTGGGCATGATGAGATGACCCGGTTCGATATTCACTGTTAAAAGATCTGGGGGTCAGGGTAGCAGAGAATTTATCATCGATTATTATCCGGACACCTGACCGGAGTCTACGTTTAAACCCGGTGGCTGTTTTCCGCTCGCATGGTGCTGATGTACTGACACCCGTGCTGACGCTGTGTACCCTCTGATGAACTTGTAAAGCACAGAGCTGCTGGTTTTAAGGCCCACTCTAGTGTTGGAGGTGTGCAACCGTGGGACCTGGACATGATAAAATGGCTTTTTTTTTTTTTTAGGCTCTCCCTTCCAGCTTTTCAATGATGAAATCTCTACACAGATGATGGCAAAATTATACTTTTATTTTTTATTTTAGCAAGTTAGAACGTTTCTCTAAGAATGTCAGGAGTATGCGTGTTTTCTGAGTTGGTTGAAATGCAGCCGGAATCCAATGGAAGGGCTTCCACTAGAGGGAGTCGAAGCCCCCGTTTGACAGGATCAGATGTGATTTACAATGCTTCCAGTTTTACACCATACATAATCATGATTTTATACAGCTCAATTTTGTACAAAAGCAACTGGGGGGGGGGAGATCTTTCTCAGTGGTACAATAGCAGTGTCCTTTCCACGGTTTGAACTCTAAATCCTCAGGTTCTGAGTCCTTTGCTTTAGCCACACTGCAGTCACACGGCTGGGACACCTTTCTGTTGCTGCTAGATATCAGGGAGCGTGAATGTGAACGGAGGAAAACAAGACAAGGAAACAAGAAAAAGCAGCTTCTCTCTCAACGCACATTTGTTTCAAATAACCCTGGAAATGCTTCTGTAATATTGTGCTATCTGTTTCAGTCGGTCATTACTCATATTTGAACCCAAATAAAATCAAAGCAAGCAAGCGGGCAGAGACTGACGTGGACAGTTGTGTGCGTCGCTACGCACTGATGGCAGTAGAGGAACCGGAGTAGGCGAGGGAACGTGTCACACACAGATGCTCTGACGCCTAACGGCACCAGCAGTTGGCACCTCTCCTGTGTTGGCCATGCTGGGCAAGGACATATCCTGCAGGGGGCACCAGATCCTCCCTACTGGTTTCTTTCCCTCTGTCTCTCCTTCCCTCCCTCCCTCTCTCTCTCCATCCCTCTCTCTCCCACCAATCCCTCTGTTACTCCACTCTATCCATCCCTCCCTCCCACCCACCCCTCTGTTACTCCACTCTCTCCATCCCTCTCTCCCACCCACCCCTCTGTTACTCCACTCTCTCCATCCCTCTCCCACCCACCCCTCCGTTACTCCACTCTCTCCCTCTCTCCATCCCTCTCTCTCCCACCCACCCCTCTATTACTCCACTCTCTCCATCCCTCTCTCCCACCCACCCCTCTGTTACTCCATTCTCTCCTTCTCTCCATCCCTCTCTCCCCCACCCACCCTCTGTTACTCCTCTCTCTCCATCCTTCTCTCCCACCCACCCCTCTGTTACTCCACTCTCTCCATCCCTCTCTCCCACCCACCCCTCCGTTACTCCACTCTCTCCCTCTCTCCATCCCTCTCTCTCCCACCCACCCCTCTGTTACTCCACTCTCTCCATCCCTCTCTCCCACCCACCCCTCTGTTACTCCACTCTCTCCCTCTCTCCATCTCTCTCCCCCACCCCTCTGTTACTCCTCTCTCTCTCTCCTGCTCGTGCGCACTCAACCGGGCCTGCATGCTCCACTGCGCTGAGGCCCAGAGGGCCAGCCCTCGTTCACCCCACCTCTTTCTATTAAACTGTATCGAGTGGCGGGCAATGGCATAGCATTTTTAAAAAGCACTGGCTTCGAAACCGCTCACTGTCTCCTCTGCTGCAGTGTTGTGTTTCAACGGGTCCTTTTTATTTATTTAGCCCCAGCTGTAAAAGAATACAATGTCACGCTTCGCTGGTACTGTTCCTTTCATGAACCCGATGTGAACAGGTTGCAAGTGGGCCCAATCCGTCATGTTTATGAAATGTCCCCAAACGGCTTTTCCCCCTGCAGACGACAGGGCCCGCCCTCAGCAGGCAGGCACTCCGTTCGTTTGAGGGAGGAGGAGTAACTTGCGTCTCTTGGTCAACCGCTCTACCTAGCCTGCTTAATCTCAGACTAATAATAATCGTGAAAAAACACTATGAAGGTGGCAAAATCTCACTATCCACTCTTAGTTTCTTATTTAAAGACCGGGGGTTCTCCGCTCTGTTTAAATGGCAAATGCAAATTGCTTGTTTCGAGGCTGATAAATGAGAGAGGATAAATATCACTGTGGTCGATGGCTCATGATGTGTGGAGACATATTGTCAACATTCGACAGAGGTGAAGGAGAGTGATGATCTCCAAGTGCCCTGTGTCTGCAGGCGAATGCCAGAGCACGTCAAACCCCACGCCAAATGCACTGACATGCAGTCAAACCCCACACCAAATGCACTGACATCCACTGTTCTTCCCGTTGTTTGTATTTATTTCTCCAGGATGCACATAGTCACAAAGTATTTATTCAGTTTCGTATAACTGATATATTTAACCCTGCACTGTGCCCTTCTCATTGAACTAGAGCAGGGATGGGCAAGGAGGACCGTATCCGTTTCTTGCCAACCTCTGCTCTTAATTATTTCATTAGACTAATAATTTACTTGTAATAATTTAATTATTATAAATAATAATTTATATTTCTTGTTGAATGACAAGCTCATAAATGACAGCTGAAACTTTTATTGTGTCCCTATATGAAACAGTTACTGCAATCTAATCTATGAGTGAACCACTATTGGTGTTTACAGCTAATTGAGCCAGGGTAGATACAGCATTAGGATATACACTCATTAGGTACACCTGCTTGTTAATGCAATTATCTAATCAGGCAATCATGTAGCAGCAACTCAATGCATAAAAGCATGCAGACATGGTCAAGAGGTTCAGTTGTTGTTCAGACCAAAAATCTGAATGGGGAAGAAATGTGATCTAAGTGACTTTGACAGTGGAATGATTGCTGGTGGTGGGGTGGTGTGAGTATCTCAGAAATTGCTGATCTGATCTGGAGAGCACTGGGGGAGGCTTTTTTCCAATTCACTAACACACCTGATTCCACTAATCAACTGTTTCAAGGCAATGAATGTTCAAATCCGGTGTGTTAGTGAAGAAACAAAAAACACCCAGTAGCTCTCCAGGACGAACTTGGGCACCCTGCTCTAGAGTTTACAGAGAATGGTGCGAGAAACTAAAAAACATCCAATGAGTGGCAGTTCTGTGGGCGAAAATGCCTTGTTAATGAGAGAGGTCAGAGGAGAATGGCCAGACTGGTTCAAGCTGATAGGAAGGCGACAGTCACTCAGTTAACCACGGGTTACAACAGTGGTATGCAGAAGAGCATCTCTGAATACACAACACGTCGAACCTTGAAATGGATGGGCTACAGCAGCAGAAGACCACACCGGGTTCCACTCCTGTCAGCTAAGAACAGGAAAGTGAGGCTACAGTGGGCACAGGCTCACCAAAACTGGACAGTTGAAGTTTGGAAAAATGTTAACTAGTCTGACGAAACTTGATTTCTGTTGTGACATTCAGATGGTAGGGTCAGAATTTGGTGTAAACAACATGAATCCATGCATCCATCCTGCCTTGTGTCAACGGTTTAGGCTGGTGGTGGTGCTGTAATGGTGTGGGGAATGTTTTCTTGGCACACATTAGGCCCCTTAATACCATTTGAGGGGTGTCCCTCATTCCATCATTTGAGTGTATGCAGGTTTCCGATTGCACAACACCAGGTGATTTCAATTAGTTCCCCTCCTTGGTTGAAGAAGGAAGCTAATTAGTTAAATCACCTGGTGTTGTGCACTGGTTGCAACAAAACCTGCATACACTGCCCACGATGGAATGAGTTTGACACCCCTGCTCAAATGGTATTAAGGGGCCTAATGCCACAAGAAAACATTCTTAAATGACATAGCCTACCTGTGTCTTGTTGCTGACGTTATGGCCACAGTCCACCCATCTTCTAATGACTACTTCCAGCAGGATAAATGTCACAAAGCACACATTATCTCAAGATGGTTCCACAAACATGACAATGAGTTCAGTGTACTCCAATGGCCTCCACAGTCACCAGATCTCAGTCCAATAGAGCACCTTTGGGATGTGGTGGAATGGGAGATTCACAACATGAATGTGCAGCCGACAAATCCGCAGCAACTGTGTGATGCTATCATGTCAACATGGACCAGAATCTCTGAGGAATGTTTCCAGCACCTTGTTGAATCCATGCCACAAAGAATTCAGGCTGTTCTGGGGGCAAAGGGGGGTCCTACCATGGGGACCCCTATGATATTGGGAGTAGAGAGTAGAGCAGACACAAGGGTGTACACAGGTTGAGGAACAATACTGCATTCATTTTTGTTCAAATATCAATCAAACAGTTACTAAGTATGTTGATCGTACCCTCACTGTCAGAAATAGAGATGGCAGCTTGAATTTTAAATTTGAGCCTTGTTACACATCTCCAAATGCATGCATCCGACGCTACTGTTCCCATTCAGAAGTAATTCCGCTGGCGTCAGGAGGAGAGCACTCCTTATTGCGGAGGGGCTTCGCTGACCACACTTTACCACTGCTCCGCCCGTCTGATGTTAACCACAGTCACACCTTCTTACGACTGTGGCACTACAGAGATTGCAGTGCACTCGCTGATTATGGTTATTTGTGTGAAAAGAACACTGAATTGGAAAAGTGTAAACAAGGGAGTGGGAGCCTCCTGTTTTTAGAGGTTATGTGCTTCTCTCAAGTGAAAATCTAAAGGAATTTAAAGAGAAAATAAGGCCATTGCTGCTCTGTGAAACAGAACTCGAAAAGTACTCCCGTGGCTCGGCCCAGCTCCTGCGGGTTTTACTCGTATATTATAGCTGCGGGCGGTGTAGTCCCCGACCTCTTACCGTGGTTAATGAAGCCATTAATTACAGAGGTTGGCTGAAGAGAGCAGGCCAAGGCTGATCCACACCTACCTGCCCCGAGCTCAGCTTTTGACATTCCTGACACACCATCGCTCTGAAAACACAGTCACGTCAACGCCGGAAAATATCAAATGGTGCCATAAAAGACCTTCATCTTCCAGTATGCGGGGGATGAGTTCAAACCTGTGCCCAAACCTATGTCACTCATACCCTGTCAAACTTGATAACAAGACCGCTTTCCTCTCGCACCTTTTTTCAAGGGGGGAAAAGGCTTTTGTTTCATGGGGATTATTATTTTTTTTATCACAATGTTGTTCTATGAATAAAACCTTTTATTGTTTTCTCTGTAGTCTCGAACTTTGAGCTTCAAAAACAAGAACAAAAAAGAGCTTGTGCGTACACGTTGTGTGTTTATTGGCTTGCGGGGGACATCGGTCCTGTCCCACATCCCAGTGGGGCTTCATAGAAGTTGAGTGACCTTTGGAAAGCCTTTGAAAAACGAAACTTTCTACTCTTGTCATTGCTAGGGGAGGGGCTACTGATCTGAGAGAGACTGTAAAACACCCTTAAAATGTTTAAATTTGCATGTAATTACAACCTCCTTACCGCCGTCATCGAGTCAACAAAACAATCTGAGAACTGTTAAGGCATCCTGCTGCTCAAGGTGTACTTAATGAATGTATCTGAACGGAACATGCAAAGGATACAAGAAGCAGCAGATGTTAACTAGGAGCCGGATGGATTATGAATAAAATAATTCAAGGTAAGATACCGCAGCCATGTCATTTGGTTTACAAGAAACAAGCCAGGAGGTGCAAAATGTTAATCTAAGTCAGGTGTGTGTTCGTGAGCTGTCACAAATATTGGTGACGCCCGTATGTCTGACCGCACCGCTGGTCTCTGTACCCTGTCGCCCCCGGGGAGCACCCTGTCGGCGGGACCTCGTGTGAGGGATGACTGACAGGTGGATCAGTGCTGTGCCGGCCTTGCTCTCAGTCATGTCCTCTTGTCACATAACGGTCATGGAAGTGGGCTCACTGACCCGGCTGACAAGAGGCTCACGGCGAACAGGATGGAGCATCGCACATCGGAGACTGTCCATGTCACCACGCTAACGCGTTTCACACGTGACATCGGGATTGTGGCAAAGCAGCGCTCGTGTGTGTGTGTGTGTGTGTGTGTGTGTGGAGGGGGATGGCAACACAGAGAAAGAGATGAAACTCATGATTACAGGGTTATCCCCATGGGGAAGTCTCTGGGGCATTTCTTCACCGACTGAATGATTTCACTTGTCTGTCACTGTAGAGGCACAGAGCGCCATACGTTGTGCCTTATCTGGTATCTCATTTATGAAGGTGATGCTGTCCGCTCACTTTTACCAGGCCTGGATATCATACCATAAGTTCCTATCAAAGTAGGGTTTCTTTGGTAGTGGTGTAAAAGAATGTAAAAAAACCCAGAAAGCATATTGTTGTTGTTTGTGGTGTATATACACATGTCCATATTAACAACATTATTAGCAACATTAAGCATGTCTAGTTTCACTCTCTTGGATATAGCAACTGTGTGAACAGGTTGAGACTCAGTACTGCATTATTTTTTACAGTGCATGACATAACTAATTACATTGCATTTTTCAAAATATACTGTACCAACTAACAACAGCATATTATGTAAACTCACGTTAATTTAACTCGGATTCACATTAATAATAGCGTGGCCTTCTTTCACCTCAGAAATATATCTAAATTAAGAGAAATATCATCCCAGCATGATGCTAAAAAAATGATTCATGCGTTTATAACCTCAAGGCTGGATTACTGCAATGCTGTGCTATCAGGCTGTACTAACTGCACTAAGTCTCCATTTCACTAAGAATGCAGCTGCTAGGGCACTTACTAGAGCTAAGAAATGTGAACATTAGTCCTGTGCTTGCATCTCTTCATTGGTTGCCCTTTAAATTTAGAATTGACTACAAGGTTCTTCTTCTAAACTACAAGGTTTTAAATGGTCTTGCTCCAGAATATTTTAGTGATCTACTCATCCCTTACTCTTCACAGTGATTGTTCTGTTCACAAGATGCTGGATATCTAAAAATTGCAAGAATAACAAAAAGCACAATGTGAGGCAAAGCCTTATCCCACAAAGCTCCCATTCAAGGCTTGATTCCCATCTTGTCAGAGTCGGCTCTGGCCGGGAGTGCCACCAGGGGTGGCGATTGGCTGTCCGCCCCAGGGAGGGGGGAGAGAAGCCGACAGGACGTTCGCGCGCATAAGAGTGGCCCTCAACGGCCTAGTGCCGTCTCAGAGGAGACGTTACTTTGCCTTTGTCACTACCGGTCGCAGGACTACGGCAGCGAACTCACATTATTAGGGGGGGGATTGATATAAAAATAGAGGGTGTAATTGGCTACTAAATGGGAGAAAAAATTAAAAAAAAGATAAATAGGGAGACTAGATTGAGCCCATAGAGCTGTTTGGTGAGCTGAGCTGATGGTGCTCTCGCCATATCACTGCATGTGAACTCAGAGTTAGCTGTTCTGTACTGTGTTATGGTGCAGTCAGTGCTAGTCCAATCTCATAGTTCATATACACCCTTTCTGCTCATCTTTTAGATTTGCTGCCATAGTATAGACTGCTGGAGCTGTACCATGTTACACTCTGGCCTCTCTATGTGCCTACCTAACATATTATTCTGACTAACCTATCTACATTTCTGTTCACTGCCCTGGGGCTTCTGCGCCTTCCATCACCCTGAGATTACAGACCGCTCCAGCACTGATCCTCTCCTGGTTCCTGCCTGAGATCAGAGACTGCTCCAGCACCGATCCTCTCCTGGTTCCTCCCTAAGATTACAGACCGTTCCAGCACAGACCCTCTCCTGGATCCTGCCCAGACCATGATGGAGACTGGAGGCCTGGATGAATTGTCCCACCCTTATGACCCCTCTCAATCTCACAATAATGTTTTCTTCACACAACTTTCCTCTCACCTTCTAAGGACATTTAGCCTATCTACCACTACTGATACCCAGGATGGCCAGTAGAGGATGGGCTCCCCCTCAAAGACGGGTTCCTCCTGAGATTTCTTCCCACTGGGGAGTTTGTATTACCGCTGTCCCACTTTACTAAACACTGTTCTGTTTTTCTCTTCCCACTGGGCCTCACTTCCTGGATTTTTGGGGGTTCAGGCCTAGTATATTCCTATTTTCAGTTTTCTGTAAAGCGTCTTTTTGACAGCGCTCTGTAAAAAGTGGGATACAAATGAACTTTAATTGAATTAAAGATGGCTACACGCTCTTAAAAGGGGAAAAAATGTAACCTTTCAACCTGGACATGAAAACTGAAAAACATTTTTTCCTAAATACATTCAGCCAACTACCCATAATGTATGACCTGTCTGTAATAAATGATCCAGACAGTATATAAAATGGTAATCATAATCACCCCGTCCCCTGCCCAAAATAATAAAAAAAACCTGAAGGTTATCTCACTGAGCCCACATAATTCATCATAGGCTCCTTAGGATGGATATACTGCCTCTGCTAAGCTGCTCCATCACGCTGACCGGCCTCCTCTCATGGCATAGTGGGCTGTAGTTCACCGAGGCTGTCATTTACCGTACACTGACAAAAATGAAATACCACCACTTTCCTGTTTTGACTTTCATGTTTTAGGCATACATCACAGAAGAGGCATGAATATTGTTTCAAACACAAAGGTAACAGCATGTACTGTATGAGATCCAGATGATAATATTCTGCTCGGGCGATGGCAAACGACAGGACGATCTGCCCTGCATGAAAATGGAAACCAAGCAGGAGACGTTGCTATGGCGGCGCATTATCACTGCACTGCTACAGTAGAGATCCTGTCCGTCTCGCGTGTTAATGTTCGCCCCCATACAGTTGGTGGGGGAGCGGAGGGGGTGAGAGAGAAGAGAACGGACATAGAGAGAGAAGTGAAGGTGAACAAACTGGCCTGCCCCTTTGTCACCGCTGTCCTGGATGTTATCAAACGGAGAAGACACAGCCGGATTAATTTAAAAAGCTTTCTGTAGCCTTTTTTATACCCTTTTCCCATTGGTGCCATTGTGTGTGGAGGTCTCATTAGTGTTTTGAGGCATGGTCTGGCCTACTTGTGGAGATGGCCTCTTTGGAGAATGAGGCATGACAAGAACGTTGGGAATCCTATCCCTGAGCTATGATTATCAGAGCATTTTCAACTCACTTGGATTACACTCTCTTGAGGCTCACGCTGTTTCAATTTGATGGCTCTTTTTTTGGTGGTAGGCGAAACTCCTTGCCTCCTCTTTCCTCCCTGAATTGCATTTATTTATTTTTTATTTTTACATTTTTCATTCTCTTATTTGAATGCCACTGGTGTATTTCACAAAGAAATGGAAGAACAAGCCTCTTTGATCTATTAGTTGGCAATACAAGAGGAGGACAGGTTCAGGGAACAATCGTTTTTTTCCCTGTCAGAGGAAAGAGCCGTGTTGCACATTAAACGATGAAACGTTCCAGTGCAGGAGATTTGATAAAAATTAAACCGGGGAGAGAAGTCTAATCTCCAAGGTACACATGACTGGAACCTGACTGAATAAGGCTGACGTCTCGTATTTCTCAAGAAACGTGGGGGGGGGGGGAGACAAACAACAACGTGACCTATGAGAAGCGACACCATGGAACAAATTTAATCGCCCTCGCCCTCAAACTCTTTAAAAGTGTGTCTCTGCAGCAGCGTTGCAAAGGGTTGAAGTGGCGAGCTGCTCAGAGATGATAGTACAGGGATTTATTCTTTTACATTCGCTGCCTAAAGTGAGCCCAATTAGTTTAGGGCAGATCAGGCAGAGAGGGAGGCAGAGGCAGAGAGGTCTGATAAGGGCCCCTGAGACACGGCCCCTCTGGAGCATTACCTACTCTCTCTCCGTACGGGGGGGGGGGGGGGGCGGAGGAAGGTGTTGGAGAAGGAGATATCAAACAGAACAGGACCCTCTCTCTTGTGTAGCCCAGGCCATCTCCTGGAACTGCTGCTGGATATACTTTGTGCATAACAGAACAGTAGGCAACAATGTACAATATAAAATATCATATTATTATTAGCAGTGACTCAGTGCATTAGATATTACAGCATAATACACAAATAAAATAAGCAAGTGCAACATTAAATGGAGCCATCTTTTCAAATACAACCATAAATCCTTGCAGTATTTTTATTTTGAGAGGTTGTGAGGTACAGATGGAACCTGATAGGATTGGTTTGCTAGGAAAGGAAATGGTCAGTACAGAGTGGTTTACCCAGCTAGACAACAGGGTAGACAACAGGATCTTATTGGCAACCATGTCAAAGGCTGCAGACAGATCGAGTAGGACTGACGCCAAGTATAGAACTGACACCGAGTGAAATACTGAATTTGCTTGTTCAGTGCGGAAAGCATTCATCACAGAGATGTAGCACCGTCTCGAATGCATGAGATGTGTGGAGTCAAGTCGAATGTATGTGTGGGAGGTTGTTCTGTAACTGTAACACTGCCGGAAAACCAACCAGGATTGGGGATTCAGTTTGGAGTTGGCCAGACAAGACAGGATCCAGGATGGATCCAGAGAAAAAGTAGCCCAAGGGGGGAAGAGAAGGCCAGCTGAATGATTTAAACTGTCACTATTATTATTATTATTATTATTATTATTATTATTATTATTATTATTATTATTATTCTTCTTCTCAAAGCCCATCTCAAAAAGCTCATAGTGCCAAAAAAGATTCCCATCCTGTCCGTCAGCATTCCATTCCAACTGAAGAAAGAGGGAGAAGCTGCCTGACACCTTCTGCCCAGTGCAGCACAACAAAGCTGATACGTGTGAAACTGGTGCCATGGGAACACCTGCTGGAATTCCTTGCCAACCACACAATAATCATGTGACCAAACATTGAAAACTTAACCATGAAAAGATTTGCCAAAGAAACGCTAAAGCAAGTGAGAGGAAGCTTTAAAAAAAAAAGCAAAGACCGCCACGTGCAGTCTTTCCCAGTTGTGATGGAGGACAGAGTTGCCACGCTGTGGTCCACTGTGGGAACCTGAGGCTATGCTCAGAACGTAGGATTATCTCAAATACAACCACACAAAGAAGTGGCAGCGCTGCTCTCCTACAGCACCCCACCACTGATACTGTCAGGGGCTGGAGCACGCTCAGGGTTTGGGAGTCAGGTCAGTTACAGGAATGTTTTCGTTAGAGGCGAGCCAAGGGTTGGAAAGAGCAAATCCATCAAAAGGGTCTCCAGGAATGGATTATACGGAGGAAGATTCTCTCTCTCTCTCACTCTCTTTCTTCCTCTCACAATCTATGGCCTTTGAGATGATGTGATTTGCATGGCTGCAGGCGAGCAAAGGCAGAAATGAGATACATGATCAATCAAACACAGGGAGGCAGAAAGAGAGGCACAGCGATTGAGAGAGGTGCAGAGATTACTGCTGTCAAACTGAGGCCAGATACCTGCAGGATGCACGTGGAGAGGGGCAGACTCCGCCTACTCCACATTCTCTCTGAGCTAGGGGGCGTAGAAAGCTTACAGCGCCCCCTGGGGGAGGCTGCAAAACAAGATTGCCTGGAATTCAGAGGCCTGGTTCTGTCAGGGCTTTAGGATCTCTAATGTGGGAATGGAGTGCTGCCCTTGTTGCTCTGAAATTTAGTTAATTACCTTCGCTGTCAGGTGTTAGACATCATTGCACCTTCACATGAATTGAATCACCAGTGGATTGTAATGAAGGGGCTGGACACATCTTCAGATGCCTACAGTAATTAGTGCTTCAAGATGCCCTGCAATATATTGGAGGGTTACCTCATTAAACAGATAAGGCCTGTGTGCATTCTCTATAGACATAAAACAGCCTCCTGGGTGTAAAGTAAAGGAAGAGATATGATAATCATGCGGTTTTGTCTGTGCAACCAGAAAGGAAGTCACTATTCTCAACCCAGGCCTGTGTGAGCACCATTTCATAGCTCTTTCCAGATTTGCATGGCAATTCACAGACAATTTGCTCTTCTTTTATCATTCACCGGCAGGGATTTTGATTTACTTGGATCAACCAAGAGGACAGAGTGCATGGACGAGTTGGGGGTAGTGAGATAATTCATTTAAATGTTAAATGAGAGTGCCAGCATGCTACAGTGCATCCATTGTACTGGGGGGGCACTACTGTGGTGAATGCAGGGTACAATTTGAGGGATTTTTCTGAAAAGTGATTAGTGAAATGTAAGTAAACTAATTTCACATACATACATACTGTATGGGCATTGCATCAGTCTGCAAGTCACAGAAGAGTTGTTGGGGGTGATGTGTTTTCAGATTTGTTCAGTTATTTTTAACCTAGTAGTAAGAAAATGATCTTTCAGCCTAGCAAGCCTCAGTTGATTTGTGCTACATTTATATTCTGAAGTTGATGTGATGCAGTAATAAAAATGATGCTATGGATTTTCGGACTTTGGCAAGAGCATCACAATGTTGCTGCCTGAAGATGCGTGAGTGGCACACGGCCAGGCATGTGTAACTAATTCAGCATCGCAGGTTTCCAGGAGGTTAATGGGGTTAACTTGTGGCCCACTTTCACAGCTTAGATGACCTTGATCATAAACAGCCCACCTCCCCCCTGAAGTCTAACCATAAAAGCGACTGGTGTGGGAGAGACGGGCCCTTGTTATATCAGAGTACCGAGAGGGTGGAGAGCCCTGTGCGTGCACTGAATGGTAAGGAGATGCTGAACGTGTGCCATGTGGCTCTGCAAAGAGATAAATAAATAGTCCATAAGCCCATGAGCACATCCCTCCTGCCTGTCACCCATCTTTCCCCTACACAGTGTTAGATTGGGTGTAGAGCGTGCAGTCCTTTACACAGGACGTCATCCACTGCGATGACAATGATATACATCAACAGGAAAAATGTGCATGTGTGCATGTTTTTATCATGGGTGTGCAGACTCGTCGGAAAATGCGAATATCCATCTTGGGAATATCCATCTTATCCAATTTGGGGAATTTAATGACTACAACAACAATATTTTTTTAGAAATCCGTAGTCTGAAATAGCTGAGAATTTTAAAGATTATAAAAACTACTTAATCCAGCGAGTCATTTGTAATGCCATTTTATTTTCATAGCACTACTGCCAATCAAAACATGAGCATTGTGGTTGGCGTCTCTGATCCACCCTCTCTGTGATGTCACCGTTGAGTCGCACACACAAATACACTTCAGTGACTCACCGTTCGGTTTCATCTCGCTGTGTTGGCCCATACTGTTACAAACTCGACCTCGTCTTGCTGTTGTAAAATGTCAGACTGTCAGATGTGTTATTGCCAAGAACTTTGCCTATTTGAAACTGTTGTTAAATTTGCTGTGCTCAGCAAAAAGATGCCTCACCCAAATGGAATGCATGAGAAGAGAACATTTCAGGTTATCTTGGCCCTAGAACAGCTGCCTTTTTAGGAGATATGAAGCCATAGATTATTGAGACTACCTGAGCCTGAGAGAGATGAATAAAAAGAGTGAAGGTGTGAAAAGAGGGGTGAGGCTGTAATTTGAGGTATACAAGAAGAAATTGCACCATTTCCGCCCCGAACCATTTCTAGGTCTCCATAGCACAAAGTGCATTCGCTAGATGTTGGTTCCCATGTCACGTATTTAGTTTAATAAAACAATGTTTATTTGATCTGGACTCATTGCACTGAATTATTTGAAGCTATTGATCGAGGTTCAAACGAGGTCTTGGAAACTTCCCTCCGCACTACCCCAGAAATCTGCAGGGCTGAAATGCGCCTCCCCGGCCCCGCACAACCTTCCCTATCCCCCATCTTCCCCAGCCCCTCTCCAGTCCAATACCTAACCTTGGGCCACGCCCCCCTAGATCCCCGTCCCAAACCCATTTCCCCCCCTCGCCCCCACCTTTAATGCTGCTTGTCATTGAAATGCCACAATACCTCAGAAGAAGGAGGTAAAAGGCACACTGTATAGAAGTTATTAACATTTACAAGAGCACACAAGCGTTCTATGAGTGTTGTTAATCTTTACTGCTTACCGTATCACTCGATTATTCACTTCAGAATCTATAAAATTGGTTAAATGCTTGCCCTATGATTACCCAGTTTTTTTCCACAACTCCCTTGGTAATCTCAGCTGCAATAAACGTCCTAAGGCCTAAGTCGGATGGTCTTCCGGAATCCACATGGTAAAAAGTTGTGAGTTAAAGAAGAGCGTGTGTTTAATCTGGGCACCTGGGGCCTGTGTTACGCCTCATCTGGGCACGGCTGCAGCTGCCTCACAGGAGTGACAGCGGGCAGGTGTGACGCTTGTGCAGTGGCCTATTATGTGAGTGCTCAGGCCTCGCCATGATTTATGAGCAGAGCCCCATTGTAATTAAATGTAAAAGTGTGTGTGTGTGTGTGTGTGTGTATGTGTGTGTGTGTGTGTGTGTGTGTGTGTGTGTGTGTGTGTGTGTGTGTGTGTGTGTGTGTGTGTGTGTGTGTGTGTGTGTGTGTGTGTGTATGTGGGAACAGGGGTCCAAGTTTTCATCAGCCCTCACGTTTGAAAAACAAGCCGTAATTCATCCAGCCCATGTGGCATCTAATTCCAGGTCACAATAGTCCCATTCCTTTTTTAATGCATTGTCTTAAATCTCTTTTTTTTCTCCCTTTTATAGCTTTACCATTGTAGAATAGAACTGCATAAACGCTCGAATTTAGATACATGGATAATGGCCCTGGAAGAAAGATTGTGCATTCCGTTAACAGTCATAGTGGCTTTGCATGTCCTTCTTAATTAGGTGAAAGGAACAATTCTCTCCCGTTGTGAGGCCAAGAAAGCACGATGTGAATACGAGTGTCATTTTTCCCTCAGGTTCCAGTGAGAGACTTCACCCACTCCTCCTGCTCTGTGTGAGAAAGGGCTGCTTCTATTGCTGTCTCCCTGGTAAGTGAACAGTGAAGTGGCTGATTGAGGTTAAGGTGTGGGTGTGGAGAGTGAGAATGAGGCGGAGAGGTAATCAGTGGGAAAATGCATTCACACAGGAAGTGGGCGGTAAACATAAATGAAACCATCATTTCTGCTTGGGGGTGACTTCACATACACAATGCTTACAATGTAAGCCCCCCAGCAGCCAGGGACCCCAGACGGTTGCCAGAACAAAAATTTTTTTGCAAACAGGCCATTTCTCATTCTTCCCATGCATTTTGAAAGGTCTCTCCCCACCAAAGAGTGACAAATATGATTTTTTTTCTTCTAATTTGCTCTTTTAACCGGTTAACCTATTGGTTTAACCTCCCACTGCCACCCACCCAATGGCAGAAAACGTCACTACCCCACAGCGCCCCCGCCCCCAAAATATCTAAGGCCATCCTTTGTTTCCCTTGCTGTTGTATTCCATGTATCTGTATCTCTAGCCTCTAGCTCTATGTGTTGCACTGGTCAGGGAACTACTTTTTAACCAAAGGGTTGCCACACAATTAACAGAAAATTCTTCTGTAAATATCCTGAATGGATGATATATAAAATTCATTAAATGTAAGGAATGCCTGCCCCTCTGGATAAGGAGGGTATATATTTAACAACTAAATAATATTAATATACTATAACATAGTAAAATGCTAATAAGTAATAGTTGCAGAACATTATTTGTGAAGAGCTTGAAGTATGCAATGCTTTTGTTGTCGGTGGCTGGGTTCAACCTCAAGGTCAATTTAAAGTGCAGTGTGAAGCAGTTGATTTAGTGGGTTTGTTGTCTCTGGAGCGTACAGTGGCGCATCATCATCATGTTCTGAGGGGGCACGCTGTTAACAATGCCAACACCAAGGTTGGCCGCTGAGGTCATCCTTTGAGCATGGGTGGGTGGCGGGATCTGTGGCTTTTCATGGAGAGTTCTGGATTGTTGACACATATGGGAATAGGCGTCAGTCACTGTTTTAACTGCGGTGTTCACTTTAATCAATAACCGAGTCTTCCTCTGCCATCAGTACAGCGATCTGGCTCCATAAATCAGACAGGAGATCAGACATAAAAACCTTCTTGTAGCTGTCCGATGTTTTCTAATTAACGGGAGTGAGTGATGCCACCTTTGACACGCTGGCCAGCCTTCGGCTCAACGCTCCAGATGGAGGAATCTCATTCATCCTTCCAGAGCCAACCCTCCTCTTACGCTCTTTCCAATCTTAATTCAGCAGCACTCTGGTCATAAGAGCACTTCTGCTTGAACACACACAGACCAGACCTGGCTTAACTCTTTAAATGGCCTGTTACACTAGTATAGAGTGATATAGATGCAGGAGGGGGATTTGGGACTACTTCAAACTATGGGCCGGAACCCATGGCACTTGGACCGAAACCGACAGCGATCTCTCTTGAGGCATGAGCGGGCGCCCGGCATTAGAGAGGTTAATGGTTCTCCAGGCAGCCCAGGGAGCATAGCTGGGCTAGGTAAAGGCTGTGATTGACAGGTCTAATTAAGAGACACCTGCTGCACACATCGTAGTGTCTGCACTGGGTGCTGGAGGCTCAGGGGGGTGGGAAATAAGTCTGCCAAATGATGGAGTTGAAGTAAAACTTTACAAAGAGCATATCTGTGTGACACTGGGATGGATTATACTACAATCCATATTTCAATGGGGTCAAACAAGAGAGTTGGAATGAACGGGTTGTGGAAGAATATGAAATATTATATTATTTTGGATGCCATATAGGGTCATGTAATGGATTGTATATAAATGTATGCCATTTAGCAGATGTATTGTATTCTTCAACACAGAAGCAAGGGCGTGTGCATGAGGATGCTTGTACAGAACGTGGCTCATGGAAATTCAGATCCAGCTGTGTCAGAATTTTAAGGAGCTATAATGAATGTTGCCTTAACATATCTTGTGATCATGTGATACATTTGGTTTACCAGGGAACTGGAAGGAGTGTGAGCCTTTCTCACCCATTTTGAAGAAGTGCGTTTGGAGTTCATTCAGAGTCTCACCAACACTAGCGTGGCATCCAAGGTATGTTTACAGTTCACATTTCTCTGAAAAAGTGTGTGTGTGAAGGGTTTTTCTGAAATGGTGTATTTGTATATTCTGGATGAGTTTCGTGCCAGAAACCTCTGTGCAGTGGTAAACACCAGTATTTATAACGAGCAAAGGTCATGAAATGAGCTCATTGTAGTAAAAAACAAAACATAATAGTATGTTGTAATATATGTTCATCAATTCCCAACTTGATGGAAATTTGAAATTGACAGCTGGGGCTAGACAGAAGGTATTTAAGAGTGGAGACCCTCCTCCTTACGAATACTGCTCATGCCTCTGCTGTGCCCAAGAAGAGCAGTTGAAGAGCAGTTCCATATCTCTCTATTCATGATGTGCATCAATTTTACTTCTCTGAGAAGGCACAGTGCTTTTTCTCCCCACTGTCACATCTGATCACATGCACGCACAAGGCCATTCAAATGCAATTGTTAGCATCTGTCAATTTTTGCTTCTTTATTTTCTTGATTTCCGTATCAATTTAAGTACACCCACTCTACCCCTGGTTGGCTTAGGGCGTCAAACTGTGCCAAGAGATCAACCAATTAATTTTTTATTTTTTTTATTACTATCTGCCAGTCATAGTCCCCTCTGATCTGTTAGAGAGGGCACTGGTGCAGTCTATTTATCCTTTCAGATAATCCTGGATAATCCTTCTTTTGCACATAAACCATGGGATCCAATTTCTGCTGTCTCGGGAGGTGTGGAGCTAAAATCCCACCACTGTTGAGCAAGGGAAGGAAATTCCCTTTCGAGCAGTGGGAACTGGCCGTGCACTGCTGTGGAGCTTGCTACGTGAGGCGAAAGAACTGAGAGCAAGGCTTGGGGCCCACTCCTCGCTACTCCGTCAGTGACGGTCAGCGTCATTTTTGGCCCCATCCTCGCAGATCCACCGGGCACAAACGTTGTTACAACATCAACAACGACGTAGAGGGAGGAAGCAACTGTACCGCGGCCTTCGGCAATGTCACAGAGAATTGGCAAGGAGCGTTCCCACACTTGGCTGTTTGGCAAAGATGCACATGAGAAGAAACAAAACAAGCACTTTTCCCAGATTAATCTGTACTCCATTTAACTCTCTGCACCTTAGCGCACCTGTGAAAAAGCCACACCTCGAAAACACCTGAACACATCTAAATTCAGCACATTCATTTCAGAGAATACATCACTGCTGTTTTACCACTTAACGGAAATCAAATAATCAGCCTCAAATGTGCTTAAGGTGAAAGAGCCTCATAGCTGTTGTGAAAACATGATAAAGAGCTACTGCCTGTGCCTGTACTCAAACTGTGTGCAAATTTGATCACCTGAGCGATTCATATAATAATAAGCTTTATTTATATATATATAACCAGAGCTTTAACATATACCATTTTGCGGACACTTCTATCCAAGGCAACTTACAGTAGTGAATGCATACATTTTTCAGTATATGTGGTCCCAGTGGGAATCGAACCCACAACCTAAGCACTGTTAGCACCACGCTCTACCTGCTGAGCCACACCAAACCACACATATGCCTGTAAAAATACTACAGAAGCTGTCAAAACTGAATATTTAATATCTCCAAACCACATTTAAAAATTTTTTGTTGATCCACAATCCACTCATCTTTGAGTCAGAGGGGCGATAAATGCTGAGAGAAAATCAGAGTGGAGAGGGGAAAACGGAAGAGTTGCGCGGTGTGCCTTCAGTCACCTCGTTCAGGGGCCACGCCCAATAACGTGAGCGTGCCTTCACATCTCCGCAAAACTGTTTGATTTTAGTTAGGAAGTCCAGTCCAGCAAATGAGCACTGCAGGCTGTTTATTGGCTGTCATCCTGGCCAGCACCAGTGTGGTTGTTGCCACTGCCACATGAGTGAAGAAAAGGCTAACGGTAAAGAAGGGGCATGGATTCAACCACATCCGGTGCCAGAGTCGCAGGAGGCAGCGATGATGATCTCTGTCCGTTTTTCAATGTTGGAGAGCTGTCTGTTGCTCACAGGGAAAGGAATGGCTTCTTGGAAAGTCATATGATTTCCGAGTGGCGTGGAGCAGTCTGGGCACTATCGCCTAGGTTGCTGGTTTGAGACTGGGCTAAGCCATGAGCTGATTAAAGACTTCCACTGCACAGCTGGCCTATTGGCCTGCAGTAAAAGACTTCCACTGCACAGCAGCACAGCAGTGACTCAAAATGCAATTGAGGATTCTGAATTGAGCATGAAATAAAACTGCTAAAACTGTGAAAATTGTGAACTTCTTGAGTATGCCAGAACGACAAATGTGTTTGAAGAGATGGATTGTTAAAAGCATTGAAGGTTCAAATCCTGCTAATTATATATTTGTTCATTAAATTAAAATTAAGAAACCCCAAATTATTTTTAATAAAGTATGAGCAGGAATCCAAACTACTGAACTGCAGAATGAAGATGGTGATGCTGCATAAGGACACCTCCCTGTGTCACCGACATTTCTCTGAGGGGAGCAATAAATGTAATGGAAATTATTATTCATGGCAAGTCAATTTAAACCTGGGTATCAACCATGAAACAAATTCTATTCATAGTATAAATAGCTTGGCTAAGTTCATTTTCAATGTTCCAATGTTTTAGACCTCTTGATTTAAATCCAGAAGGTTCAGCCTTTGGCCATTTTGGTACCATAGCGAATTTCTGTATTTAGTATCCTTACGTATCACATGGCTTTCGCGATTCATTTTTTTCTGTTGAAGGAGAAGCTTTGACAGTTAATCACTGAAAAGCCCTATGAGGCTAAAAAGAATTTGCCTTTTTAAATATGTTGTAACCTTTAGCAATTCCAAGGGCTAATTTATACAGGAAACCTCTGTATGGACTGTGGAGCAGATCTGCATGAATTAACTTCCTTTAAGTTTAGCTAAATCTGTCTGTTTACATTATGGTAAATGTACAGGAATTCTCTGTGTGTGTGCAGTAGCTGTGTATGTCTGTGTGATGGTTTTGGTCTGTATAGGTTTATGTTTTTGTTTGTTTCATCTACAGCACTACAAACTTCCAAGTGTTGACACAAGAGTTGATATAGCAGGTCTGTGGCTATACTTTTAGTTCCGCCCAAAAAGGCAATAGACTACACACTGTTGGAAAAGGTGAACTCTGAAAAAGTTTGTTAGAAATAATTGGCAAAGATGTTGATCTAAGACTATCTTTTTAAGAAGGTATGAGAACTTTTGGTAAACACAATTTCCAGTCTGACCCAAGTGTTGCCACTCCAGATATCACAGTAACAGACTACCAGACACATACAATTACAGATAGTGTGGCAGCCATTTAAAAACACACACAAAAGGATACACACACACACACACACACATATATATATATACACTACTGGTGAAAAGTTTTAGAACACTGCCATTTTCCAGTTTTTACTGGGATTTAAGCAGTTCAAGTCCAGTGAATAACCTAAAATGGTACAAAGGTAAGCGGTAAACTGTCAGAGGTTAAGAAAAAAAGTTTGTGTGTGTGTGTGTGTGCGTGTATCCTTTTTAAATGCGTGTAAGTTTATTGCTTTACTGTATATCTTGATAGCTTGGGACCAGTGCACATTTTATCAAAGGCATTACCATACAGCATTTTTTAAATAATTGTAATGCTCTCTCAGTTCCAAAAGGTCTGTAGCAGCAATGATGCAGTGCTTGTAAGATATCTTTATAATTAGTTCAAGAGCCCTCTTTCTTGTCAGCCATTACCTGGTCGCGGTTGATCTTCCTTTGGTTTGGTTTAGTCTTGAACTACAGTGATGAAGGGTCACATGCCTGCAGGTGTTTCAGCACTCTTTAAACCACCAATGATCAAAGAGTGGGGAGGGTTTGAATTGATTGGATTAAGACAGTGATTAGTTCAATATGGTTTAAGTGCCTGGAGTGAAGGAAAGCCTGCTAGCACCACACTCTTCCAGAACCAGGATATAGGAGCAGGGGGAAAGCTTTTCAATGGTAGGTCCTAGCTAACCAAGTAGAGAGTTAAACATTATAAAGCCACAAGGACATATTTTCATCACAGCGACATATCACTACAAATATATTTGATAGGACAATAAAGGATAGAATAGGATACATATTAATATGATAATATTCTACTAAAAGAATACGGTACAATAATAATAGTGTATGATTCTGCTAGGGAAAGTTAGAATATGATAGGACAGGATAGGATAAGACAGAATTCTCCTGAAGATTTCATCCCACTGCCCATGTGTTTCCTGAGTTATTTGCAAAATAGTCAAGCCAATTAATTCAACAATCCTCTTGTATAGATTTTCTCTTATGTACATTCAAAATATTTTGGTGTTTTCCAAGCATACAATACAGTGGGATATTAAATAAATATCTAGCCAGATAACCAAATCGATACATGATTAAATGACAGCCAACACAGCAAACAAATGCATGTATTCCCTAACCAAAACATTGCTGTAGGTGCCATGCATGGACTAGTCTGCTGATAAAAAGCTTCTACAGAACAGCTGGAATTAAACATGTAGTCATCCACCCCTATTGGCCCTCCTGTCAGTGCATTTATAATTTTAACAAATGTATTGTGTCTGCGTACACAGGTGGAAAACAGGCCCGGACCGAACCGTATGCATGTACCCTTCATAGCAGCTGCGACCCCGCCCATCTGCCCTCCCTTCTTCAATGGCTCCACCCTGTGCAGCTTCACAGACATTACACCATCTGCACTTCTGGACATCATAACCAAATCCAAGCCCACTAGCTGCTCCCTTGACCCCATACCCACTCCCCTGTTGAAAGCCTGCTCACCAACCCTGGTTCAATTCCTCACTACACTCATCAACAAATCACTACAGAGTGGAGAGGTGCCCATTCTTTTCAAAACAACGGCTGTCACCCCACTCTTAAAGAAACCAAATCTGGACCGAGAACTCCTGTCCAATTACAGACCAATCTCCAACCTCCCGTTCCTCGCCAAAGTTCTTGAGAAAGTCGTGGCCTCACAACTCCAGTCACATCTCTCAGACAATAATCTCTATGAAGTCCTCCAATCCGGTTTCCGGCCCGCACACAGCATGGAAACGGCCTTGATAAAGGTTGTCAACGACCTGTTGATGGCAGCCGACTCCGGGTCACCCAGTATCCTGGTCCTACTCGATCTGAGCGCTGCATTTGACACCGTGGACCACAACATCCTCCTCCACCGCCTCGAGACCTACACCATGGTCACGGACACAGCCCTGAAGTGGTTCACCTCCTACCTCACCAACCGGAGTTATCACGTGTCACTGGGGGGCTCCAGGTCCGATGACACTGCAGTGACATGCGGTGTCCCACAGGGGTCAGTGCTGGGGCCCATTCTGTTTTTAATCTACTTACTCCCACTTGGACGTATCATCAGACAACACAACATCAACTTCCACTGCTATGCTGATGACACCCAGGTCTACATTAAAACGCAACCCAATCCCACCAACACAATCTCCACCCTCAACACCTGCCTGGAGGACATCCGCTCTTGGATGTCTAACAACTTCCTCCAGCTCAACAGCAGCAAGACGGAGGCAATTCTGATCGGCACCGCCAAACAACTCGCCAACGCTGGCAGCATTGGTCCCTCCCTCGATGGCCAACTCATTCCCCTCTCCTCTGTTGTCACCAACCTTGGAGTTAAGCTTGACTCCACACTCTCATTCCAAGCCCATATCAACCACATCTGCAAGATTTCCTTCTTTCACCTCAAAAATATCGCCAGACTGAAGCCATCCCTCGCACAAGATGACACCAAAAAACTGGTCAATGCACTAATCTTCTCCCGAATTGATTATGGCAATGCACTTCTCTCCGGTCTCTCAGTTAAATTTATCAACCGTCTACAACTCATCCAGAACAGCGCCGCCAGATTCCTCACCGGTACAAAAAAGTCAGCCCACATAACCCCCATACTCGCCCAACTCTACTGGCTCCCAGTCCACTACAGGATCCAGTTCAAAGTCCTCCTCCTGACCTACAAAGCCTTAAATGGACAAAGCCCCAGCTACCTCAGTGATCTCATCACCACCCACAAACACTCACGCTCCCTCCGCTCTAGCCATTCCACTCTGCTCCACGTCCCCCCTACACGTCTACGGACGATGGGAGACCGAGCCTTCTGCTCTTTTTCCCCACGCCTCTGGAACTCCCTCCCGGACTACCTCAGAACTGCCCCTTCCATCGAGGTTTTTAAAACCTTTTTAGCGGCCCACCCCTGTTTTAATCCCCTTTTTCAATTTCTTTTTTTTCTATGCTTTGTTAGTCTATTTCGTTATCCATTTTCTTTCATTTTAGTTTAGTAATCTTAAAACCTTTTTACTGGCTAGCCTTAGGCTTTTATTTGTGCCATAGTCTCTTTATCTGTAAAGCGCTTCGAGATTTGTCTCGGCAGATGAGAAGCGCTATATAAATCTAATTTATTATTATTATTATTATTATGTATCTGTGAGCGTGTGCGGTGCAAATGGGTGTTTGGGTGTTATGTGTCTGCTTAATGACCTCTTTTTCATGGGCGAGTTTGACCCCACAGCAAAATACAGATGTTAGTTGTATAAGAAAGTAAAATCGATGGCTTGTTTCATGAGATGTTCAAATGGAGAAAGAGGCAGGCAGAAAGAGGCAGGTAGGAAAGGACACGATCCCATGTCCAGCTCCAATCTCTAACCCAGAAAGCTTAGCACCGAGAACATCTGACAGGGTGCTTGGAGAAGGTTTCCCGATGGCAAATTGGCCTCCATTAAAAAAATTGTGTGACAAGTGTGATTGTGGGGGAGTGGAGAGGGGGGGTGGGGGGGGGGGGGTGAAGAGGGGGCAGGAGATAAGCATCGTGGATGCAGCACTAATACTGAGCCAGACGGATGAGGACTGAATGAGACTGCATCTTGCTTTGGATAGAGGGAGGCTGAAATGCTCTTTGACAGCTCCAAAATGAGATTCCACAATGCTGAAGGGGGTAATCACTCTCTTCTTGTGTGCACCTTTTACATGCACATAATCATTTTCGGTTAATAGCAGTGGGCAGATTTCATTAAAATGTATACTGAAAAAGCTATCAGTAGCACACTCCTTATAATAAAGCCAAGAAGATATCAAATTTACCAAGATTTAGCTGTTGATTTGGATCTTTTCCCCAGTAAACTGTTTTCCTGCCTTAACCAGAACATGTGATGATGTTATGAGTAGAATTGGAAATATATTTACAGAACATGTAGTTTAACAGAATGTTCAGCATTTAGCTTGCATATTGTGCCAGTTAACCAAATCAATACATAAGTAAATAACAGCAATCGCAGGGTTGCTCTGTCGTTCTGCGCTCTAGTTTTGCATGTTTGGGGGAATGTGTTATACTGTCTTGTCTTGTATGTTCTCTGGTATGTATTGTGTAATGTCTATTTTGTCAGATTTGCTATGGTTGAAATGAGTGTGCAAAATCATCATTTCAACCTATGTCTTCTTCCCCTTTAGCACTAGAAAAGGAAGGTGTAACAAGCCGGGAGCAAGGCCACAAGGACTGTTCACACGCCACAATTGGTGTGTGGTATGGCATCAGTCCCACTGCGCTGTGTAGTCAGTCCTGCGTCGTGTTTAGATGTCTTATCTCTAAATAAGACAGGCAAAATGTAACACAAGCTTTTCTTTCATTCCATTAATTCAACAAAGTGCAAGTTTTCTCCCTTTTTACTTGTTAAAGGCACAGCCTGAGATTTCTTCACTATGTAGGTGTGCCATTTGGAACATTCTTATTCTTTAGTAAACCAACATACACTCAGTGGCCACTTTATTAGGTACACCATTCTAGTACTGGGTAGGACCCTGAATTCTTTGTGGCATGGATTCAACAAGGTGCTGTTTCAAGGTTTCAAGGTTTCAAGGTTTTTTATTGTCAGTCACAGATATATACAAGTATAACACGGTGAGTGAAATTCTTGTGCCAGAAAACTCCCGACAGCAAACAGCAGTAAGACTATATATTTTTTAAACTATAAGTAGACCATAAATAAAATAGTTAAAAACGGTGCAGCAAATTAAACTATAAGTATACATAAACATAATTAAAAAATTAAAGCGAAGATAAAAATTTTTAGCTAGAAACAGTGCAAAAATGTACCTATGTAAACCGGTATAAACTGGGCAAGTGAGTACCAGTTAATAGACTTTGCAATAATATTTTAAAAATACAAACATACGGGAAAAATACAATACAGAATAAAAAATACAATACAGAAAAAATACAATGCAGAATAGTGCAAATAGGTATGAAGGTGCAAATTACAAACCAATTGCAAATACAATTGGGTGTGTGCAGAGTGCGAGGATCAGCTCCTATTCAGCAGCCTGATGGCCTGACTATGGAAGCTGTCCCTGAGTCTGTTAGTGCGGCACTTGATACTGCGGTATCTTCTGCCTGACGGTAAAGTGGAATACAGTTTGTGGCAGGGGTGGTAACTGTCTTTGATTATGCGTTTGGCCTTTGCCACGCACCGCCTGGTGTAAATGTCCTGGAGGGAGGGAAGCCCCTCCCACGATGCCCTGGGCCGTTCGCACGACCCTCTGTAGTGCTCTGCGCTCAAGTACGGTGCAGTTCCCATACCAGACGGTGATGCATCCTGAGAGAACACTCTCAATCGTACCCGTGTAGAATGTACGGAGGATACGGCGGCACATGTTGAATTTCCTCAGACGCCTGAGGAAGTACAGGCGTTGTTGGGCCCTTTTCACCACGTGTGTGGTGTGTGTGGTCCATTTGAGGTCCTCGGAGATATGCACTCCGAGGAACTTGAAGCTGCTGACCCTCTCTACTGCAACCCCGTCTATGGAGATGGGGGCGTGCTCTCCTCTCTGCCTCCTGTAGTCCACGATCAGCTCCTTGGTCTTCTGGGTGTTGAGGGTGAGGTTGTTCTCCTGGCACCACTGTGTCAGTGATCCAACCTCCTCTCTGTAGGCTGTCTCGTCGTCATCGGAGATCAGTCCCAGCACCGTCGTGTCATCAGCAAACTTGATGATGACGTTGGAGCTATGCATGGCCATGCAATCGTGGGTGTACAGGGAGTAGAGGAGAGGGCTCAACACGCATCCCTGGGGGGCTCCTGTGTTGAGGGTCAGTGGCTCTGAGGTAGTGCTGCCCATCCTCACCACCTGGCGGCGGCCCGACAGGAAGTCCAGTATCCAGCTGCACATGGTGGAGTGCAGGCCTAGACCCCGGAGCTTGGTGTCGAGCTTGGCAGGAACTATTGTGTTGAACGCTGAGCTATAGTCCACAAACAGCATACGCACATAAGAGTTCCTGCTCTCCAGGTGAGAAAGGGCGGTGTGAAGTGCCACGGCAATTGCGTCGTCAGTGGATCTGTTCTGGCGATATGCAAATTGCCATGGGTCCAGTGTGTCAGGCAACATGGAACAAATGAAGACCTTAACCAACCTCTCGAAGCATTTACTGACAATCGAGGTGAGGGCTACGGGCCTCCAGTCGTTCAGACACGTTACCTTGGGGTGTTTGGGGACAGGCACAATGGTGGACATCTTGAAGTCCGCGGGAACAACAGCCTGGGACAGGGAGAGGTTGAAGATGTCTGCAAACACCCCTGCCAGCTGGTCAGCGCATGCTCTGAGGACGCGCCCCGGGATGCCGTCGGGGCCTGCTGCCTTGCGGATGTTCACCTGCTTGAAGGCTCTGCGCACATCGGCCTCTGAGATGCTCAGCAGGCTGGGCTCCCCAGGCAGCGCTGACTCCGGTGGGCTGCCGTTCACATCGAACCGAGCAAAGAATGTGTTCAGCTCTGCTGGGAGGGAGGTAGAGGAGTTCTCTACACAGCTGGTTCTCCCTCTGAAGTCCGTGATTGTCTGTAGCCCCTTCCACATACCCCTCACGTCTTGATTCTGAAATTTCTCCTCCACTCTGCTCCTATACTCGCTTGGCAGTGTTGATGGTCCTGCGGAGGTCATAGCGGGCTCTTCTATACTCCTCCATACTTCCGCAGTTGAAGGCGGCGTCGCGCGTATGCAGTGCAGCGAACATCCCCGTTAATCCACGGTTTCTGATTTGGGTACATCCGAACCGATTTAGTAGGAACAACGTCATCCATGCACTTCTTGATAAACCCACCGACTGTGGACGCGTACTCACTGATGTTGTTGTCCGAGGCGTCCTTGAACATGGACCAGTCGGTGTGTTCAAAACAGTCCTGCAGCATGGATTCCGATTTGTCCGACCAGCGTTGAACCTCTCGCGCAGCGATTGGTTGCTGCTTCAGTCTCTGCCTGTAAGCGGGAGTAGCTGGATAGAGCGGTGGTCTGATTTGCCAAACGGTGGGCGGAGGAGGGCCTTGTAGCCACCCCGGGGAAGGGGGTGTAGCAATGATCCAGCGTCTTCTCACCACGGGTCTTGCCTGTTATGTGTTGGTAAAACTGGGAAAACTTTCTTCAAGTTCGCCTTGTTGAAGTCCCCCGCCACAATAAAAGCAGCCTCCGGGTGAGCCGACTCCTGCACGCTAATTACCCCGTAGAGTTCCTTCAATGCAATGTCCGTATTGGCTTGTGGCGGGACGTAAAACAACAGTCACGATAACCGCTGTAAACTCCCGAGGTAGCCAAAATGGTCGGCACATTAACATCAGATACCCAGGTCCGGGGAACAGAAAACGACTTCAGAGTATGCACACAACTTGGGTTACACCAAGACCTGTTGATCATAATACATACCCCCCCTCCGCGATCCTTACCGGAGAGAGTCTTTGTTCTGTCCGCGCGGTGTGCGGAAAAACCCGTGGGCTCAATGGCTGTGTCGGTAATCCCCTCCTTCATCCAGGTCTCCGTTAAGCAGATGATACAATTGTCCCTTGTTTCACGGTGGAATTGAATACGAGCCTGTAGCTCGCACAGCTTATTGTCCAAAGACTGTACGTTAGCCAGTAAAATGGAGGGTAATGGAGGACGATTGGCTCTGCGTCTCAGCCTGACCAGCACGCCGGCTCGCTTCCCTCTCCTCCGGCGCGGCGCTTGCGTGAGATCGCTCCCAAGATACACGGGGTTAATCCAACAAAGGCTCCTGAGTCCGAGTCAAAAGAGTTGAAAAACTCCGGTGTGCGGCGAGCGATTGCCGATCCAATCTCCAGAAGTGTACGTCTGTCATAGGTGATAAGGCTGCTAACTTTTTGAATAAAAATAAGTACTATAAAAAAAGTAAGAAACAAAAAACTGCGTGTTAGCTCGGGAGCTAGCGGCGAAGCAGCCATTCCTACGGCGCTCCGGAAGTAGTCAGTCTGGAAACATTCCTCAGAGATTCTGGTCCATGTTGACATGATAGCATCACGCAGTTGCTGCAGATTTGTCGGCTGCACATTCATGTTGCAAATCTCCCGTTCCACCACATCCCTAAGGTGCTCTATTGGACTGAGATCTGGTGACTGTGGAGGCCATTGGAGTATACTGAACTCATTGTCATGTTTGTGGAACCAGCTTGAAA
This sequence comes from Aldrovandia affinis, assembly GCA_029706075.1. NCBI lineage: Eukaryota > Metazoa > Chordata > Actinopteri > Notacanthiformes > Halosauridae > Aldrovandia > Aldrovandia affinis. The sequence continues at coordinate 3,332,077 of JAINUG010000036.1, read as the reverse complement.
TGATGTGTGCTTTGTGACACAGCACATTATCCTGCTGGAAATAGCCATTAGAAGATGGGTAGACTGTGGCCATAAAGGGATGCACATAGTCAGAAACAAGACTCAGGTAGGCTGTGGCATTTAAATGGCTGTGGCTCAATTGGTTAAGGGGCCTAATGTGTGCCAAGAAAACATTCCCCATACCATTACACCACCACCAGCAGCCTGAACCGTTGACACAAGGCAGGATGAATGCCTGGATTTATGTTTTTTGCACCAAATTCTGACCCTACCATCTGCATGTCGCAGCAGAAATCAAGATTCGTCAAACCAGGCAACGTTTTCCAATCTTCAACTGTCCAGTTTTGGTGAGCCTGTGCCCACTGTAGCCTCACTTTCCTGTTCTTAGCTGACAGGAGTGGAACCCGGTGTGGTCTTCTGCTGCTGTAGCCCATCCACTTCAAGGTTTGACGTATTGTGCATTCAGAGATGCTCTTCTGCATACTGCTGTTGTAACGCATGGTTATTTGAGTTACTGTCACTTTCCTGTCAGCTTGAACCAGTCTGGACATTCCCCTCTGACGTCTCTCATGCCGCTCACTGGATGTTTTTTGTTTTTGCACCATTCTCTGTAAACTCTAGAGACTGTTGTGTGTGAAAATCCCATGAGATTTTCTGAGATACTCACACCACTCCGTCTGGCACTAACAATAATTCCACAGTCAAAGTCACTTAGATCACATTTCTTCCCCATTCAGATTTTTGGTCTGAACAACAACTGAACCTCTTGACTATGTCTGCATGCTTTTATGCATTGAGTTGCTTCTAGTGGAGTCCCCTCAGCTTGGCATTCATGTCCGAGAGAGTGCTCTAAAGAACCTTAACCTCTCATTTATTCTCAGCCACTCTTACGGTGTGCATTGGATTTCGCGAGCAAAGTCAAATCTTGCCTCTTTTCAGCCCTCTCAGCCATTTCATCTGCTTATTTCTAATGAGAAATTTTCATGGATTTCTTTTATTTTCTTCTCTTTTGCTGATTCCTCTCTCTTTTTTGATTCATCGGTCAATAAGACCTCCTTCCAGTCTTCAGTAGTCCACTGGCGGTGCTTCATGGTCCAGGCAAGCCTCTTTTTCTTATTTTGCCATCTTAGCAATGGCTTTCTTACTGCCACTCGACCTGTCAAACCTGCAGCTCAAAGTCTTCTCTTCACAGTTGAAACTGACACTTCCTTACTTCGACCAGTGTTAAGCTGTGCTTGAAGCTGTTGTCCTGTGAGCCGCCTATCTCTTACAGAGCTGTTGACTCTCAGGAACTTGTCTTCTGATTTTGTTGTGGCTTTGGGTCTGCCAGACCTCTTCCTGTCAGAGTTTCCTCCAGTTTCCAAGTGTATTTTGATGGTGTAGGAAACTACTCACTGCCAAAAAATGTACATTCTTTTTCAGTTTTTGGTAACCTAAGCTCTTTTTTTTACCTCTGGCAGTTTACCACTTACCTTTGTACCATTTCAGGTTATTCACTGGACTTGAACTGCTTAAATTTCAGTAAAAACTGGAAAATGGGGGTGTTCTAAAACTTTTGATCAGTAGTGTATATATACATGTATATCTGTGTGTGTGTGTGTGTGTGTGTATCCTTTTTAAATGCGTGTAAGTTTAACTGCTTTACTGTATATCTTGATAGCTTGGGACCCGTGCACATTTCATCAAAGGCATTACCATACAGCATTTTTTAAATAATTGTAATGCTCTCTCAGTTCCAAAAGGTCTGTAGCAGCAATGATGCAGTGCTTGTAAGATAAATCCTACATCTTTATAATTAGTTCAAGAGCCCTCTTTCTTGTCAGCCATTACCTGGTCGCGGTTGTTCTTCCTTTGGTTTGGTTTTAATCTTGAACTACAGTGATGAAGGGTCACATGCCTGCAGGTATTTCAGCACTCTTTATACCACCAATGATCAAAGAGTGGGGAGGGTCTGAATTGATTGGATTAAGACAGTGATTAGTTCAATATGGTTTAAGTGCCTGGAGTGAAGGAAAGCCTGCATGCACCACACTCTTCCAGAACCAGGATATAGGAGCAGGGGGAAAGCTTTTCAATGGTAGGTCCTAGCTAACCAAGTAGAGAGTTAAACATTCTAAAGCCACAAGGACATATTTTCATCACAGCGACATATCACTACAAATATATTTGATAGAACAATAAAGGATAGAACAGGATACATATTCATATGATATATTCTACTAAAATAATACGATACAATAATAATAGTGTATGATTCTGCTAGGGAAAGTTAGAATATGATAGGTTATCCATCTGTTTAACTTTAGAATAAGTATTGCTACGTGCTCTAGTGGAGTCCCCTCAGCTTGGTGTTCATGTCCGAGAGAGCGCTCTCAAGAGCCATAACCTCTCATTTATTCTCAGCCACTCTCTTACGGTGTGCATTGGATTTCGCGAGCAAAGTCAAATCTTGCCTCTTTTCAGCCCTCTCAGCCATTTCACACTGCAAAAACACCCCCACTAGAAATAAGCCAAATATTCTTAAATCTAATCAAATTGTCTTATATCAAGCAAAAAACTCTGCCAATGGGGTAAGCCAATTTTGCTTGACTAGAATTCTTAAAACTAGGACATAAATCTAGCCACTGAGAGACCATAATGGGTCTTAAAACTAGACAAAAATGCCAAATTTAAGTAAGTTGTGCTTATAACAAGCAATACAAAGTTAGTCATTTAAGATAGATTAACTTAAAATTAGTATTTTTTCTCTTGTTTGAGCTGCCTTTAAGCATTTATACCTTAATATAAGATAAATAATTACCAAAAAAGCTTACAATAAGACACAATTTCTTCAAACAAGATACATTGGTCTTAATTGAGCTGACTTTAAGAATTTATACCTTAAATCAAGATTAATAATTAGCCAGAAAAGCTTACAATAAGTCACAATTTCTTCAAACTAGATACATTGGTCTCTTAATTGAGCTGACTTTAAGAATGTATACCTTAAATCAAGATTAATAATTAGCAAAAAAATCTTACAATAAGACACAATTTCTTCAAACAGCATAGTAAAAATAAGTGACATTGTCTTAAATTAAGGCACCAGAGGCATTCTTATTTTTAGCTTCTTTTTTTTATTAAGACAAAATCCCAACTGCTGCATTGAAAAGCATTTGACAACATTCAACCACTTTCTCCATCGGCAGACTGCATTATAACTCTACATGAACATGGTTCCTGGTCCTAGTTCCTTCAGTCTTCTATGAAAGTAAACTGCATACAGTATCTTTGGGATGTGGATTGTTGGTCGAGAAAAGACAAGACATTTTAAATTGCATCTTGTGCTTTGGGAAACAATAACTGAAAATGTTTCTGACCTTTTAAAGAACTAACCGATTAATCGAGAAAATAATCAACAGATTGATGGATAATGAAAATAATCGTTAGTTGCGGCCCTATTAGAAAATAAAAACACAAAATTGCAAAATATCCCAGAGGAACAATATATATTTTTAGAAATAACACCAATAAACATGTGGCAAGACTAACTGAAACAGATTTTTGTCACAAAGGAGAACAGAAAGAAAAGAGATTCACTCACTCACTCACTCACTCACTCACTCACTCACTCACTCACTCACTCACTCACTCACTCACTCACTCACTCACTCACTCACTCAATGAAGGACTTCCACTCACCAATGGCTTTTTGTAGGAGGGGGTTGAATCTCCTTCATGGATGGAATCTTGGAGAATTTCAGTTTGCAATACTGAGAGCAGTGTGGAAATACACTTCGGGTAAGTGAGGTGAAGGGCATAATAATATGCCATGAGGTAGAGCAGTCCCTCGTGAAACCTCTCACTGTCGAAGGTGGCCACTGGCGTGCTCCCAATGGCGATCATGCAGTTGTCTTCAGAAACGACCACAACTGGACAAGACAGGGGTCGTTGGTGCAGGAAACCATCAGGGTCTTCTGAAGTCTAGATGACAAAGTCAATGTAGAAGATTAGAAAAACACAAGTAACACACACCTTGACCTGGACTAGGACACTGAATGGTCAAATGATAATTCTACATCCATAAAAAAACCTAGCCGCATTAACCCCTGATATCTGAGGGAAAATATTTTGTATATATATTCTTTGCTGAACATTGCAAATACTGAAAACACCACCGCTAGTTTCAATAAAGCTACTCCTCCAAAATTACAGCATGGACAACACTTCAACTTTTGTCATTGTGAAAATGACAAACACCTATCACAAAGAATAACCAAACAGAACATATAATGTATGTATGAATAACTGCAACATACAGTATAAAATACAATACAGCAAGTCTCACCGTAAGGACATGGAAAAGAGCCTCGCTGTTTGCGCCCAGCTTTCTAGGTGGCATGGTGCTGGATGGGAAGAGCAGTGGCAGGGCTCTGAACACAGCTGCAGCATGCTCCACTGGTTTGACAGAAAAGGCACAATACAAGCAGTACCATAAATAACCACTCATGAGATCACAAAATATAAACTTGGACAAATCAAGGCATTGTGAACTCACCTTCTAGACTCAAACTCCAGGTTCAGCAAATGAGTTACTGCAGCTTTGTTTGGCTTCTTGGACTTGTATAATATTTGAAGAGTCTTGTAGTGTCTTGCCTGGGTTCTCTGGCTGTCCAAGAGGTCAACTGAACCAGCTGAAGGCATAAAAAGAGAGGGGGGTGTTAGACTGTTAGGGGAGCAACTCAGGAAGTAACAGGATTTATTCATTTATGCACTTATTATATTGCAATATTGAACAATGAAATACTCGAATCGCTGGACAGACACTAAAGCTGTTGCATCTCCACTTGCTGGTGGCGTATGTTTTCTTAAAAGGTTTTCTCTACCAAAGACACAGATGCATACAGATCGTATTAAATACATACATGCTTCATCACTGCTATCCTGGTGTTGCACTGGGGTGCTGGCTCTAACAGGTGACTTTTCCAGAATAATGGTTGATGCACTGGAATCTCCATCATAGTCACTTGTTGAAACATCTGCATAGATATCCCCATCCTGTCGCGGTTTCTTTGAAGGAGGAACCTTGGCCTTCCTTGGACTTCTGACATTTGAGAGTCTCTTCATGAGCTTTTTAGAAACATGTTCCTGAAGGGTACAAATAGTAAGCATTAAAAGATTCAAGTTTTTACCGTAAACATCAAATATGAGCAATAGTGAGAAAAAGCTACTACTTACCCACTCAGTGTTTGATGATGATGACCTGTCTTTTATCATTGGGTAGTACTCCACCAATCGCTTCGCCATGGCATTGACCTCATGTTTGCTGGGGTATCTGGAGTCCTCTGTGGCCCTTGCGATTGAAATCATATTAGTCATTGTGTCTCTTATGAGTCGGCAAAGGAGCTCCTTGGATAAGGCCACGCTGTGCTCAGTCCCCAGCCGCTTCTGCTCGAAGTAGGAGCGTCGCACATGTTCAAGCTCACTGTCCGTGAAGACTATGTATTCTGGGTTGGACATAGTCACAAACTTTGAAGTGTTGGGCTCCTCTTTCGAAATGTCAGTGCCTCCAGTGGTTAATGGTTGTTGTAGTTCAGCAGCAGTCTCTGCCTAAAATACATTTACACTTAGACATTTCATAGGATAACTTCATATATGAATATCAATATGTGCCTTTACTTGTCAGTTAAATGAACATGCATTATGATTTAAAGGATTTTTAAAAAGTTGCATAAGCACTTAATTTTACATTTATTGTTGAATAGATCTCAAAGCAACAGAAGTGAGTACACCCCTGTGCAATATAACTAAAATGTTAAATAATTACAAATCCTGCCAATTTAATACAATTGTATTTGTTTCTAGCCAAAGCCCAAGAAGAACAAAGCTGTTGCAGTTGGTTCTTAATGTGGACCTTTCATAATTTTTAATTGATCAAACATTTCTCTTTTTCAAATGAATTAGCTTCATTCCTCTTGGGCTTGGGCTTTGGCTAAAGATAAATAAAATGTTATTAAATGGACCGGATGTATACTTATTTTACATTTTAGTGATATTGTACAGGGGTGTACTGAGGTTTGTTATACTGTAATAGATATACAACTGACCTCTTCTTCTTTACATTTTTTTGGTTCCAGCTTGATTAATTTCCGTGTAAATAGATAGGACTGATTTCTTTGCAGGACACTCAAAACATTTTTAACACAATAGAGAGCTAATCTCACTTTTAAGACCTAGCATCTCATTTTTTAGACCTAATAACTAAAATTTAAGACTTTTTTAGGCCTTAAAAATCGGATTGTTGGATTTTAGACTTTAAGGCTTTTTAAGACCAGCGCGGGAACCCTGTTTTAAGGCACTTACGTGAGGTAACAACTTCCATTAAAATGCTGCTTTAAACTTCATAAAAACGCCCGGAAAAAATGAGGGATGGGTTTATTCTAATTATTATCATAGCTCCTTGCGCCAACAAACATACCAAGTATAAAATAAATAAATATTGTAGGAGTAAGTTAACGTCAGCTCAAAAGACGACCCCTCCCCCCCTAACTTGCCAAGCTAGGTTAGCTACGTAAAACACAACATAACTTTGACATGACGTTAATACAACACATAATAGCTTACCTCTGAGTGTGCCAATTGCAATGTCGTCCAGTCCATCCATAATTTGTCTTCACTGACGTCCACAAACTACTACAGAATAGTCACAGCGGCAGGTGTGTGCATTTCAAATGCAACGGCTGGTCGTTTTGGCGGTAGGGTAAAAAAAACTGCGTAGACACATTTGGATCGTACCATCTCTTCCAGGGAGGAGGGGGGGAGTGGCTGATCGTAATACGTTTATTTCGCATTTGCCCAAATTAATTTCTATAAATAACATTATTTACCATAAATTTAGCCTACTTTAAATATTAAAGTAAAAGTAACGTTACTCATTTTAAAGAAAATTGGGCTGTGATTGATTGATTAATACTGATAAGTGAGTGCATAAGCAGCATTTTAATATTGCAGCTGCTGGAGGTGGAGCTAGTTTGAACTGCTTTGTGTGGGTTATAAAATAAATCAGAGGGGTTTTGAGATGATAAAGTTCTGCAACATTAATTTGAACTCATTTTTCAGAACTTTTCTTTAATCTTTGTATTTTTGTGAAATATTGGAGAGCTTAATCTCTAGACCTTAAACAGTTATTTATTTGAAACCACACGGAAATGTTTCTGGTGTAACTAAAAGACATCTGAAACAGGACAAAGAGACACATATACACACTGATTTTTTGGAATGTAATCTTTAACAATGTATTGTAATTTAAAGATCATCAGTATGTTATTTTATGTTAAAAAAGGTCTTTTAATTTGATCCAACAAACACCCCAAGATATGATGCATATAATTCTTGAAGGCATTGCTCCTTTAGAAATAAAGTGTGTGATAAAACAGTTAGTTGTTTTAGGACAACTAGATTTGGATGTTCTCAACACTGGACTAATTGGATTCCCTTACTCTCCACTTGATGTTAGAGATAAACCAAGCCCTATAGCTTACAGCACATTAGCTTCCAGTGATAATAAGTTGAAGCAGTCCTCAGGACAAATGATTGTTCTACTAAAAATACTGCCATTTCTGATTGATACAGTTAAAGGTAGTGAATACTACACAATCATTCTTGAACTTGTAGAGATTGTTCAAATTTTGTTTGCTCCTGTTATTGGTCTACAGACTATTGACAAATTGAAAACACTCATTGAACAGCATTTAAACCATATGAAGAACCTTTTCCCAGATAACAACATCACTCCCAAACAACACTATTTGATTCATGCTCCATCCCAGATTAAACTACTGGGACCAATGGTCCGTCACATGTGCATGAGATTCGAATCAAAACATTGCTTTTTTAAACAATGGGCCTTAAAAATTAATTTTAAAAATGTTTGCAAGTCTTTGATAAGGCATAATCAAATGTATGAATGTTGTCAGAATGCAAGTAGTTCTGAACACCCTATTTTTGCAAATGAGTGTAATTTGGGACCAACATCAGAAATAAGCAACATGTCATACTTAAAAGAAAAAATGAGGGCCTTCCTTGGAAATGATGAAGTAAATAATGCAGTATCTGTTAAATGGATTAATCTAAATGGAAACAAATATATTCGGGAGAAGTCATTACTTGTGAGTGCTGTTAATTCTAATAATTTGCCTGAATTTGGACTGGTAAGAAATATCTATGTAATAAATTCATCATTATATTGCTTTGAGTTCCAGCAGCACAATACTATTTGTTATGATAGAGATTACATGGCATATAAAATAGAAATCCCAAACATGGCACAAGCAACTGAACTGATATCTGCCGATAACCTTGTAGATTTCACTCCATATTACAGTTTTACTCACAAGGATATGGAATATGTCCCTATGAAATATTACCTGGGTGATGTGATTGGACTACACAAAGCGTCATCTGATGTATTGTAAAAGGTTTACTTTCACATGGTGCCTTTTGGTGGACAAACTGTGACTTAAATATTGTTTATAGATATAGCTGTGTTTTTGACACTTTTGCGTTGCAATTTCTTGTTAATCATTGGCCGACAAGAGCTGATACATGAGTGTTAATGGCTCATGCATGATTTTCTATCATCATGCAGAGAAAATAACCTAAATAAAAAAAAAAAAATGTTAAAACAGTTCATCAGTTGCTTAATAGGCCTCCTTAGAGGACCTGAACTGACTTTCTGCTATCCGCCTGTGTGTGTGTGTGTGTGTGTGTGTGTGTGTGTGTGTGTGTGTGTGTGTGTGTGTGTCTGTCTGTCTGTCTGTCTGTCTGTCTGTCTGTCTGTCTGTCTGTCTGTCTGTCTGTCTGTCTGTCTGTCTGTCATTTGCTGTGTTAAGGGTCATGTTAAACTGTATTTTTCCATTGTGTGCAGTTGTTGTTCAGCACAGTCATTTGTATTTTGCTGTTACAAGACTACAATTCTCTTAATAGTAATAATATGGAATGTTGATTGATTGATGAAATGTGAAGCGGCAGGTTCTGTTTTCTGTCAACATAATGATTCCACTACTGTGATAGCCACACATCTTTAATAAAAATAGATGAACAAACTTAATTTGGTGTCATTTCATGAAATTCTTAAATTAAGAAGTTGTGCAAATGGTCTTACTCTTAAAACAAGGAAAAAAATATTGTTCCTCTGCTGGGATATCATCCAAACCATTGTGGTAGCTTGTTATTGGTTAAATCTAGCTCAATATTAGCTGGAATGTCTAATTAAGAAAAAGTTTGATATATTTTCTTAAAATAAGATCACTTTTCTAAGGCAAAACATGCTTGACAAGATTAATTTTCTTTTTAGACAAAAAATAAGACTAATTTCCCCAGAAACAAGGCTTTTTTACTTTCTTGAAATTCCTTTTTTGCAGTGCATCTGCTTCTTTTTCCATTGAAATGATGCTGTGTTCAAGTTTCGGTTTCTTTCCTTAAGGTTTTCAACAAGGACATCCTTGTGAACTGAGTAACCTCTCTCGACAGCAGCCTGTCCGTGGGGCAGGGTAAACAGGCATTTTATGATTTCCCAAAGGTAGGAGTACTCTGTCTTGCTGCCCACAAATCAACCCAGGAACTCATCAACTCGGCAGGTGGCATGTTTAAAATCCAGGAATTCTGCTTTGTGGTTGGCACTGATATCAGCAAGGAAGCTTTTGTGCTCCCCTAGAACTTTGTCACATTGGGGAGCAGTACACCAGCCATTATTCAGCAGCATTTGGAGACATTCTTCTAACTTAGACTTCCTCCTCAGTTTGAGATACCATGATGACAGAGAGCGCATCAGTCTCACACCAGTATAATTCAGTGGACTTCTCTCCATCAGCTTATGAGTGGTAGAGGCTAAAAAAGAGCTGTACTCTTTCTTTAACTCCTGCACATTGAGTGGAGTTTTTGTGCTTTTCTCCAGAAATGGTTTCAGCTGTCTTGCAACAAAAGCAAAAGGGAATCAGCAGTGGCCTCTTTGATGATGGAATAGGATAAAGATGATGGAACTTTGCTTTTCGCAAGTTTCTTATGGCTGCTGATGTACTCCTGTACAGCTGACCATATTTCAATGGCACGCTCAGCAATGGCAAGGTCTTCCATTAATATATCTTCACGTATTCCATCTGTGGGCACAAAACCTCAGAGGGAACTTTGAGGTTTTAGTTGCCTCAATAAAATCCTCACACCTGGCTGGTGTATCATGAGAAATGCTCTCAATGCATCTCCCACCGTACAACCAGTCCCCTTTTCCTCATGCTGAAAGCTTCCATGCACAATATGCAAACCACAGCTTCCAAGGTTTATCAGCTCAGGTGTGGGTTTTCCTGGCCCCTCTCTTCTTGAAAGATCTTGAGAAACTTCCAATTGACTATGGCACATGTGTCAAAGTCAAGGCCCGTGGGCCGGATCCGGCCCGTGAATGAGTTCTCTCTGGCCCGCGGGATGATATTTAATTACTATTAAAACCGGCCCGCAGTATTATGTGCCCGCAGCACCATAATACTACAAGTCCCAAGATGCACTGCGAGTGCATTGGCGCGTACTGAGTGCCCGCAGTGAATGCAATCCAGCGTCTTCTCTTCACTTCAGTACTAGTCATGAGCAGCAGCAGCACAGTCACAGCGGAGACCTAAACATCGCTGCCGATTTTCATCTCCCTCTCCCCCAAAATGGCAAAAAGAAAGGTAGACGCTGAAAACAGGGGGTTTCAAGACAGGTGGGAGGCAGAATACATGTTCACCGAAGTAAAAGGAAAGCCTGTGTGTCTTGTGTGTGGAGACAGCGTGTCTGTTATGAAAGAATATAACTTAAGAAGGCACTATGAAACATCAACGAAACACACAGACGCACAGAAAGACAAATACAAGAATATGAACACAGAACAAAGGCTACAGAAGGTAGAAGAGTTAAAAAGAAATCTTAAGTCCCAGCAGGCTATGTTCACAAAAGCCAAATCACAAAGCGAGGCTGCAGTCAAGGCCAGTTTTATTGTGGCAGAAGAGGTCGCAATATCAGCCCGGCCATTTACCGAGGGAGACTTTGTAAAGAACTGTATGCTCAAAGTTTGTGACGTCGTGTGCCCAGTAAAAAGGCAGCTATTTTCAAATGTGAGTCTGAGCAGAAACACAGTTGCTGACCGTGTAAACCAGCTTTCCACTAATCTTAAACAACAGCTTGTGGGAAAAGGAAAAGATTTCATCGCATACTCCCTTGCTGTGGATGAGAGCACCGACATATCGGACATTGCTCAGCTGTCAATCTTCATCCGTGGAGTGGACTCAAGCCTGTGCATGACAGAAGAGTTTTTGGGATTATGTCCGATGCATGGCACAACTACAGGAGAGGATCTGTATGAACAGGTATCCGGGTGTTTAAAAGACATGGAGCTGCCTTGGGATAAACTTGTGGGACTAACAACAGACGGAGCGCCCGCAATGTGTGGTCATAAAAGTGGCTTGGTGGCAAGGATTCGGGACAGAAAAAAAGGAGAAAGACGGCACAGGTGAGCTGATATCTTATCACTGCATCATACACCAGGAGTCGTTGTGTGGCAAAGCTTTGAAAATGGAACATGTAATGAGCACCATAACACGAGCAGTTAACTTTATTAGAGCAAAAGGTTTAAATCACCGCCAATTCAAGACGTTTCTGGAGGAGTTAAATTCTGAGTATGGTGACCTGCCCTATCACACAGAGGTGCGGTGGCTAAGCCAGGGAAAGGTGTTAAAAAGGTTCTTCGAGCTGCGTGAGGAGATCTGTCTGTTCATGGAAAGCAAAGGGAAAGACACTACAGAGCTCCACAATAAAAAGTTCCTGTGTGAAGTGGCATTTCTGTGTGACATCGCTGGCCATCTGAATGAACTGAACCTGCTGCTGCAGGGGCGGGGCCATGTCATCTCTGACATGTATTATACTGTGAGGGCGTTTAAAACCAAGCTGAGCCTGTGGGAAACGCAGATGCGAAAAATAACTTTGACCATTTTTCGTGTTGCAAGACCATGCACGAGCTGGTCTCTAAACAGCCTACTGAGCCTAGTGAGCCTACTGTCGTGTTCCCGAGTACACAGTTTGCTGACAAACTCTGCATACTTGCTGCCGACTTCAGGCGGAGATTTTCCGACTTTGAAGCCCAAAAAAGCAGGTTTCAACTGCTCAGCAATCCATTTGCAGTTGAGGTGGAAAGCGCACCAGCAAATCTCCAAATGGAGCTGATTGAGCTCCAGTGTAATGACACACTGAAGGCAAAATATGAGTCCGTGGGCGCTACTGAGTTTGCTTGTTTCATTCCCGACACAATGCCAGAGCTGCGCACCCAAGTTGCTCGCACGCTGTCTATGTTTGGTAGCACATACCTGTGTGAACAACTGTTTTCATTGATGAAACTAAACAAAACATCACATAGGAGTCGTCTTACTGATGAACACCTTCACTCAATCCTGAGGATTTCCTCAGCTCAGAGCCTGATCCCAAACATTGATGAACTTGTACTCAAGATGAAACACCAAGTATCTGGCTCAGCCTCAGACAAGTGAGCAGAAAGGACTTGGACTTGATATTTCTTTGAAGGGAATTATTTTTTTTCTTCAGTTGAATGGACCTAATTTTATTATAAAAGACAGTCATTGGTGAGGATAAGAGCAGCACACTGATTTGTTTTTAATGCATGCTGTTTCATTTATGCATTTATCTTGCCATTGAGCTTTGAAGGAAAATTACATTTTGCTGTTTACCTGTTAAAAAAAGAAAAAAAAATGTTTTCAATTTATTGCTGAAAGAGCCTTGAGAAAATATTGCAACTGATTTTATTTATGTTTTACTTAATTTAATTTAATGATTAATGTTAAGTGCAATATAAGCTGTGTTATTGGTATTGGTTCAATATGTGCAATAATTTCGAGTGTTAATAAACATTGAACCAGCCCGGCCCTCCACTTGTACCATTTTTTTATATTTTGGCCCCCTGTGTATTTGACTTTGACATGACTGGACTATGGGACCATCCATTGAGATTTGCAGAAGCTTTTTTGGATCAAGTGGTGACAGACAGATCTTTATTTTTTCCAATAGATGCTCTGCTCGAGTGTGGCCTAGAAATCTAGAGTCTAGGTAATGCAATACCACTTTCCGGTCACGCTCATTCCAATACCTTACAATGACATCCATTTGTTCTGTCTGTGTGACTTTGTTCAGACATTCATCAAAGGAGATTACATAGTACTTAGACATCCTGATGTCCTGTATGAGCTGCTCCTTAAAATATGGTGCCAAGCCAAAACACACGGTAAGGTAAACAGCCATTGTAATGAATTTGTATTATTATAATTACTATTATTACTACACTTTTATATAATACGGTGTCATAATGATAATCATTAGCCTACTTCTAGCTTCACTTCACCTTACAAGAAAGGCTATTTTACATACTTTGGCATGGCAAACTTCAAATATTCTATTGTTACTTTTCAAATCCAATTTTGCATTACAGTATGTGTCACTGTCCTACTGTGGAAGTTTTCTAAAGAAAAGGACTTCAGCCAAACTTGCTGTTGAAGAGATAAAAAGGTTTTGAAATATATATCTTATATAATATATATCTTATATATAGTAGATTGGAATTTGTGGAATTATCAGTCACACACAAATGTCTTCACTCATCCTTTCTCACAATCTGCTCCAGCTCTGCTGTCATGCAACGTCAAAGAGTGACATAATCTCACTGGCAGGACAGCTAGCGAGTCGGCTCCCTACTCATCCTCCGTAGCATGCCTGAAATCTTGTTCAGACAAATTCACGCTAGGCACCCTGGAAAAATCAGAAAATAAAATAAACAGCAGCCTTTTCATCTGAATTATGGGCACTGCCCAAGTAGTCACATTGAGCTAATTAGCTAAAACAGCAAACAGGCTAACCAGCTAATGTTTCGGTTTTGTTCTAACTTTCCCGATGCCCCATAGCTGTCATGCCCTACAAAAAATCAATGGCTATTTATTGCTCAATATTCCCCCCAAAATGTAGTCAGATCTCAAATAACTTATTTTTAAATCACTCCGTCTTGTTCTAGTTAACTCCTCTAGCTCATGTTCCAGTTCCTTTTCAGGCCAAGATGTTCTTGAGGCAGAGATTCGCTGGGTTGTGAAGATGGTTCTGTCACACTATTTGGAAGCTGTTGATCGAGGTTCAAATGAAGTATTTGTAATGGTTCCTGCTCGCCACCAGAGGGCGGTATTTGACTTTTGTGTTCCCTAATTGTTTCATTATTTTATTGGTTAATTGTTTTATTGTCTTGAGTGTTTCCACCTGTGCCTTGTTTCATTGTCTTGAATGTTTCCACCTGTGCCTTGTTGTCCTGCCATTATTTAAGCTTTTTCTGTTCTGTCTTCAATGTTTTTTCGCTGTGTTTGGGTGTCAGTGTTATCATTTGGAGCCTTTGTCATACGACTCGTGTTTGTTTGTGCTAGTATTTTGCTTGTTTATACTTGTGTTTATTTTCTCCCAGTTTTTGAGTTTGTTCTTGTGTTTTCATTAGTCAGTCATTTACAATAAATCTTTAGTTTATTCAAGATCTGTCGTTTTACAATGTGCAGCTGCCAGCAGTGGCGAAATGATACGACTTTACAATGTTAGCTTTCATATGACAGGGTACATCTGAACTGACCCCTATCCTGAGTCCCGACTGGACCAGACCCATGATTTATACATTTTACAAAAACCTTGTTATTATGGTTATAACCATGGTCATACAGTTTTGTTATAACATTACACTAAAAACATTTTCCACGACAACTAATTGTTTCCCAGGACATTTATGTAATTTTCTCTTTTTCCATGACTTTTCCATGACTGGAAAACTGCATAAAAAATACAAGTTTTCCAGGATGCGTAGGAACCTTGTTAGAGAACCTTGTTTCTACTAATCTTGAGATTTCAAAAGTTTACCTGTAGATTCATTCTGGGGGAAGTTGTCCCATGTAAAGTCTGTGTCCACAGGGCAGGAGAGATTCAAAGGGCTGTGCCAGTTGATGAAGCTGCGTTGGTAGTGCCAAATATTTGCATTGTAATTTTCAATAGCCAATTAATTAAAATTGAAATTATCATCATATTGTAACGGTTTCTGCTTGCCGCCGGAGGGCGGCATGGGACTCTTAGTGTTTCCCTGATTGTCACTATCTAATTGTTTCATCGTCTTGAATGATTCCACCTGTGTCTTGTTTCACCTGATTGTCTGAGTGTACTATTGTCTTAGTGATTTCACCTGTGCCTTGTTTCATGCCCTTATTTAAGTGGTCTGTTTTGTTTGTTCTGTCTTCAATGGTGTAGGAGCCAAAAAGACATTTTGTTTAAAAGGATAGAAATGTATATGTTTTATGAAATAAGTTCATAGTTATGTATCTACATATTATTTACATTTTTTATATGTGGAATATCGCTTTAAGTTGTATTGCTGCTGGTGGTCCTTTAAGTCAGGTATCGCCCATAATGCACTATTATTTATAGCGACGTATTTCATTCAAACTAGTGAGGAAGTAGAACGTGTAAGCTTTAGGAGCTCGGAGCACTACAGTTTTTGATCGTAAGACAAAACGTAGTCGTAAGCATAAATGCAAAACTTAAATGTAAAGGCAAAAGTGAACAGAAGTAAAAGAACCAGTTATTATTACCGAAGTATTTTATTTCTTTGTTATCCTGCTCATTTTACTTTGCCAAATAAACCAACTCAACTAAAGAAAGATGCCTTCGTGTGCTGTGTACTGGATGCTCTGAGTACAATGTAAACCTATGCTGCTTTCAAGCTCAGTCACACAAACGAGATAAGAACATTTTGGATACGTGTCAGCTACGCTGCAAAAGGGTTCCTTCAAAGCTGAAGTGGTGACTAAATGTTGAAGACCGAAGTGCCACTGTAAATGGTTTTTCCCTGTTTGCTCGTCAGTGTTCCAGTGTTACCATTCTGAGCTTTTGTCGTACAACTCGTGTTTGTTTGTGTTGGTGTTTTATTATTTATACTCGTGTTTATTTTCTCCCAGTTTGAGTTTGTTCTCGTGTTTTCATTAGTCCGTCAGTTACAATAAATGTTCCGTTTATTGAATATTTGCCTCTTGCTTCGTCTCTGTACTTGGGTCCCATCTCTCTGCCCCATCACACATATTATAATTAACAGTATCATTAGCATAATTATCATTATTCTTCATAAACTAGGTGAATCATAAAAATGTTCCTGTGAAAAGTTGATATTCTGCCAGCCAATGATTGCGTGATTCATGTTTCAGTTTTAATATCAAGTTGTTTCTCCAACGATAACCTACATTTAGTTAACACCTGCTAGAAGTCAGTCCGTGCATGTAAGAGACCAAGAGTCGAGTTCTAACGTTATGTCAGCCAATTCAGAAATAATACAGTTTACAATAATGCGTATACAAATCATACAGATTTAATTTGCAAAACCTCAATGAAAAAACCCCCACACTGATTTATGCAAATATTGCAAGCAATCCATAATCGAGACAGCTGGGACGACTTGCAACTTCTCCCGACACTTGGAAAGGTACATTGAAATAATTTTATAAACGTTAACAACTAATTGTGTTGTGTTGTGTCAGACCGAGGCACGGGAAGATGTTTTGACTTGGGGGTGCTGAAATCCGAAAAGAGAAAATGTAACGTTATAATATATAATTATATAATAATTATATGGTGATTGAATAGTATTGTTTATTGTATGTGTGCATGCGCGTGTGTGTGTTGGGGGGCATTCTTGGTATATACCCCTCCTATCCTTCTTCATGCTGTAATGTTGTAATGTAATTAATGCACATTGTTAAACTGGAAGACTCATTTTGGGCCCGTGACTATTTTTCACAGCAGCTCTGTTTGGATGGCGTCCAGCAGCAGCCTCTGCCTTTCAGTGAGCGATGACAATGAGACACAAGTGGGTCGAGCGTGTGCTACTGCCCAGCGGAGTGTGACAATCCCCCCCCATAGCTGTTCTCTCTCTATTACAGATAGAGCCTGAATTGTGGCCTGCATACTGACAAGGTGCACTCAGAAGAGTGGGCTTGCTGCGCTCCCCTTCTACCCCCCCCCACCGAGGTCCCTTCACCAATGTGGAGTCTCATAGCTCTCCTCTGAGAGGCACAGTGGGTCTCTGCCGTAAAGGATCGCCCGTCTTTGTGCTCCGACATAAAAAGCAACTTTCTTTCTCCGCCCCCCCCCCTTCCTTTCCTGTCCTCAGTGTGGGGTCTGATTTCTCCTGGCACGCTCTGACGGCGCCATTCATATCACTTATCGCATTTTGTCGGCTCCGCATTTCCCCCGACTACTTTGTGGGGCTTCAGTAGCGGTGGGGGCATGGGGCACAAGGGGGATCCGGGAACAGTGAGACGACTCAGATCTGGAGTGACGCCAAAATGAAAATAATGACAGATAGAGGCATGCCACGAGGTGAATGCTGTGAGGGCATTGTGCGGTGCTTTTGGGCCAGGGGACTTTTGCATCGATGGAACGTTTGTAAAAATGGAAATCACATTTTATAATTTGATCATTACAATGGCTCACATTCAAACAAAAGCGTACAAGCCGTACGATTGAGCATTTAGCTTAGGGCCACAGTCATTCTTACCAGCATTTGAGCATTGTGGAATTCCAATCACTTTACTGTAAATAGACTGGCTCCCAATTGCACTCTGCTGGACTGCCTTAAACCATTACCAACATAGCCATGGCGTCAAACTGAGTTGGCGTGGTCCGGCTGTAAAAACCCTGTGATAACACAACCTCCTCCAGCACAGCGTTATTTTATCCTGGTAATGATTAACTAATGATACCCTTGGGTTAAAGCTAGAAAAACTTCCATGACTGAAAGTCATCGACCTTCCTGTTTGAGTTGAAGTTAACTTGGCTGCGAAAACTATGCCTTTTCACGGTGTCCTATCATTGAAGTATGAAACACAAGTTAAATGATATATCGGTATTATAGCGATCGTCGGTCCAAGGTTATTATCTTGTACGTACAATGTACATGTACATGCATGCAAGACATCTTCCAAAATGTTGAACTCCTCAATAATCGTTAAACACAGAATATATATGTCCACCCAATACCTGAAATATGAATATAATTAATTGTGTTGAATACTCTAACCTATAACATATTTAATGATATGATATATTGTTAGCAGTTGAAATTGCTTTTACTATGAAAATCATATTTTGAACTACTAGTGTATATTATCCTCCTGTTCATTTTTACACAAAATCCTTCTCAGATTCAAGTCACTGGTGCTTGCTTTTCAAGCGGCCAGAGGTACTGCTCCCTCATACCTCCAGTCACTCATCACGCCCTACACCCCGTCCAGACCCCTCCGCTCCGCCTCCGCTGGCAGACTGACTGCCCCATCCCTCCGGACGCCTGGCAGCCGCTCGTCGCGGTCTCGCCTCTTCTCTGTCCTGGTCCCTCGTTGGTGAACGACCTCCCGCAATCGGTCAGGACTGCGGAATCACTTCAATCTTCCGCAAGAGACTCAAAACCCACCTCTTCAGACTCACTACCACTGAACACTGTCCTTCTAGCCAATCTGTTGTCACCACTGTTTACTTGTGAGAAAAAAACAAAAAACAAAACACTAACCTTTTCTTTCCCAATGTTACAGGTATGATATGCAGACGCCTGCAATGATGTCTTTTGCCGTTTTACTGCACTGATCTTGTACGCTAACTTTGATTGTTCTTACCTTGTATTAATGCACATCTTGTAAGTCGCTCTGGATCTTCTACATATCATATGGCACAAATATTATAGACCAAAGTGGGTCACTAATTCACTACATCAATGAATTGATTTATCTCTAAAATGTAGAATTAATCAAGTATAATGATATTCCTTAATTTACCTTTTTTCTTGTAGAATGTCTTATATTTCAATAATTTAATTAAAACAATGGGGATTGCAAAGTTGGATACAGTCGAACATTTCTTGCCCTCAGATTTCAGGTCACACCTCTTCCTTATGAGCACAAGATGAATCCTTTTTATAAAGTTTGTATTGAATCGGTTTGGTTTGATTGAATCCGGGTGAAGTTTTAAGTTGATGTTGAGGGCGTGAGAATGCAGGAAGCCGAAATTGGACGGGCGGAGTCGCCAAATGGGGAAGCGGGGCACACCGAGAGCTGTAGGGAGAAAAAAGGAAGAGCTTGTTTTTCCTCTGCATAAATCCTGGATTAGGCTGGAGCCAGCCGCGACGGAGGGGAGCCTCGGATAGTGGATAGGGTCAGCTGCGCCTACATCGGCATGTATTGTTTTTGTTTTATTTAGGATGTAGCTAGGTCCGACAGAGTGGCATGGACCGATGCTACATCCCCACGGTGTCCTTCTTTCTCTCTCTGTCTGCGTTCTATGTTCTGTGTAGCGTGCTCTCCCGCTTCCCTCTGAGTGAGTTGAGGGGGGAAGTCTGCAGTGTGAGAAGTGTCCAGCGGGGGTGTCTGAGTGTGTGCTGTGTACATGGGGTGCTGTGTGCGTGGGAAAGCAGTGTGACTCCTGTACAGTGTACAGTGTGCTCCAGTGTGGGGTGGGGTGTGCATTAGCCGTATTGCCTGTATACTTTTGCAGGGTGAAGTGTCTGGGTTCACGGGGTAACGCTCACCTGCAGGGCGGTCCTCCACAGCAGGCATCCCAGGGCCGGAGTAGATCAGGGAGACAGAAGGGGGAGCAAGGGTGATGAGTAGCATGCTGCCAGTAACATGTATGTACTTTTCAACAATTGTTAATAAAAGCTGGCATTTTACTTATCGTTTCCGTGCGCTGTCTTGGGTGGATGGTGGGAAAATGAACCTTGGTTGGGTTAGTTGAACGGTGCTTTGGGGAGAGCCCCCCTCCTCCCCTTTGACTCCTGACATTAAGTCTTGTCACACTGAATTAAAGTTGTCCTTATTTAGTCTAAATGCATTACATAGGATCCTGGCCAGTGTCTCTATTTTATTCCCATTTTTTTTTTGTTGCTCACCAGAGCACTCAATCACCAGAAATATGGAATGCACCGCAGTCCCTCAGACTTGTGCAGTGCTGGCAAGCAGTAGACCCTAAACACAAGGAGCACAATTAGAGGAAGAGGACAGTTGACAGACTAGTGCATGGTAGGATGGAGGCTAACCAAACAGCAGTTATATTGTAACAGCAAAGCTGGAGCTGTCTACTCAAAAATATGTCTTTATTGGTTGTCCAGGGTCACTCCAAGACTCCTAGCAGACTGGGACGGAGACACTATGGAGCCATGATATCATGCTTTCAAAAGTGTGCTTCTCCGTAGTTAGACACAAAGCGTAAACCAGGAGCTGTCCAGGCAGGCGTGTGGAGAGGGGGCCGCAGTGTGCGGGGAGCTGCGTGGGGCGGCAGCGTCCTGATGTGCAATGCTCTTGCCGCGTTCAGCAGCAATGACTCCACTCTCTTGACGACTTCCCTCAGGTCTGAGTCGGCCTCTCTGCTGCCCCCCATGCAAAGGTCACAATCAGAGACGAGTCTGCAGTTTGCACTGTTTGCTCCCCAGTGCAATTCATTTATTAGCACCAACGGTAAGTACCCAGGTCACCAGGCTCGAAATGTTAATTAATTTATTACCGCCAAAGGCATCTTTGTATGGAGGAAGAATCACGCCAATGTTTATTCATTACATAAATAGATAAATGAATAGCGAAATGCCAACGTAAATATATGTATGAATAAATCAATAATTGAATACATAAATAATTGAATATATATAATACATGTACATATTTATTTATTTATTTTTCCACTTTCATTTTCTTATTTCTACATTTAGTCATTCATTTCAGTGTTTCTTGGTGTGATGTGCACTCTGAAATAAGTAAATCTGTTAACTTCATCCATCAAAGCCAGTGGGCAGGATCCAACATTCGATAGGTGGTTGAACGTTGCTTGATTGCCTTTGCCTCCTGAGGTGTTTTGAAAATGGCGGCCCCTGTGCTGGATGTTGATGAGATTTTATGTGTTGTAGTAGAAGATATGCTCGAAGTATATGTTGCGACCTCTGAGATCAAATGGAGGATTTTATGGAAGTGATTGTAATGGCAGTGTAGCCCCCATTGGGGTGATGCATTGGTGTTCGGTGCGGATGGTGTGGAGCTTTGTAAAGCATCCTGAACTAAATTAAATGAACTGCCTCCTGCCGTAGCTCAGGGCAGCTTTACACGGGGGACTTTGATCTCTCTGCACTGAGATAGATAGCTATGTTTGATCACATGGTGATCGAAGACAGTTGGAATCGATTGATCCAGACTGAATTGGTTGTCTTGGGCGTTACAAAATTCTGACAATCAAATGAGAACATAAGAATACATAATGACAAGAACAGGCCATTTGGCCCATTTATGCATGTCATTTCCTAGTGTAAAGAATACCCAGTACTGCATCAAGCCTGGACTTGAATATCCCAAGTGTTTCTGCCTCTACTATCTGACCTGGCAAGCTGTTCCAGCTATTTCTTCAGTGTTTGTGGATTGCATAAAAATGGTTCATGTCAATGGTTTATATATAATCTCCCCAAGTTCTTACATCAGCCCGCCCGCTGGCTTTATTTATTTATTTCACAGTGCACAACACCATCAAGCAACACTGATAAATAAATGAATAAATGTACAAATAAATAAATAAACATAGAAATAAATAAGTAAATATGTTATATATACATTTAATTATTTGTGTATTATTTATTTAGTCATACATATACGTATTTGCGTTGACATTTCACCATTTGTTTATTTTTTTAATGACATTTCATTGACTAATATTGGCATGGCACAGTGTGCAAAGACAGTGTGCCGACTCATCCTTCTTATTCATCCTTCTACTGCTCTGTTCGGTCTGAGAAACAATAAATACTGCCACTGGCCCACATGTTACCACCCCAGAACCCAAGTGCACCGTTCCTGAAATGACTATTGTCCTAGAAAACCACTCCAGCCCTGGCGTAGCGATTGCCACTCTCAAATGCCCGGAAGTAACAGCAGCATGGTGACTATTATGGTGATTATTACCACTTATCGTCTTTCAGCCATTTCACTGAACAATATCTCCATTAAGGTGTGTACTCGTGGAGTTGGTCATGACATTGCCTCGAACAGTTCAATCTTGAATATTGATTTGAAGAGAAAAACAGTCAGCCTCGCTTCAAACAGAGCTAAATGACTTGATTTGAAAATCAAAAAGTCAGCATTAGCTATTTTAGATGGCACTTTTCACTGGTAAGGTCTCACGAGTTTCCTTACAACAGGGCCCTTAGACTTAGTTTAGAAAGGAAACAAGTCATTAGAAAGCCAACAGTAATGGAAAAGAGCTCAATTCACTTCTCGATAAGCCTGGGGAAAAATAGAGAAAAAAAAGAACAAACATTAAAAACACTTTAGGACCAGGATCGGGAGAAGCTAAGCAAGTTCTAATGATATGCAATTATCCAAAGTGTTAAATGTCAACTACTGTGCACCTGAAGTGAGACAGGAAATTCACTCTTCGTGTAATGGAACATTCACCTTCACTGGAGGGACTGCAACATTTCCCCCCCTTGTGGGCAAAGCCACGCCCAAGCAACCAATATGATCCTCTGTTCATAGCTGTGCATTTCCTCTGTACACTTACACTTTTTCCAACTACCGACCTGTCTCTCTCCTCCCATTCCTCTCCAAAACACTAGAGCGGGCTGTCTATAACCAACTGTCTGCTCATCTATTACAGATCGACCTGCTTGATCCTAACTTGGTTGTGTTATTTCTGCTCACGGTTTTTCCTATCACTGTTAGGCTGATGACACTCAACTCTTTCTCTCCTTCTCTCCATCTGAGACCCAGGTCCCGGCACGGATCTCTGCATATCTGGCTGACATCTCTGCATGGATGTCCACCCACCACCTGAAGCTGGGGAAGACAGAGCTGCTCTTCCTCCCAGCAAAAATTACTAACCTTTTCCTTCCCAGTGTTACAGGTATGGTACGCAGCTGCCTGCAATGATGTCGCTGTATTACTGCACTGATCTCTTGCGCAAACTATGATTGTTCCTACCATGTATTTATGCACATCTTTTAAGTCGCTCGGATAAACGCTTAAAATGTAAATAAAAATGCACCTGGGTGTCAGAAACATATGCAACATGCCATTGCTCGGTCAAATTTATCCAAGCAGAAACCTTGGAACGATACACTAGAAAACCCTGTGTCCCCATCCCTGTAATAATTTACACCCCCCCACCCCCGCCCTGAGGGTGGGCTCACTGGGCCCATCAGCGCACATTCTGCATGCTGTTTGGCTTCTTAGCCCATGGAAACAGCTCTCCAGTAAATGTTCTGTAATGATACTGTGGGGTTGCACGGTGGTAATTATACCTGAGGTGACCAGAATGCACAGGGTGAACTCTAGACATTTTCCAGGGGATTTGATTTCTTGCAAGATGCATTTTAAGCAGTCTTAAGTGTGACTGCAGGGTCTAAACCCAGAGGGTCTGTTGAGCTATAAAAATTTGAAGTGAAATCAATGGTATGTCGAGTGACCTATACATAATGCAAATACATAATAAATGATGGTTAATTTTAGAGTTATCTTGTCTCTTTTAATTATGAGAAGCTAATTAATCAATGAATAATGAATTGCCCCCTGAGTTAGTCTGAATAGCACTCTTTTGGTCTACATATAGGATCATGAATATTTATGTAGCTATATTGGAGATTTACATTTTTTTGAACAGTTCAAATGTGATATCCTGAAAGGATGCAAGATGTGTGGTTTATCCACATTCTCTATCCAAATGTAAATAAGGATAACTGATTTCTGTGGACCGAGCTCTGCAGGTGGGAAAGTACCGCGACAAGGCCGTGAGCATGGGCAGTCACATGGCTTTAACAGCTTCTCTCAAAGAAAAGCTTTCATCACTACTGTTTGTTTAGCCCTACTCCCATGCATTTACTAAATGGTACTTGCTGAGCTGAACGGGTCCGTATTTGTATCATAATGTATAACTTTAGCACTCGTAAGGTCATTCGGTTTGTATGTCGAACAACTGTCATCCTGAATTCATGATACTGTATATACGTACCAGTATCGTCAGTGAGAGATACGCCTCTCTGATCCGTGCCGGACTCCTCAGAACTCTCCTGCACTGCTCTGTTACCTGCAGTGTGGAAAACAGTTACTGGCTCATGGGCAAGTGCATTGGAGGAGTGCAAACATCATGATCCGTGCATGGGCCCAAGAGGCGCAATTAGCAATTCCGAATGAAGAAAAAGTGTATAATTTAAATTAAATGAAGTATTTAATGAATGAATATTTGAAGAATATTTTTTTATGCCTTGATTTTAATTCCTTTGTTGCTTTTATTTGCTTTTATGTAAGGTGACCTTGGGTGTCCAGAAAGGCACCGATTAAATAAAATGCATTATTATTATTATAATGCACAAAAAAAGAAGGGACCACCTGTGATTTTCACCTGTGGTCACAGCATGCATCCTGTTTTGATGATGTGCCAACTTCCTCAGGCAGCTTACTGGGAGATGTGCACTAGCTGTAACTGAAACATATTGAGTGCTTGTTAGTGCAGGTAAATAGATATATTTATGTATGAGCACAATGAGTCTGTGAACTCTTCCACACCTTTGACACATTTCTGTGATTTCACACAAATGTATACATCAAAGCTGCTTTTCTTCAGATCTTCAAAATTCAGATATCCTGGCCCACGTGGTCGGGTAGACATAAGTAGGCAAACACAGGTGGATGTGTGTGACAGCTATCCCTCCTGATCGATGAAACAACGAAAACTCTGATGTTGCAGGTAGGTCCAAAAGAAGAAGCCTAATGCATGAATTACAATTGGTTTGGTCACATAATTTGGCAGCAATGTTGTGTATCGTAAATATGCTTATGCATGTGCCTCAAAGTTCTGTTGATTTTTGATAACCTTCGCATCTTGAAAAGTTTGTAACAGAACTTCCTTTTTATATGTGAATCAGAAATGGCTAGGTCACATTGTGTAGCTGCCATATTGCAATGGTGAATGTAGGTTAATATGACCAAAACAATTATCACACCCTTGATAATGGCCTAAATACTTGTGTCTTGTTTATTCTTTAACAATTTCTGTTACCTTCATAGCTGCAATTCATGTTCCCAATTAGATCATAACTCTAAAGCACATGCTTAGTTAGGCTTGCCATCTGGATAATAATGGAGGCAGATGTGCTGAATGGCCTGTTCTTGTCATTATATTGTTTCATATGATATTGTTCACTGAAAACAAAATGAGACAAACTCGAGCGAAAAATGACAGTGTAACAAAGGCTGGGTAAACAAAGTGACCCGTCTGTGGTTATTATGCACGTGTGCACATTGCTCTCTTTCTTTCTCATTTCTTTCTTTTTTGACCACTGCAATTCCTTGCTGGCAGGTCTACCGGCCTGTGCCATCAAGCCACTGCAACTGGTTCAGAATGCTGCCGCACGTCTGGTGTTCAAACGTCACCCCTCTACTCACCTCTCTGCACTGACTCCCTATTGCAGCATGCATCAAATTTAAATCACTGGTGCTGGCTTATCAAAATGCTAGATGAACTGCTCCCCCTTACCTCCAGACACTCATCCCACCCTACTCCACAGCCAGACTCCTCTGCCCAGTCATAGCTGGCAAACTGACTGTCCCATCCCCCCAAGCGCCCGGCAGCCGCTCCTCGCGGTCTCGCCTCTTCTCTGTCCTGACCCCTCTGTGGTGGAATGATCCTCCGCACTCGGTCAGGATCGCAGAATCACTCCATATTCCGCAAGAGACTCAAATCCCACCTCTTCAGACTCCACTACCACTAACTCTATACATTTGAACTAATTGTCATCACCACTGCTTTCATGTTTAATACTGCATCTTGTAGTATGTATCTATGTTAATGACTGTCCAAAAAAAATAAAAATGACTACTAACTTTTCCTCCTCTGTGCTACAGATACGGTATGCAGCTGCCAACGATTATGTCTATTACTGTATTACTACACTGATCTCTTGCGCAGACTATGATTGATCTTACCATGTATTAATGCACATGTTGTAAGTCGCTCTGAATGCTTTAAAATGTAAATGTAAATGTATTTCCATTACACACAATGTGCATGCTGTGCAGATTCGATGCGAAAACAAGTCACAGTACCAGCCGAAATGAATCCGGCCACAAACTGGATTGGCTTCAAATCGATGCTGGCCCCCCAGTTGTGGTCTAAATGTTGGCCCCCACTGAGGGCTGCCTGTGCTCTCATAAACCCCCGTGCCTGCCCTGCATGTCTTCCTGCAGATAAATCATCATGCAGCTCTCTTCTTGGCACAGGGGCTGAGATTTGCTTTACACATTAATTAGGGAACCAGCAAGTTGAAAAACAAGACAAGTTAAAGAAATGTCAATGTGTTGTGAAACTAAACCTAGGCATTACTTTTCTCAATTCAATTAACTTTTTTTTTTGCTGTCTGCATAAAATGTTTCCTCAGGAAATTGCAATGCGAAAAAGCATGAAATTATAGAATAAACTAAGAGGGTAATTGCTAAAAGCTTGTGCACTGTTAAACTGTGAGAGCCTGGCTGCAGGCTCTTTTATAGGGACTAATTTATACATTTCATGAATATATGAAAATTCAGCCGTTCCACATTATCGTGCCGTTTCTAACATTTACTTTTCACACGAGCAAAAGAAAACCTTCTAAAAAAAAAAAAAAAAAGATTTAGCAGAAAAAGAAGTTCAATGAATCCAACACAAATAGAGTCCAACCACAGGTGTTTAGGCAAAAATAACATGTAACAGATCCCTTTGTGACTTTGAGAGAGCTCTGCAGTCCAGGCCCGTTCGCTCAAGCCTTGCGTGAGTTGAGTGACTTACACCCTGTCTCTTCAACACCATCACAGCATACCAGCACTGTCGACTCCCCTGTCATTTGGGCTGTGGCTCTTCAGACTGCTCTTGCGATGGTATTCACAGATAAAATCCTCTACTACCACCCTGCAGTGTGACATGCAGACAGGCGTGCGTGGAATGTGCCACATCTCCCAGCGGAAGCTCCAAGTGAATGCTACAGTTCACTAGACATTGTTCACACCTCGCCCTTACCAGCTCTACCAAGAAGTCTTTGAGATGCAGAATGGTGCCTTGTTTGTCAGAACAATGGTTTTAACAACAAGCTTTTTATTGCTCCTGTTTATGTAACTAAACATTGGGTGCATAAATAAAATGTGATAGTACGAATGTTTACTTGGAAAATAATCAACTGCCCTCCTTCTGGCTACATAGCTATCGTATTTGACCTTAATTGCTTATGCAAATGTAAAATTGTATAATGTATAAAAATGTAAGCTGTGCAAGTCACTGGATGATGACAGTATTTGATATTTAAGAGTATTGGTGCAATACTGGTATTATAATGTAGTATTTTCAAATACAAAGTAGGCGATCTGTTTTAAAAGATGCATTTGAAAATGCATTCAAATGTGTCACACCTTTATGTTTACCTTTATCCACAGAAACCAGAACATTTGAAGACTGAAGACTCAACACAGTTTTTTTCCATGTTAGAAAAGCATCAGAGCTTGTCTGAGATTGCCTGAGGGTGAGCATCAATGCCACATAGTACTGTGTGAAATCTAAATTAAAAATGTATTAGATTTGGTTTTGAACCTAACAAAGGGTATCTTTGTAGCCTTTGAAATGCAATTTGGTGAAAAGTAATTGAAATGTATTTACAAATTATATCAGCTGTCAAAAGTATTTGTACAGTATTTGAAACTGGAATGGATTTAAATACCTTAAATACTATAAAAAACGTTTTTCATAGTTTTGTTGCATTTCATAATACTTCAAAGGCATGTACAAAATTGTCCTGAGAGACGGGCATGAACATAAAAAGGCAAATAATGGTTTCTGGTTTCAAAGATGGCGGCACGGTGGTGCAGTGGATAGCGCTGTCGCCTCACAGCAAGAAGGTCTCGGGTTCGAATCCAGGCCGGGGGCCTTTCTGTGCGGAGTTTGCATGTTCTCCCCGTGTCCGCGTGGGTTTCCTCCGGGTACTCCGGTTTCCTCCCACAGTCCAAAGACATGCACGTTAGGCTAATTGGAGAGTCTAAATTGCCCGTAGGTATGAGTGTGTGAGTGAATGGTGTGTGTGCCCTGCGATGGATTGGCGACCTGTCCAGGGTGTATTCCTGCCTCTCGCCCGGAACGCATGCTGGGATAGGCTCCAGCCCCCCACGACCCTGACCAGGAATAAGCGGCTTAGATAATGGATGGATGGATGGATGGATGGTTTCAAAGATCCCAGCACTCACAACCTTTCATTTCTTTTTGAAGCTTCGATGGCAACAGATTATTTTCATTAGTCTCACAGTGTTGGTATTGATGTTGTGCCTGAGCATATATAAGTAACAGTACCCAAATGAATGAAAATGTTCCCCTGAGGGGAGATTTTTTTTTTACATTGTCAAAAGCTAATTTGATCAAAAAGTTATATCCAGTACAGACACACGCACACGTGCACATGCACACACGCACACGCATGCACACGTGCACATGCACACATGCACACAGACATTTTTGTTGATTCAAAGAGAAAGTTTGAATCCTCCGCAGCCTACCCAGTGGTGAGTACATTCATTTGAAGTAGACCAGCATAGTTAGTACTGTAGCAGGTATCACAGCATTGTGTGAAGTAGACTAACATAGTTCAAGTATGGTAACGGGTATCACAGCGTTGTATAAAGTAGACTATCACACGCCACGTGATAATCCCCCGGATGTGAGCAGAGCAGCAGATGGTAAGGAGAGGCAGAGGAGTGGGGTTTGCCGGTCTCTGGACCGGATTCAATTTTTTGTTTCTCTCCCAGACATGGAAGAGAGAAACAGCAGGAGAGCAGAATAAATAAAACAAACAAAAAACAGAAGTCTTCACCCTACTTGCCGTGAAGCTTTCGGATGAAAACAACAAACTAAAACAACTAAATGAACAAAACTAAAATAAAGTCTGCCTCCTCTGAGGTGGGAATCCCCTTCCAGGGAACACACAAACGAACGCTCAGCAGCTTTCCTGACCGCTTCCACACAGTCACATTTAACAGGACACCACACCTTCTCCGTCCGGATTTCCTCTTTAACTTAGACAGGCACACATATTAGGTGACAAGTGCTTCCCAACTCATGCACACAGAGACACTTAAACTTTTCTTACTCCAGACACATTACTTTTCAGTTCGAGTTCTCACTCAACACACACACACACACACACACACGGAAACACATGGAAATACTTGTACTATTTCAGTGAGAGTTCTCTCCCAATCAATCACACAGAGAGAAGAGAGACTCCCCACTGTTCAGTGTGAGCCCTCTCTCTCTCTACCACACACACGGGAAGCACTCTACTCAGTCATTTTTAACAAACACACAGACTCTGTGTCCTACAACATAGAAACCCCCTTCCGGGCAACAAACATGCACTAAACAGTACGTCACACCACACATTAAACAACACAACTCACATCAATGATACGCACACATGAATGACAAGACCAACACACTCATAAGGCAATCACATGCCTTGCCGTTCACACACCCAATCATAACTAACCCACAGACACAAACCATTTAAACACAGTCACTCACAAAATGCACTCCATATAACCACACCCCACTCACAGACACAAACTATTAAGTGAATTATCACTTGACATTTACACCAGTGATAAATTATGGCCTTTGGAACAACCTTCCGGGCAACAGTTCACACTCTCACAGTGTGAGAGTGGCAAACCTGCCGCTGGAAAGTTCCTCTGTTCCAAAGGTCTCCACAGCCATGCTGTGGCAACAAAACAGGCAATGCTGCTCTTCCCCTGTTGCCAAGACCGACACCCTCCACAGTCCTCCAGAGCCCATTCGTTCCTGGACAGAGCATGTGACTTCAACCAGCCATCAGGGCTAGAGCCTTCTCCCCCTGCACCAGGCTATAGGGCGGTGTCCTCACTGGACTCTGGCCACTCCAGCTTCTTCCCCTCCGGCTTTATCACCCCAATCTCACAGCTTTTCAGTCACTTGACCAAGGTGGGGGGGAATCCCCATGGCGGCTGAGAGGGGTGCTGCCCTCTCCTGGGTTTCGGAACCAAATCTGTCACACACCACGTGACAATCCCCCGGATGTGAGCAGAGCAGCAGATGGTAAGGAATGGCAGAGGAGTGGAGTTTGCTGGTCTCTGGACCGGATCTTATTTTACCGTCTCTCTCCCAGACAGAAAAACAGGAATAAATAAATTAAACACAAAACACACAAAGTCTTCAGCCTACTCGACGCAAAACTTTTGCCAACCCAAGAATCTGAAGGAACTAGAACAATTCTGTATTGAGGAATGGTTGAGTATCCCCCCCAAGAAGTTCCATAACCTCATATGATACTACAGAAGGCGACTACATGCTGTTTCATAATTGCCAAGGGAGGAACCACAAAGTACTGATAACATAGGTGTGAATATTTGTGATTCTTGATTTTTCTGGGAGAAAAATACTATTTGTGAACCATTCGATTGTGGTGCCAATGCATTATTATGAAAGAATATAATGTTCTGAATTTTGTGAGCATAAAATAAAGCTCATTACTTATAGTTAATTTGATATGATCTCTTTTGTTCATCTTTATCAAGGGTGTGAATAAAAACAGAGTACACTGTATAAATATATAAATATATATATATATATATATATATATATATATATATATATATATATATATATATATATATATTGTAGTATCCTGGGGGTGGGTCACACACGACAACCATTTCAGAGGGTGTAGGCAATTGAAGAAAGGCAGAGAAGAGGCAGGATTACAGAAGTACAGAAAATGCCTGAAAACATTATTTAAAAAAGAAATAGGCTAGTGATTATTTGTGAAACATTGTTGCATGGTTGCCCCAAGCTGTAAAATCCTATGAAAAGCATTAAAAGAAAAAATGTCATCTCCATTCTGTGAAGTTCCTACTTGGCCACATCTGCATCCATGCTGATTAAATGAATGCAGATTCCAATCTTTCCCAGCTTTCCAAAACTCTGAAGTCTGTGCACTCTCTTCAATTGATCCCTGTACATTTGCAGTGTGTTTGGTGTACTTCCTGGGGTCTCAATGCTTTGTTCTAATAAAGTAGTAGCACTGAAATGGAAGAGCAATCTCATCCAAGTTTTGATTCCATGGCATTCACTGCTACATTGGTGTCAGAAGTGGAATGAATTGACGCCGAAATCAGAAGACTGGAAGAAGCGAGATGACCAGACGGGAAGCACAGCAGAGGAAGAAGACTTCACTCCTGGGGGTCCCTGAGGGAATTCCTGCCACAGATGGGGTTACTTAGCTATGTAGCCGTGGCAGAGACACCAACAGCGTCAGGTGAGCTCATAGCAGGAGGCTGCTCAGCTGCTAGCGGAGTAGCCATGGGTAGTAAGCCCAGGGCAAGTGGTCGCCCGCTACTACCTGCTCGACTGTCCGGTACTCTTCTGTCGGCAGCCGAGGATAGTGTGTGTGAGGTAGGGGGCCTTCTCGCAGCTCTCGGGATGGTTGCATCAGCAGTGGGTGAACCTGGTTCAGGTGGCCAAACGGTCGCCTCCCCTGGACAGCATACTCAGCCCCTGTGATGGGAAAGGTGACTGGGAGGCATATGTAACCTAGTTCTGCTTCATAGCTGAAGCAGTGGAGTGGAGCGAAGTGGAGAAAGGCGTGCGCCTGGCAGCAGGCCTGGAGGGAGAAGCACTAAAGGCACTCCTGGACCTGGGTCCCGACTGCAAACCCACGTACCACCGCGTCTGCATGGCGCTGAATAGGCGGTTTGGCGAGGTGATGTAACTCATCGCACTCAAAGAACAGCTGCACCATTGGGAGCGGCAAGAGGGAGAAAGCATCGGACTCCTGGCTGCTGACGTCCAGCGCCTGGTCCAGCGGTCCTACCCCCAACACCCAGGGGAAGTCTGCGACAGCCTGGCCCTGGACGCCTTCCTGAGGGGACTACAGCCTGAAAACCTCCGGCAACAAGTCTGCATCACCTGCCCCGCAACCCTGAATGGAGCACTGGCTAAAGCAGAAGAAATGGAGGCAATCCTGGGTGACAAACCACCAGTACGCCAGGCGGTCTGGGCAACAAGCGGCGAAGCCAAAAGCGACGATGACACAGCTCCAGCCAGAGCAGCAGCACCTCGCTCCAACACCTCCTGCTCCTACTGTGGCAAACAAGGCCATTTAGTCAGAGACTGCTGCAAATGAATGCAGAGAGAGGCGTCCCGACAGCCGTCGGGAAACAAGAGCAGGCTGGTCTAAACAGGGCACCACCAGCCTGCACCCCACCACACCCCACAACAACAAGAGTAGGCCGCCTGGAAAGCAGCGGTTGCAGCCTATTCGCACAATGCTACATCGAGGGGGAGCTGGTCAACCCACTTCGACACTGGCTCCACCATCAGCCTGATCATGACCTGCTTCCTAAGGTCACAAACTGGTCCCACACCACCACCAGGCTGGAAACAGTGACAGGACAGACAGCTAACATGCTGAGCTGCAAGCAGCTGTGCCTGCAGATGGGAGCCAGGATGATAGAACTGAACTTTTTCTGGGCCAACATCTTTAAACCCTGCATCCTGGCCTCGACGCTCTCTCCGCTGCTGGGGCCATCATCGACACGGTGAAACACCTGATCCTTGTCGACAGGCACCAACTACCCCAGACTGGGTCGAGGTACAGCCGGCGAGCAGTCCAACCACAGCTAAGCAGAGTGACGGTGAAAGAGGAGGGGGCTGAAGTGGTGGAACAGCTGTTCCAGCACAGCAGTGAGGGGCTCAGCACAAGTGAGTGTAACCAGCTACGTGCTCTCTTGGCTGAGTTCCAATACCTTTTTGCGGCAAAATACATAGACTGCACCTGCACCACAGTGGTTCAGCACAACATCCCGAAGGGGATAGCCACACCTATCCGTCAGCGAGTGCGACGCCTTTCCCTGGCCAAATGGGAGGAAGCAGATTTAGCAGGTTAGCTAACCTGAGCGTGTTTCCTCCTGCTCATCATTTCCTCACTTTCCTCTCTCTCCTCTAAATCTCCCTTTCTAACTTTACTTGAGGGCCTGGTGTTGAGATAAAAGTACCAGTGGCTTGACCGCGGCTCCAATTGAACCCAGAGTCAGTGGACAAGGCCGGACCCCACCTAGCGCTTTGGGGGCAAGCGGGTACCAGTGGTTTGACCACGGCTTGCGCAACCCGCCACCTCTTGCGGTCCTGACTGATTGCGGAAGGTTGTTCCACCAGCGAGGGGTCAGGACAGAGAAAAGACGAGACCGTGAGGA
Organism: Aldrovandia affinis; assembly: GCA_029706075.1. Classification (NCBI taxonomy): domain Eukaryota; kingdom Metazoa; phylum Chordata; class Actinopteri; order Notacanthiformes; family Halosauridae; genus Aldrovandia; species Aldrovandia affinis. The sequence continues at coordinate 3,298,694 of JAINUG010000036.1, read as the reverse complement.
GCGGCTGCCAGGCACCCGGAGGGATGGGGCAGTCAGTTTGCCAGAGGAGGCGGAGCAGAGGGGTCTGGCTGGGGTGTAGGGAGTGATGAGTGACTGGAGGTATGGGGGAGCAGTACCTCTAGCTGCTTGAAAAGCAAGCACCAGTGATTTGAATCTGATGCGTGCTGCGATGGGGAGCCAGGCAAAGAGGAGAGTAGAGGGGTGGCGTGGGTGAACTTCGGCTGGTTGAACACCAGTCGAGAGGCAGCATTCTGGACCAGTTGCAGTGGCTTGATGATACAGGCCGGTAGGCCTGCCAGCAGGGAATTGCAATAGTCCAGACGTGAGATCACCAGGGCCTGGACCAGGAGTTGTGTGGCCTCTTGGATGAGGAACGGTCGGATCCTCCAGATGTTGTGGAGGGAGAATCGGCAGGTCCAAGTGATCGCTGCGATGTGGCCCGAGAAGCACAACTGGTTATCCAGGGTCACTCCTAGACTCCTGGCAGACTGGGATGGAGACACTATGGACCCTTCAATGGTGATTGACGCATCAATCATCGGGGAGCCCTTCGCTGGGAAGAAGAGCAGCTCTGTCTTCCCCAGGTTCAGCTTCAGGTGGTGGGTGGACATCCATGCGGAGATGTCAGCCAGGCATGCAGAGATCCGTGCTGGGACCTGGGTCTCAGATGGAGAGAAGGAGAGAAAGAGCTGAGTGTCATCGGCATAACAGGGATAGGAAAAACCTCATTCTTTTTCACGCATTATTGAGAAGACTGTGGTCAAAGTGCGTTATGCACACCTGAGTGCAGCTATAAACCAAGTCACTACACTCTGCCCTTGCTTCGATTTTTGAGCTCTCTGTAAGCAATTTGCAGCTTTAAAAAAATCAATAAATCTGTTATCTTATACCAGCTCCTTCTTCCTTTGTTTTATTCATTCACCTTTGAGCACCTTTCTTTCTTTCTTTCTTTCCCTGCCCAGATCTGTGTTTCTCTGGACATTCCATGCCCTGCCTTATTGAAACTCTAGCACTGATGGAGACCATCCACTACCGTCCTTGTGGTCTTTCTCAACACCTCCTTATCTTCCACAGCTGACTTCCTCTCTGTCTTAGACAGAAATCACAAGATTGTCTCATTTAATACTTTCACCCAGGGTTTATTACTTGGTAATACCTTTTCACATTTAACTGAACAGGCCACATACACACACACACACACACTGTTTAAAAAGAACATAACCACCGCTGACAAAGGTCATGGTGACCTTTACATGCTGTTCAGCTTTTCCTCTCTTGAGTAATTGCCACTGCATCGGTCGACAAAACACTTTTTTGTGGCCCAACCCACCCAAGGGATATTTTTGGAGGAGATTACGTTTTTATTCAGAACAAAGATCTTGTTTTGTTTTCCTGGAAAGAGAACACATGACACACTGAAAGTAAATACTCAGCCTGTGTCTCATTGTTTTTTTTTTTTTTTTTGTGATATGTACATCCAGAGCACACAGGTGTTAAAGAGTGATATTGATATTTGACTCTTGACACACTGTTTATGGATCAGATTGTTATGGGAGGCTGGACAACATTTTTGAAGGGGAGATTGGGGGTATTCTAGTGCATATTTTCATTTGGTCACCCTAAGCAATCACCACAAGAAATTCAATTAAAATGAGTGATAGAGTGCAGGTGTGGCATGATAGTGTGTGGAAGGGGTGAATTGCATGACACTCAAGCTCAGTGCATGAGAGTTGGCAGCACTATATATCAAAATTGCATCTGATGCTTTTGGATGGATGTAAACAAGGGGACAAGGACACAGGTCGCCGCAGGGCACATCAGGCCTGCCATGCATAAGCCCCACAGCCACACACTCACACACATCTTCAATTTGTGCATTCCAACAGCTTGCATTCTATCAAAGCCATTTTTATAGGATTTGGAAAATCCCATAAAAAGAGATTTGACGCACGTGCCTTTATTGGTGGAAGAATTAGCGATGGGTGAAGTAATGGATGGACTGGCTACAGCCTTACTCAAAACTCCTTACATAGTTGCCCAACTGCAATAGAAAAAAGCTAGCTGGAAGAGTCTTGCCCTTTGGTATACTGACCACTCTCAGGCTCTTAAACACACCTCTTGATAACTGGAACGCAAATGGTGCTTCACTAAATTACAGGTATTCTACTTAGCCTAGAAAGGAAGCCTAGATGCTTATATGCTTGTTCTTTCCACAGCTAGGTCATCATGCTTATCTAATCTTATTGAGAATAAGAATAATCCTAGATTTCTCTTCAAAACTGTTGCTAAAATAACTAATAATCAAGCAGCAATTGACCCTCAAATTCCAGTGTCAGGTGTCAGTGTCAGACTTCCTGAATTTCTTCAGTGGAAATATTACAGGAATCAGAGAAAAAATACAAGCTACTATTCCAGACTTTGACAACATTATTCATTAGTCTTTACTGCCATATCTCTAAGCCAACTAGTCGAAGTAGTTGCTACCTCTAAATCATCCACCTGCCTTCTAGAACCCATACTTACAAAGCATTACAGGCAACAGGCTACTGAAGGGGGTTTTACCTTTACTTGGCAAACCTATATTAGATATCATACATTCATCTCTATTATCTGGGTATGATCCTAAATACATTAATTAAGGGTGTAATCAGGCCTTTATTTAAGAAACCAAATTTGGATCCCACTGATCTGCCTAACTTCAGACCAATCTCAAACCTTCCATTCTTATCAAAATGTGTTACTCAACAGCTTTCTTCCTTCTTAAAGGCCAATAACGTGTGAGGTGTTTCAATGTGGGTTTAGAAAGAATCAGTACTGTGTTATGTCCCAAAATGTGCCCGCATTACAATAACCGGGGAACAATGGACATGACACCAAGGCCACCAGGACACCAAAACACACTCAAAATGAGTAGGGCAACAAATGTTTTTTACAACACCTCTACAAAAATCAAACAGGAGACAAGCAATCACAAACAGAACAACGTACCTATAGACACATATAGACACAGGTGTATAACAACTGAGAAAGCCCTTGTCAAAAGCAACAAACAATTTGTTTCTCTCCTCTGACTACAGCTGTGACACCTAGACTTAAGTGCCGCATCTGACACAATAGACTACCATATTCTCATAGATAGATTAGAGAAATTAGTTGGCCTTGCTGTGTCAAGTGTTTTCTTGGTTCTGGTAGATATCAATTTGTGAACATAAATGATGTGTCTTCTGAGTGTTCAATGGTTAACTCCTGAGTACCACAAGGATTGGTACTGGGTCCTTTCCTCTTCTCTCTGTATATGCTACCCTTTGGGGATATTATAAGCAGAAATGGTGTTAACTACCACTGCTATGCAACTTGACACGCAAATTGACTTTTCCGTTCAACATGGCAAACTCGCTAATCTAGAGACCTGTCTCAAAGATATAAAGGCCTGGATGACCCAAAATGTTCTACGATTGAATTCAGATAAGACAAAGATATTGGACAAATCTCTTAGAAATAAATTCTCGGCCTCCCGCATGGTCTACGTAGTGGTTTCAACATCCAATGGCTGTCCGCCCTAGGGAGGGGGGAAGGAAGCTGACAAGACGTTCACTGCGCACAGGAGTGACTCTGGGTTGGTTCACTGTCACATTCAATGCGGCTGTGACTATTGACTCTTTGAATCTTTCATTTTGGACAATACAAATATCACAAGTGTGGCCTTTCACCTCAGGAATATATCTAAATTAAGATAAATATTATACCATCATGAAAAAATGATTCATGCTTTTATAACTTCAAGGCTGGATTACTGCAATGGTGTGCTATCAGGCTGTACTAAGTCTCCAATTCACACAGAATGCAGCTGCTAGGTTACTTACTAGAGATAAGAAATGTGAACATTAGTCCTGTGCTTGCACCTCTTCATTGGTTGCCTTTTACATTTAGAATTGACTACAAGGTTCTTCTTCTAAACTACAAGGTTTTAAATGGTCTTGCTCCAGAATATCTGACCTACTCATCCCTTACTCTCCACAGTGATTGTTCTGTTCACAAGATGCTGGATATATAAAAATGGCAAAAATAACAAAAAGCACAATGGGAGGCAATGCCTTGTCCCACAGAGCTCCCATTTTCTGGAATAATCTTCCCTAAATGTTTGGGCTTCAGACCCGCTCTCTGTTTTATATATAGGCTAAAAACCTACCTTTTTAGTCAATCCTATAGTTAAAGATGAGTAGGGAAACTAGATTGAGACCATAGAGCTGTTTGGTGAGCTGAGCTGATGGTGCTGCCACCATATTACTGCATGTGAACTCTATTCTGTTCTGTTCTGTTCTATGCTGTTCTGTACTGTGTTATGGTGCACACCCTTTCTGCTCATCTTTTAGATATGCTGCCTAGTATAGACTGCTGGGGCTGTACCATGTTATACTCTGACCTCTCTATGTGCCTACCTAACATATTATTCTGACTCCTAACCTATCTACCTTTCTGTTCACTTCTCTGGGGCTTCTGCCCCTTCCATCACCCTGAGACTACAGACTGCTCCAGCACTGACCCTCTCCTGGTTCCTCCTTGAGACTACAGACCGCTCCAGCACTGACCCTCTCCTGGTTCCTCCCTGAAACTACAGACCGCTCCAGGACCGACCTTCTCCTGGTTCCTCCCTGAGACTACAGACCGCTCCAGCACCGACCCTCTCCTGGTTCCTGCCCAGACCATGATGCAGACTAGAGGCCTGGATAAACTCTGTCCCACCCTTCTGACCCCTCTCAATCTCACAATAGTTTTTTCTTCCCACCTTAGACTTTCCGCTCATATTCTAAGGACATTTAGCCTATCTACCACTACTGATACCTGGGATGGCGAGTGGAGGATGGGCTCCCCCTCAAAGATGGGTTCCTCCTGAGATTTCTTCCTACTGGGGAGTTTTTTCTTGCCCCTCTTGGAGTGTTTTTCTCTTTCCACTGGGGAGTTTGTTTCCTCACTTTCTGGCTATTTTGGGGTTCATGCCTGATATACTTGTTTTTTCATATTTTCTGTTCTCTGTAAAGATGTCTTTGTGACAGTGCTCTGTAAAAAGCACTATACAAATACATTTGAATTGAATTTAATCTATTGCTTAACCATGTGACGGCTTGGTGTTTTATTGCTACGCCAATATTAAAACATCCCTGGGATTCATTCAAATATGCATGGAATTGGAAGTCTACAGAAATCTGTCTCAGTTGGTGCTCACAAGGAGTGCAGGCTGAACCCATTAACCCAACCCTAACCTAGGCAGTCTCAGTTATGCCAAAGATATGTAGTGGTGGCACACGAATGTGGCTACATCCCACAGGTCTTTTTACATCCGCCAGGGCTCTTCAGGTGAACAATGCATCAGTGCCTCCCTAACAACTAGCAAGGTGCCTGCAAGTTTACAATTTGTCACGTATTTGCCATTGTGTGCCCTGTTGTGTGGAAAACAGTTCCTGGCTCGGGGCAAGTGTATCAGATAAGGCTCAGCTGCAGTGCTCCCTTTGCAGTGCGAGTGGTAATGCAAGATCGTAGTACGATTGTAGGTTTAAAAGAGGCAAAAGGGTGGGTGCTACACACATGGTAGTGTTTGAGGCAAATTTCCCTTACCCATTATTATAATCATTAGGAAAACAAATCTGCGCACAGTAGGTTGGCTCAGCTCTGCACGTTTCGTGGTGTGACAGGCCATGTGCAGTGACATCACGCTCAGAAATGCCAGGTGTTTCCATAATCATTGGGTATGCATGTAGAGTCAAGGGAGGTTTTCCAGAGTATTGTTATTGAGCAGGGCTTGTGACTATGATGGATGTGCAGCATATGGGACTGGGTCTTAACACTTTACACTGAGCATCGGGGACTAGTGGAATGATTAAGAGAGCAGCTGCACAATTTTAATTTGCCTAGGTGGAAACTAATTTTGCATAACCATACTTCCGGGTGCAAACGATAGATGAAGCAATAGTGATGATAATTTCAATGTATAAATTGTATAACAGAGCAGACCCCCGTTGTGCTGGAATAAATAACACCTTCTACACACATACAGTTACTATTGGGAAATCCCTGAGTAAAATTGTTATTAGGTATTACACTGCAGTTAATAATAGTCCACCGGTTACTGTGACAGCTGTGCACTGCATAATTACATGGTAAGCGATAATGCTAAAATATAAATCATTTTTTAAAGAATTATAAGGTATTAAACCTCATGCCGCCATGGAATATGTTGAGGTCTAACAAATGGTAGGAGGTGACAAAGAGTCAAAATGCTTGCAAGATTACAGTGTGGCAATACACAGTGGCTGTTTGGTTTGGCAAGGCTCACACGCAGTTTTGTGTAGCTCAGTAGGTAGAGCATGGCGCCCATTGGGGCCATATACACTGAACAATGTATGCATTCACTACTGTTGCTTTAGATACCGCTTTGTGGTTCTGTGCAGCTCAGTACGTAGAGCGTGGCATTGACAACACTTAGGTTGTGGGTTCGATTCCCATTCGGGCCACATATACTGAAAAATGTATGCATTCATTACTGTAAGTCGCTTTGGATAAAAGCGTCTGCTAAATTACATATATTATATTACATATAACTTGTTTGCTAACAGGTACTGATTTGGTGAACTGGAAAATGCTCCACTACTTTTAAGTTAATGTTAGATGTGGCGCTTCTCCAAATTCTTTAAATTTTCCTTCCACCTACTTTATTCAAGACTATGTATTTTCTCAGAGTAACATTTCCGTGACCACAGCTGTATTACTATTACATTCATTGCTAATGTAGCTGCAAACTGGCTTATATATTGGCCAGGGTGTGGGTACCTGAATCTTTGCGCCCAAAGATTTCTGAACTAAGATGGCTACCCTGCTAATGCAAAACTACAAGCGAAATGACACCAGAGACAATGTTACTAGCTAGCATAACTGAGCATCTGCTGCTATTTTGGGGCTTCTTCACACTTTAGTAATTTTTTTAGCAAAGCATCGTGCAGTGGTGCCCAGACCCACCAGGATACTGCCAGCCTTGTCACCACCTGCTGCCACAGCCTGTCTCACTCTTCCCATGTGGTCCGCCACTCTCTCTCACGGACTCAATGCTAATGACAGCACTTTTCTCTGGCCCCTCGCTCTGCCTCCTCCTCCGTCTCCCTGCAGGATCCATGCTGGAACTGTGGCCTCTTCCCTGGACCGAGGAACAGCGTTCGACAACAGTCATTGGTAAAAACCATTTATCTCTGTCCTTCCATATTCTCGGATGAGGTCTGTTCCTCTGGGAGCAGAGTATCCCCAAAGTATCCATATTGTCTTTCCTTCAATTATTTGTGGAGTGCTGCTCCAGTTGTATTTTTTTTATTGGACATCTAGTAAAGGAGGTCACTCCTGTCACCCTCAACCACTACAAAGTGAGAAAGCATTGATGCACATCAATCATTTTCTGCCAGTACTCTCACCACATGTCCACTGAGGAGGGACTAGCTGGAAGATATTTGGAAGGCCAGGCTGGGAATTTGGACATGTACCACAGAATCTTTGATGACCACATTGATTGAGGACTTCGGTTCAACATCTCATTTGAAATATTCCATCTCAAACAGCACAGTGTCCCTACCACTTTAGTTTTGAGAGAAGAGTGCCTACTACTGGCAGAACACTAAGGCAAATTCCTTGTACATCGTACTTGGCCAATAAATAATTCTGATTCTGATTCTGATTCTGAACAAAACCACATCCAACAGCAACCTGGTTTCCCATCCAAGTACAAACCTTGTCGAACACCAATGCTTCAGCCATTCAGCAGGAGAAAGTCACAGGGTGGCATGGGTGCTGGTAATGTCAAGGTCTTCCTATACCAGTCCTTTGCTTCTCTTCAAAGTTCCTTCTAACTTCAAATATTGATGCCACAGAAATTAAATCTGTGCCAAATCTAAATCCCTAAACTATCACCTTTGACTGTGGGTTTGTTAGTTATGTGGGAAAAGGAAGAAAAAGGATGGCAAAGACACTGCAAGTAAGTCTAGCCATTTATTTCCACCTTAATGGGCAAGTGGAAGCACATCTCTCTGAGTGCTGACAACCAAAATATAGTGCTTGCTGTCTTGTATCATTTTCACAGAATATTCAAGATTAAAAGCTTTTTTTATCAAGCCCGGAGAAAGAATTCAGGTCATACATCTGTCATCCCTATAGGCATTTGTTGTGATGGAATGACAGTCATTTATACCATCCTTCAGTTATCATGTCATGTCTTGCAAGTGATGGTTATTTTCTACAGGAAAAAAATGTAAATCATTTCTACAAATGCCCTGTACAACCAACAGGAAATATATCAATTGCAAATGCATTGAAATAGATTAATGAAGAGGGATTAGCCTGAAGCAGTGACAGTAATTCAGTTATTCATAGCTGCACAAATGGAGGTTGGTGCAGTCACAATCACTGGTGGTAGTTGTAACCTGTTATACACTCTGCATCAGGGAAATGTTAACTGCACCACTCAAATACTCAATTCTCACGAGTTATTTTTTTTTTCTTCTTTAGATCTCTCTGAGATGAACTTTTGGTTCAGGGCAGCTAAAGTCAGTTTATTTTTACTTTAGTTAAATTTAAGACATTGTTTTCCATGCTAAAATGCCATTTACGTAGACTAATAATATGAAAAACTGAATAATATGGATCTATTTAAAAAATAGTTTTAAAACAAGAAAGAATATACCGAGTTACCGAGTGGGTTCTCCCAATTCCCTTTATTTAATTTAGAGAATTCCAGAGACAGTGGTTAAAAATAATTCATTTTATTACAAATGATAAAAGACCATGACACAATAGTTTCACTCAACTGGTACTAATAACAAGCAGGGTCACTCATTCTGACATACCAGTGCTAATAAAGTGCAAAGTGCAATTCATCTTCTTGGAACTGGTGAAAAGATTGCACAACAACATATTTAAATATAGGTGTGCAAAATAAGCGATTCTAGCACTGTGAAAAAGGGAGAACAGTACTGACTTGGAGCCTCACAATCTACAACACAAACATACATATGATCCAAACATTAGTGATTCAGTACTCATTTGAACACAAATGCTTCCACAGACTCACTCACACTGCATTAGGTTCACCCCTCTTGCATATCATTCAGTATGTTCCTTCCGTCATCATCATACTTACGCATCCATCCAAAACATAGAATTAAAGCACATTTATTTTAATTCAGTTTACCACATTATACCCACAATCATAAAATGGTGATAAACTCACCAACCACGCCAATGAGCACATGGAACTGGCACACTTTCCTCCCACGCCCTGGATACCTCCACAAACCTTTAAAACATGTACTACTATTACTCCAGAATATCTGTTTCAGTTTTATTATACCAGTAACCGTATGACTTACAAATGGCCGGCTTCACCGCAGCGTATTAGGCTGAGTACATCTTGTGAAGCATGCCTGCTGTCTGGCGTATACACAACTCAACTAACAACGGGAGGACTGCCATATTTTATGGACTATTGGACCAGCCCAAACCCAGTTCCCACCCGGAAACTCCTGCATTTTGGTTCTGGTGACCCATTACATATAGATTTGTTTGCATTTCGGGCAATCAACACTAATGAGTGTCAGATGCTTTTTGAATGTCTGAACGTCACATTTTGCATGGACTTGTAAGATATTTTAAAATATTTTTCATATTTTTCACCCCAATACCCAATCACAGCTGTGGGTTTGTACTGTCGCTGCAGCATTATCTGAGACTATTTGCCCTCCTGTCCTCCGAAACACACGCCCCCAGCCAACTGCTTCTTTGCACACGATCCACCAGCTGAGCCACCACAGCTACTGCCCCAGAGACAGACAGACAGACTGGCTGCATCCCAATAGTCTTTCCTTGTTTCCTGGTTTCCTACTCTCATCTCCCTGTTGATTTCATGAGATTTAGGAGACAGGAGTGTAGGAGACCAGGGTAGAGGACGAGGAAGCAAGCAGCGTAAACATGCTGGGGGTAGAAATGGGACACCCTACACACACGCACATCACCTGATGTGACAATGATGGTGATGTTCGATCCAAGTCATCTGCTCAGAAGTGGTGCTTAACTGTAGAACAAGACCTCTGGCCACATTACATATAGGCTACAGAAAAACGTTGGATAAATTCCTCCTCAAATGAACCTCTCAGTTCTCAGTATTTTCGTACATATCCTTCACTAGTGATGAACGGCACATAATAAAAAATGAATTCATGAAAATATGTGTATTTTGATACATTTCAGGAGTGACACAAAGACAGTTCTGTTTAAAACCGTAAACCTTATTTCCTTATCCCTGTTAAAAGGTTTGAAATGCAATGCAACAAAATTAAATAAAATTGTATGTGCTTCATGCGTTCCTCCTGTACTGAGCATTAGTCCTGTAATTCCTTTTCACTTCACCCTTCTTATCATAGATTTCTGGTGGAAAGGCATTGGTCAATCTTCACACAGTGCTGAAAAACTTTGAAGGGTTTTCAGCGTTGTGCGACATAATGGACCACAATTCCTTTTTATCGAACTTGGATTAATGTTCTCACTTATCAACATCGCATGAGGAGTGATTACTGCATCTCTGGAGCTTTGTAACAAAAAGCCCTTTTCCCCATTTACCTCATCTTCTAGATGAGGTAACAAGCAAAAGGTATTTGGATGCGGGTGTCCGATCGACCAAAGGAAATGCTGGTGAGCTGGTGAGCAATGAGTAAGACCCAGATGTGTCACTATTTCGAGACGTGTGTTCCATTTAGTCTTTATGAGGAGTAGTCACATCATTCTCCACTCACCCTCACTTTCACGCCCTCCACTCCAGTCTGCTCAGGTGTATACTCCGGCAGACTCAGTTTTTCAGTGTTGAATGTATAATTTATACTACATTGGTATACTACTCAAATATAGTATATTTGTCGGGGAGTTCAATGCATTTCATGATCCTGTACAGGCAAACAGCATGTGGCCTTGCCTAACCTAAATCTCCATCTCCATCTTGACACACTGATTGACCTGGGCTTCCCTGGTGTCATCACTGACAGCTTTTATAACTCCTTGAATGAAACCAGGGCACTAAGGTACGTGATTTTGGCACCAGCACACCGTGTGCCTATTATGTCACACACACCAAAATATGCGGATTCTACCTAAAAGCTGCAAATTATGGGTCAGGTGCACCGGAGAACCATGGAGGTCCATGTGTCATGATTTGCATTGTGACATGGTAGTGATATTCTTTGCCTGAGCATATCATGTTTCTCCAAATAATAGCTCAACTCACATCTCTGTATAAATCAAGCTTTGATTTAAATGAAGTTTTCCCCAGGCCCTATTGATGTTTGGTGTCACCATGCTGCTAACCATGAGAGGATAGTTTCAGTAATTACTTTGAAAGATGTATTGTGCTAGTAAGTGACCCAAAATAAAAATATAAAAAGGGGTCCGAACCAGGCTTTCTTTGGTCCTTTCGCAAATCATAAATTAATCATGCATGGAAAATAGAGAGGGGGCTCCCTCCCCTTCTCCTTTGAACACTTAAAGTGTGACCTGTTGATGGGTCTGTCTAGCATTCTAGTGTTTGATTCTACACATTCCTGCATTCTTGGAAGATCTGGTCCTGGCTCCTTTGAGAGACAAACTTGGTTTGGTATGATTTTCTTCCATCTCATCTCTTTCATGATTGTTACATGTTATTTTTATGTCTAGGATTTAATGTTTGTTAAGTGTAGGGTGCTATCCCACTAGAAATTTGAATTCTAATATGGTTGACATCACAATGTACGGCTTGTTAATATCTAACATGGTAGCAGCCAAAAATACAATTATTCATATGATATCAGTTTCATTAGGTTTAGTATATGAGTCTCATAAAATATACTTAACTATCAAATTTGGAATTGAAATGCATAATTAAATTAATAATTACAATATGAATAGTTAATTTGTTTGAATAAAATCACAACATTATACCTTTAGTTAATACCAAATTAATAATATTGATGACCTAACTAAGGGGTTGAAGGCATCAAGGAGTTCTAATTAGAAGAGGTTGGCTCAATTCAATACAAGTGCAACATTAAGACAGACAACCTTGTAAGAAAAATAATATATCACATTTGTTGGACATGAAGTATCAAAACAGCAAAGCGCAATTCAATACATTAATGAACAATAACTGTATGTGTGAATGCATGTGCGTATCTGTGTGTGTGTGTGTGCACGTGTGTGTGGGGGGCGTGTTTGAGCACAAGCTTGATGAGGCACGTGGCTGTGTATGTGTGTTTTCTCTAGCGTGTGCGTGGGTCTCGTCTTTTCCTTGTCATTGTTCTTTTCCTGTATAGTACACCCTGAGTTGATAAGATCATTTAGTTGTTACATTGCTACAATTGTAAACTGTACAGCTGCAATGACAATGATTTTTGCTGATACGGATGTTTCCATATTTCACGGACAAGTACATCACTTAGGAGTCCAAAGTGCATTTATTTTACAAACGTGATTAATTTTGCATTTGTCAGTGTACAAATATCATCCAGAGGGCCATAACAATTATTACAGGACAACCACAGCCAATTGCACGTTAAATAAATTACAAGTCCCACTCAATTTCTACATTTTATTTGTCTTAGAAAACATACACATGGTTAATTTATAGAAAACAAATAGCTTTATGGTTTTTCCATGCAAGATGATAGTGCGACACCACCCGGATTGGAACATAAGAGCAGGACGCAGGGAATGGAGTTATCGGTCTGTGGACCGGAGTTTATTATCTCTCCCACAGGGACAAAACACTAAACATTCACACACAATTGTTTGCAATGTCTCAGTTGGTGGGTTCTTTGTGGCTTAAGGGTTCTCTCTCACCAGGCAATCAGAGCCCATGTTCCAGCCCCCTACTGAGAGAGCAGAGCAGCTTTAAACACACAGGTACATTCAGAGAGCAGAGCAGCTTTAAACGCACAGATACATTCAGAGAGCAGAGCAGCTTTAAGAACACAGGTACATTTAGAGAGCAGAGCAGCTTTAAACACACAGGTACAGTTAGAGAGCAGAGCAGCTTTAAACACACAGATACATTCAGAGAGCAGAGCAGCTTTAAACACACAGGTACATTTAGAGAGCAGAGCAGCTTTAAACACACAGGTACATTCAGAGAGCAGAGCAGCTTTAAACACACAGGCACATTTAGAGAGCAGAGCAGCTTTAAACACACAGGTACATTCAGAGAGCAGAGCAGCTTTAAACACACAGGCACATTTAGAGAGCAGAGCAGCTTTAAACACACAGGTACATTTAGAGAGCAGAGCAGCTTTAAACACACAGGTACATTCAGAGAGCAGAGCAGCTTTAAACACACAGGCACATTTAGAGAGCAGAGCAGCTTTTAAACACACAGGCACATTTAGAGAGCAGAGCAGCTTTAAACACACAGGTACATTCAGAGAGCAGAGCAGCTTTAAACACACAGGCACATTTAGAGAGCAGAGCAGCTTTAAACACACAGGTACATTTAGAGAGCAGAGCAGCTTTAAACACACAGGTACATTCAGAGAGCAGAGCAGCTTTAAACACACAGGCACATTTAGAGAGCAGAGCAGCTTTAAACACACAGGTACATTTAGAGAGCAGAGCAGCTTTAAACACACAGGTGCATTCAGAGAGCAGAGCAGCTTTAAACACACAGGCACATTTAGAGAGCAGAGCAGCTTTAAACACACAGGCACATTTAGAGAGCAGAGCAGCTTTAAACACACAGGCACATTCAGAGAGCAGAGCAGCTTTAAACGCACAGATACATTCAGAGAGCAGAGCAGCTTTATACACACAGGCACATTTAGAGAGCAGAGCAGCTTTAAACACACAGGCACATTCAGAGAGCAGAGCAGCTTTAAACACACAGGTACATTTAGAGAGCAGAGCAGCTTTAAACACACAGATACATTCAGAGAGCAAAGCAGTTTTAAACACACAGGTACATTCAGAGAGCAGAGCAGCTTTAAGCACACAGGTACATTCAGAGAGCAGAGCAGCTTTAAACACACAGGCACATTCAGAGAGCAGAGCAGCTTTAAACACACAGATACATTCAGAGAGCAGAGCAGCTTTAACACACAGGTACATTTAGAGAGCAGAGCAGCTTTAAACACACAGGCACATTTAGAGAGCAGAGCAGCTTTAAGCACACAGGTACATTTAGAGAGCAGAGCAGCTTTAAACACACAGATACATTCAGAGAGCAGAGCAGCTTTAAACACACAGGTACATTTAGAGAGCAGAGCAGCTTTAAGCACACAGATACATTCAGAGAGCAGAGCAGCTTTAAACACACAGGCACATTCAGAGAGCAGAGCAGCTTTAAACACACAGGCACATTCAGAGAGCAGAGCAGCTTTAAACACACAGGCACATTCAGAGAGCAGAGCAGCTTTAAACACACAGGTACATTTAGAGAGCAGAGCAGCTTTAAACACACAGGCACATTTAGAGAGCAGAGCAGCTTTAAACACACAGGCACATTTAGAGAGCAGAGCAGCTTTAAACACACAGGTACATTCAGAGAGCAGAGCAGCTTTAAACACACAGATACATTCAGAGAGCAAAGCAGTTTTAAACACACAGGTACATTTAGAGAGCAGAGCAGCTTTAAACACACAGGTACATTCAGAGAGCAGAGCAGCTTTAAGCACACAGGTACATTCAGAGAGCAGAGCAGCTTTAAACACACAGGTACATTCAAAGAGCAGAGCAGCTTTAAACACACAGGCACATTCAGAGAGCAGAGCAGCTTTAAGCACACAGGTACATTTAGAGAGCAGAGCAGCTTTAAACACACAGGTACATTCAGAGAGCAGAGCAGCTTTAAACACACAGGTACATTTAGAGAGCAGAGCAGCTTTAAACACACAGGTACATTCAGAGAGCAGAGCAGCTTTAAACACACAGGTACATTCAGAGAGCAGAGCAGCTTTAAACACACAGGTACATTTAGAGAGCAGACCAGCTTTAAGCGCACAGATATATTTAGAGAGCAGAGCAGCTTTAAACACACAGGTACATTTAGAGAGCAGAGCAGCTTTAAACACACAGGTACATTCAGAGAGCAGAGCAGCTTTAAACACACAGGTACATTTAGAGAGCAGAGCAGCTTTAAACACACAGGTGCATTTAGATGATACGATACAGCTGTGTGCCCCAGCTGCCTGCCAGTAGGCGTCGCCATTAATCACCCCAAATCCTCTGTCCAGACCGACGCCTTCCACAGATTATCACATTTATGGAAAATGCCAAAATGACCATAGTACAGGAATTATATTGAATATTGATGAGCTTCTGCTAATTAATTTTACAGATGGACAGACAAAGGACAGACATTTCAGATGTTTAATAGGGTCTTCCATCTTATGGATGACTAATTAATGATGAGAATGATGAATAGTAGGGACATTTAGCAGATGCTCTTATCCAGAGAAACTTACAATAAGTGAGCTAGAGAAACTATAGAAATCAGTACAGCAAGAATACAATAGATGCCATCAGAGGTTGATGCGCACCACACCAACAGAACAGGGAGAGAAAAGTTTTTAAAAAAAGAATATATTCATTGGAAGAGCGGTCGTAAGAGGTCCTGACCGAATGTGGAAGGGGTGCCTTCCACACTCACGGGGCCAGGGCAGAGAAGAGGTGAGGCTGGGAGGAACGGCTCCCGAAGGGATGGAACAGCCAGTTGACCAGAGGAGGCAGAGTGGAGGGGTCTAGTTGGCGTGTAGGTTGTGATCACTGCCTGGAGGTATGCCAGCACTAGATCCTGCGAGAAGTGTGAGCTGCCCCCATCAACCCTCGCCCATGAATTAATTCCAGACTGTTCCTCCCACGCCTACCCCAGGCTCTGGACCTGGACCCCCTTCACATGGTTTATCAAGGGATTTCTTCCTTGCCACTGTCGCTTTAGGCTTGCTTTTGGGGGGATCTAGGCCTGAGTTCCCTTTTGTTAAGCGTTTTGTGACAATGCATTTGTGAAAAGCGCTATACAAATAAATTTGATTTGATTTGATTTGATTTAGTGATGTGAATTCCAGCTGCTATACAGAGCCAGTGAAGTGTGGCGAGTAGTGGATTGATGTGTGAATTTCAGTAGGTTGAAAACCAGACGTGCAGTGGCATTCTGGTCTCATTGCAGTGGGTCGATGCTACAAGCCGATAAGCCAGCCAGCAAGGTGTTACTGAAGTCCAGACATGAGCTTATCAGAGCCTGAACCAATAGGTGTGTAGCCTCTTGGGTGAGGAATGGGCAGATTATGTTGTGAAGGGATAATCACAAGCTTGCTAACTTTGACTGTTTAGTTCAAATATTTATTGTGGCGAGATTAGGGGCAGAGTGCTAGATGGGCGGTACGTTCCCACGATCTGGCTCCGCTCCACTGATTGAGCCAGCCGCTCCAAGGCACATTGGCACAGCAGGAAACCTCTAGTTAAGGCAGGGTAAAAGCTTTACGTGCGCTTACCTGCGATGCAAAGTACTGGTGTGGGAATAGCACGGAAGGCGAACATTGTGGACTACAGTGTACCTTCGTTTCCTTCCGCAGCATTGTTTCCAGAGCACCGTACTAAAGCAGGCTTAGCTGCGTATTAAGTTTAGGGAAAAACTAGTGTACATTTGGAGGTGCATATCAGCTGATTCGCAGCAAATCTCCTACTAGTCCCATAAAGTCCGTTAAATATTTGTGCGCATGCGTCTTCACTAAAATGTAAAGGGGTAGATAAAGATAAAGTTATTAATATTGCCTGCTTTACAGTTAGACAGTGTGTTAGTAAGGGGACTTATTCTGGGAAAGATCCTAACTTTTTAATAAATCCAATTTGAATCCATTCAAAAATGTATAAATTGTAAAACAGTAACATTGCTGGTGAATGTGCATGTATGTGGTGTGTGTGTGTGTGTGTGTGTGTGTTACTGCGACTAAACATAAACAACAGCTGATTTACAGCACTGTTATGAATTTATCATGTAGAATCTTTAAAAATGTATTTTTAAAATGAGTAGTAGACCTTGGGCATTCAAACACACAGATGATTGGAAGTGTTTGAAATGTGTGAAATTGGAAACAAAATCCCCTGTGTTTTCAGATATCACTGTATACTGTGGTCAATTACCCACACACCATCAAAGAGAAGAAAAAACACTATGGGCCTTATGCTCTGTGCATAAAGTGTGCATACGATCAATCATATGATCAGTTTTGAAATTCATCAACTTGTTCTTAGAGTAGGATTTAATTTGTATCCGCCGCAGACACAGATATACTGTATGTTTACAGAAAATGACAGAACCTGCTTGTAACTCAAATGTGATGAAAAGTATCAATTATATTATACATATGAGAACAAAATTGTTGTATTATTTGTAATAATGTTACACATTACACAATATTACACAACACAATTTTGTGCTCGTTATATCTAACGTCTGTATTCTTATATTGTTGATAGTGCTATGTATTTTGTTACGCGTATTTATAGTAAGGCTGAGGCCATTTATCGAAAAAACTTATTGTTATTGATAAATGAGCAACCATATCAATATTTGTGTGTCATAAATTATATTAAATTATTATATAAAACTGAAAACTGCACATGTGATTCCTTTATGGCACAAGTAGAACTAGCGAGCTATTTAATCTGAGACAAGTAAAAACACTGACCTATGAACTAGTCAAATGGTGGAAAGTGAACAAATTTAGCAATAAACAAAGAATTAAGCTGCTGGCTTTACTTGACTTAGTCAACACTTTAACCAAGCAGTCAACCATGTAATTGGCTTGCATTTAATGAATGTAATATCTTAATTAATATTCAGACCAGCTTGTTTACAAAAAATATATATTAAAGGCTCCACAATAATCCAAAAAGATCTAGCATGCTGGGCTTTGAAAAGTGAGCGCATCTATAGAGAAGAGGAGTTCTTCTTTCTGGTATCTTTTGATGGCATGTTTGAGGTTTTCCTTTTGCTTTGACTTTGAGTCTCAGCTGTGCATGTGGGTAAGAATGAAATTGACTGATGCGTATGTTTTATGAAGCCTACAGCCTACCTTTACATGATAACTTTTTCCAGTCACAAAACATACATGCTTCCATGAACATAGTAGTGAATGGGACCCAATGTCTTATTTACTTATTCACTGCCTTTTTGGCAATGTGCAGGTAATTTACCACAGTATACATGTCTATTCACTAACCCATGCACCTATCTTATATTAAACTTTTTGGACTATGTTTGAGGTGCAGTGAATTCTCCATTAACAATGTTTAAAAAGCACTCCCATCTCACCATCAAAGGCCTTTGGAACCATTTTGGGCTACCGCCCTGCAGTATACATTTTGTATTACCATGATGAGTGAAATAAGCAATGATCCTGTTTCTGTAGACTTGCTTTGTTGAGGCTGATGGTGGCTCTGTGGTGTTTTGCATATCAGTAGGTGATAACAATAGCTCACTTGAACGAGGATTGTTTTGGAATGTGTGTCATTTTACGTTAATGTCCTGTGACCCCTCCATAATGGTCGTGTCAATTTGACCTTGAGATTTCAGGGAAGACAAAAAACATCCTACTGGAACCAGTGGGAGCTCATGTGATGGGGCGGAATCACTCAGCTCATCCCAACCACATACTTGTATGCCTGTCAGATGCCCTTGAGCTGCGTGTAAGTGGGTGCAACCCATGTAAAGCACCGCACATTATTCCCCAGGTACGACAACTGCGTTACGCTCAAGACCTGGGGCCCAGGGCGCTCAACTCTGCAGCGCACAGAGTTGAAGAAACAGATGGGATGCTGAAATGGACATTTCCATGGGGAAAATAATGGGTTGAGATTCATCGTTATAAATGAAGAGTGAATAAGGCTCACTCGTAAATTATGTTAGTGGCTGCTCCATGGTTGTCAGATCACGGAAGTAATGAATGAGAAAGAGCGTATGAAATCCCTTTCTCTGCTCACACGGCAGCCAGATTAAGGAGGATCACGGCACAAAAGAGCTCAATCTGGTCTACTGGAACAACTCCTGTGTGTGTGCTCCTACGCACTCTTTCTTTTCTTACAGAGGAAAGGATTTTCACAATGTTTTGTGTCTGACTCTCCAGCAGAAGACTTTTGCATCCTGGTGTGCTATAGAGTGTACACCATTGGTAGATGAACACCAGGATAGATGTGGTTCTGTGAGACTCAGCAGGTAGAGTCCGGTGCTGACAATGCTTAAATTGTGGGTTAAATTCCCATTGGGACCACATATACTGAAAAGTGTATGGATTCACTACTGTAAGTCACTTTGGATAAAAGGGTTTCATAAATGGCACATATTATTAGATGCCAAAATGGTCTTTGACTAACCTTGCAGAGCATATCTAACAAACTCACACAAAACCACCACAATAGAATACATCCCCATCAATACTGTTGTTTCTCTCTCCAAACCTCTCTATCCTAATCAAAAACTGCAGATCCAAAAAATGTGGTTCCTGCTTATGAGGGCTTATTGCCATACCCAGAACATAGAGCACAGGTGGAGCACATAGTTATAGAGTGATTTCCTCCAAAAATCATCTTTTGGTCAAGGGACTGAGTAAGTTTAGTAAAAACACTCTTCAATTACCACAAACACACACACACACACACACACACACACACACACACACACACACACACACACAAGCCAAACTGAACTCTGGGGTCATTTCAGTATTTATGTGTTTATTTTTTAACCAGTTTTTATCCCTGATGTTTGTTCTTTTTAAAATGCCCAGATGTGCTCACAGGCTAGTTTCATGACTCCATCTGCCTGTGCCAGTTCGGGAGAGCGCAGGCAAACACACACTCTTCAGTCGTTGCTTATGTTCCCCCGCCAGTGCGTCGGAGGAGTATGCTTCATGCACAGCTGGTGCTTGAACTAATGCATCATTTTAAAGTATCCCTGGGGAAAGCCCACTTTAGTTTGAGAACCAATATTGCAGTGTGTGGTATAGGACTTAAAGGTGAACCCAAAAATCACAATTTCATATTTTGTTCACCATCCCATGATATATATATATATATATATATATATGTGTGTGTGTGTGTGTGTGTAAATAAACTGTGCAACATTTAGAGCATCCGTATCAGCCAGTTTCCAATCTAATCCTGGACAGATTTAACAGCATTTAGCATCGCCGTGTCAACATCAATACTTCCTAAAGTTTGACACAAGACAGAGGTCCATCATTTCCTCTTCCCCACTGCCTCACTGTCCCAGACTGCAATTTGTGGTTGTGTGTTTCTGATTGTGTGCCCGAACCAATCAAATTTGAAGAAGGAGGAAGGCGAGGAAGTTTGCAGATTGATAATTTTTTGCTTGAATAATTCTTATATCTACAACAATAACACGTATGTACTGCTGCATTCGTACTACAATATGGATGAAGAACTTAATATTTTTAATATATATATACACTACCGGTCAATAGTTTTAGAACACCTAAATTTTTCCAGTTTTTATTGAAATTTACGCAGTTTAATGTTTCAATGTACTCTGAAATTAAAGCATAGAACAAATAAACAATTGGAGATAAAAAATAAATCATGGAATCGTTTTGTTTAACGAAATTTTATCTACATTTTTGACTCATCAAAGTAGCCACCTTTTGCAGATATAACAGCCGAACACACTCGTGGCATTCTTTCTACAATGGAAATCAAATATTGTTCGGAAAGTTCTTCCCAACATTGTTGCAGAAGTTCCCACAAATGTGTTGCACTTGTAGGTTGCTTTGCTTTCACCCTCCTGTCCAGTGTCACGTCTTGTGTTCGTGTTCCCTGTAATTAAGTGATTTAGTTCATTCCATGTTTTCTTGGTTGTCCGGTCCGTGTTTTCACTTTCGCTTACCTGTTTCCAGTCTCGTCATCGTATTATTGTTTTCACCTGTTCCTCGTGTGTCTGATTGCAGTCTCCTGTGTCAGCTGCATTCATGTTAATTCCTGATTGTTTCTCGTTATGTCTAATGTATATAAGCTGTGCGTTTTCCAATGTTCATTGCCAGATTGTCTTGCGCTCTGCTTATGTGTTCACTGCTTTCCAGCGGTTTCTTTGTGTACCCGAGTCGTGTTCCATCATGTTTGTGTTCGTGCTTCCGTGTTCGTTTGTATCCCAGTCTCGTTCCCGATCTACCTGTCCGTGCTCCTCGTGGTTCCAGCCCCGCTCCTCTCTGTGTTCCCCGGACTGCTTTCCTGATACCGACCTCCGCCTGCCCATTGACCACGTCTTGCCTGCCTGCGACACCGCTGGACCTGGGGTTTAAGTCTGGAGACTGTGCTGGCCATTCCATGATTTGAAGCCTACCGTCTTGTTCTTTTCTTCTAAGGTAGTTCTGACATAGCCTGGAGGTATGTTTTGGGTCATAATCTTGCTGTAGGATGAACCCCTGACCAACTAGGCGTAGACCAGAGGGTATTGCATGGCGCTGCAAAATGCTGTGGTAGCCCTTTTGTTTCAGGGTGCCAATCACTCTGCAAGTCGCCGACTCTGGATCCAGCAAAAGAGCCCCAGACCATCACGCTTCCTCCTCCATGTTTGACAGTTGGTGTTAAACACTGAGGAACCATCCTTTCGCCTACTCGACGGCGTACAAAAACCCTGGCGGGGCTTCATGGCCCAGGCAAGCCTCTCTTTTTCTTATTTTGCCATCTTAGCAATGGCTTTCTTACTGCCATTTGACCTGTCAAACCTGCTCGAAGTCTTCTCTTCACAGTTGAAACTGAGACTTCCTTACTTCGACCAGTGTTAAGCTGTGCTTGAAGATGTTGTCCTGTGAGACGCCTATCACGCAAGCTGTTGACTCTTAGAAACTTGTCTTTTGATTTTGTTGTGGCTTTCCTCCAGTTTCCAAGTGCCTTTTGATGGTGTAGGAAACTGTACTCCTTGACACCTTGGCCTTCTTTGCCATTATGATAGCAATATACTACTTCCAAATAATGCTTCAGAGGGTGTAGTAACAGTCTGTTCCAACACTTTTATACAGACAGAGTTTGTAAGTAATCAACAAAAGTTGGGACACCTGTAGGAATTGTTTGCATCAACTTTCAAGGTTTAATTTACTTTCATTTCTGTAGAACAGCTGTAAGTTGTTAACCCATTACTTGTTACCTGAAAAGGGCCTTTTTTTTAGAACTCTGAAATTTACATTTTTCAGTTTTTGGTAACCTAAACTTTTTTTTTTTTTTACCTCTGGCAGTTTACCTTTGTACCATTTCAGGTTATTCACTGCACTTGAACTGCATTGAAACATGGGGGTGCTCTAAAACTTTTGACCGGTAGTGTACATATTAAATTAGTTAAATTCCCCTTTGAGATGAATGTGAAGGGTATGATGAGAGTGTGTGACATGCACAGAACACATACACACATTCTGCTTTGAGACTTCAGGGGGTGTCTTTTATGTACCCTGCAGTGTCTTATAGTTTAAAACCATTTAATGCAGCAGGACTCTGAATGGTCTGCATTGAGAGCTCCTCAACAGTTCAGCTCACTAGTTCTGCATCTGGTAGGCATTTCATTCAGTGGTCAGCATCAGTTTTTTACATTTCCCTGCTTGTCAACAGAACATTTCATTTATTGACTGAACTAGCGTTGTGAAATACAGTATGTGTGTGCATTCCACCCTCTGGCTTTTTTCCCCCACTGATTCAGACACCGCACCCTTCTCCACAGCCAGCAAATAAACTGCCGTAGAGCTGTAAAAGTTGTGGTTCTTTGCTGGAAACGGCTGTTTCTCATTTGTGTAAAAAAACTGTGGGCATGGCTCTGAGTCCAGTGAAGCTTGGTCACCTTGTCATCGACCTTATCTTCTGAACTGGGCGAGCTGAGAGCTGATGGAGGTCAGGTGAAGGTAGGACTCCAATGAAAAACGTGACTAAGTACTGGAAAAGCAGCTCCATTATTCACACCCTAAGCTTTTATCAACCTGTTTGTACCTTTGACATCCCCCAAAACTGGGCCTGTGCTGGGAACTGCCTGCATAACACAGGTGAAAGACCTTCCACATCACACACTCACACACACACACACACAACACACACACACACACACACACACAGTAACCTGAAATAACAGAAATAAGTACTTGCATCCTTGTGTACCTGTGCGTGCATATTTATGCACGTTGTTGTTTATTCTCCCCTGAAGGTCATTTTTATCACTGCGGGAAGCTGAGCATAATTATTCATTAAGTGTTTTGTTCCGGTCTGGGGGACAGATAAGGGCAGGAGGGTGTGGCGAGGGATGAGAAGAGCGCTTACCCACAGAGGTCCCCTTCGTGCTCAGCAGCCCCCACCCCCCTCTCCTCTCCTCTCCTCCCAGACGAAGATGATGAGGGGCTGAGGTCAGAGCCAGTGGGGCTCTATTGTCAGCTTGTTATGATTGTATCACAAGCTTCACTATCCATTATACATACAGTAGGCTCCGTTTTAATTCATACCCTTGATAAAGATGAACAAAAGAGATCATATAAATTAAACTATATAAGTTATGAGGTATATTTTATGCTCACAAAATGCAGAAAATTATATACTTTAATAATAATGCATTGGCATCAACCACAATTGAACGGTTCCAAATTTTTAATTTTTCCCAGAAAAATCAAGAATATATACGTTATATACTGTAAATCACTACACACAATGTCCCTATACTCTTATTTTTGATAGAATGTTGTAAAATTGTATTTTATGTATTCTATCTTAAAATAGCGTTTTCTGCCAGGTTCGTGAGGCCACACAAATACACCCATTCAAAATCTATACGCGAATATGCCCATTCTGAGACCTGGCGTTTGGCTAGTGCGAGGTTCTCCCAAAGAAGCCGTAGTGACTTTGAACCTGAACTGAGAAGTGAGGAAGGGTTAAGCATTGTGGCAATTTTCACCACAACCATCTAAGTTTTTATTAATGTAGGCTACTATGTGAGCATACAGTATAGTTAGTTTGATAGCGTTAACGTTCGATAACGTTAGTATTGTTACAGGGCAAAGACATAGTAGCTAATGTTAACGTTAGTGATCATATATAACAGTTTGCTAGCTTTAAGTTCAAAACAGCTACTAATGTTCGCTAGCTAGCTAAGCAGGCAGGTTATTCTTAAAACTGTATTAATAAGGCAGACTATTTCTGGTTTAGCACGCGATTCTTCAATCATATCTCGGAAAGGAAAATATAACGTTAGCCTAGCTAACAACTGCGTTGCAGTCACTGAGGTATGAATAATAAGATGACAACGTGGCACAATGGGATTGTTTTGGCTTAGGAAAATCATAGAGCCCGTATCAATTCACCTCTTTTCGGAATCCGTTTTGTTGCCCATAATATAACGTTAATGACGTTATGTTGCATTTTCTACTGAGACCAATTGGACAGCTCTGTCAGGCTACAGACTAACATTTAGGCTAACGTTAATCAATTTGCATTCGATTATGCAGAACGTTAACATTCATGAACATGAATGTATCAGTGTATTTGTAAAAAAGAGCAGTCTACAATGAATTTCAATTAATTAATTGATTTATTCAATGAAACAGTCAGAAAATAGCTAGCTAACAGTCTAAAAGCCTAACAAGTACTATATTTAGCATTTGTGTCTTTCAAAGCAAAATTCCAGATCATTCCAGTTGATAATTTGAGTTATATTGTTGGCATTTCTTTATTTTTTAAATGATGTTACATTGATCATGGACACCTATGTGTTTATGACTTAGGACTAGAGATACAAAACAATGGGCAGGGAGGTGGAGAGTCGGAGTAAGAAAAAGATGCAGACACAGAGCAAGAGAGAAAGCAAGAGAGCAAGATTGAAGAGCTGGAAGGAGAGCAAGAGAGAGAGCAAGAGACCGAGATGGAGCTGTAAAGAGAGCAAGAGGAGGAGGAGAATAGTGAGGAGGAGGGCATTGCTGGCAAGGAGACACCTGTCACAAGTCCAGTTGGACCTCATGGTATGCCAATTTCTGTTTTTACAAATTCCAACACAGTAACATGCCTGTACAATCAGCACTATGAACAAGGTAAATGTAAAACTGCCTGCTATAGAGGATATAAATCTAGATAATCTAGCTTTGGACTATCTGCTATAGTGGGTAATTTTACTTCCAGCCTAAGAGCAGTTTCTTTACCAGAAGCAGCCTCTACACTAATGGTGCAATCAGGTCAGGAGCCATGGTAAGAGTAAGGCCTAATCATCAGGCTTAAATATCAGGTTTGGGTTAGGATGATTGGTGCAGTCTTGATACAGTACTAAATAGGTATGGAGTAGAGTATAGGTTATAGCCTACTATGTTAGTGTGAAGTTCCACTTTTATACATTTTTTATAAAACATTTTTTTATATATATATATATATACACTACCGGTCAAAAGTTTACACCTTCCATCTGGACTATGGCTAATCGGGCACTCCATTTTTCAGCAAGATAACGACCCAAAACACACCTTGAAGTTGTGCAAGAACTACCTGGTGAAGGAGGAACGTGAAGGACAACTCAAACTGATGACCTGGCCTGCCCAGTGTCCTGACCTCAATCCCATAGAAATTGTATGCGACAAACTGGACAGAAGAGTCAAAGCAAAGCAACCCACAAGTTTCTCTGGGAATTGCTGCAGGAGAGCTGGGAAGACATATCGGGTGATTTCCTGCTGAAACTTATTAACCGAATGGCCCGTGTTTGTGAGGCTGTTATCATGGCAAAGGGTGGCTATTTTGAGGAATCCAAGATTACATTTTCAATATAATTTTCTTGAACATTTCTTTGATGTTCATGTGTTTTTTGTTTTTTAAAGTATTTACAGAAATGTATACGGTGTAAAGCATTGTCAATTATGAGATAAACCTAGTTTCCAGCAGGTGTACTCAAACTTTTGACCGGTAGTGTATATCCAAATTAAGAAATGAGGGAGTGATGCAGCCACACTTACAGGCATTCCCTAAAAACTTTCAGGGGGGTGCAAAGAGAAGTTTCCACAGTGAGTGGTATAAGGCCCACCCATGGCTAGAGTATTCGCAGTCCAAAGATGCAGCATACTGCTTTCCTTGCAGATACTTTGGTCTTCATAACGCCCCTAAGAGCGTGTTCACTTCCATAGGTGGGTACACTAATTGGAAGAAAGACACATTTAAAGACAGTGGATTTTGTTTACATGCAAAATCAGAGAGCCTCCTGTGTTTTAGGCTATAGACTATTTAGGTTAATAGGCATCATGGATGTTCTGTTCCAGAGTAACTTGCATACAATACTGTAAATAAACCTCTGAGCAGCATTATGAAGACAGTCACACAAGTAGTAATAAGTAGTATTGAATATTAAGAAATAATTGGTCCATTCAGCATGTGCCACCCCTTAATGTGACCTTGCCCCCTATCTGCCACCCTATGTGTAAGATCCTGGAAACACCACTGCTGGGGGGATGGGCAAGTTATCTTAACTACTGACACTGACAGTCACTAAGTGAATGAACGTGGCACATTTAATATCACTAATACACTATCACATTTAATATCATGTCAAAAAGACCAAAGCCTTCTTGTGCCCAGGGAAGAAAAAAAATAAGAGAAGAGGAGGAAAAACGGGAAAAAGACAGAGCTAATGTGATGAAATAAACAGTTTATTGCATAGTAGTTACCGTTGGAGTAGTTACTCTATTGTTAGCTAGCTTAGTTTGGACGATAGTAACATTGGCTAATTTAATAAATAGCTAGAGTTAATTTCAGTTACTTCCTACTTAAATTTACATAGGGAAAGTGCGAAAGACTAGTCAGGTGTTTGGGGAATAGCCTGCAACATCATTCTGAGAAATAAACTTTTTCTTTTAAGTGTGCTGCACAAACCATCAATATTTTCAATTTGGTTTGTATTTCGTGTAATGCCTTTATTTATATTATATTTAAAATTATTGTTATATTTGCATTTAGCACTGGTTTCTTTAATATTGCTGTAATTCTGTGATTTTTTGGTTTCTAAAAACAGTAGTTTCTGTGTGAGTGTATTTACACAATGATTGGTGGTGGAATTGGCTGCAATGCAAGGGGCACCAGCTAAAATCTTGCCCAGGGCACCAAACTGGTCAGGGCCGGCTCTGCATATAGTGCCTTGCAAGAATACTCAGACTCTTGGAAAGTTTTCAAATGTTTCCCATTTTATATTTTTTATTGTGTTCAAAATGAATTTTTATAAAGAAGTAATTAGTTATGTCAGCAAATATTTTAAATACAAATAAAAACTGAAATATGCTGCTTGCATAAGTATTCAGACCCCTCGCATTAATATTTGGTGGAAGTACCTTCCGCTGCAACAGCTTTATGTCTTTTTGGTTAAGATTCTGCTAACTTTGCACACAGGTTGGAGGTGATTTTCACCCATTCCTCTAAGCAGAATTTATCCAGCTCTCAAGCTGCTTGGACATCGCTTCTGGACAGTAATTATCAAGCTGTGCTACAGATTCTTGATGAGGTTCAGGTCAGGACTTTGACTGGGCCAATCAATGACATTCACCTTTTTATTTTTGAGCCACTGTAATGTAGCTTTGGTGCTGTGCTTGTCACGACTCGACCGGCAAATGGGCATTTCCCCCAAGCCCCAATCAGGAGAAGTGAAAGGCATGCCAGGAATGCGCAAAGCCAATAATGAAAATGACTGGCAGCTGTGATCCCGGGAGGATATTTAACCTGCTGGCTTCCTCAGTTCTACACTTGAACATTCACTTTCCTTAGCCTTACCTGCTTTGTTTTTGTTCTCGCTGCCTTGAAAAAGTTTGTTCTCGTTTGTTTCCTAGAGTCCCTGAGTTTTGTTTATTCCATGCCCTGGAATACATTTTGGATTTACTGTTTAGCTCGTTTGTTATTTTGGTTTGTTTTGTTAGTTATTGTTATATGTCTTCTCAGACACTATTTGCCTTCGTTCCTGCCAGCGTTTAAGTTTAATAAAGAATCTTAAATGCATCTCTGCATTCTGGGTCTCTCTTGCCTGCACTTGGTTCCATACCTACAACACCCCTGACAGTGCTTTGGATTGTGAATCTTTGCCCCAGCTTCAGTTTTTTGGGAGACTAAAATAGGTTTTCTTGCAGTACCTGCTTGTACTTTGCTCCGGCCATTATTCCTTTTGTTCTGGCAAGTTTCCCATTCCCTGCTGAAGAGAGGCATCCCCATAGCATAATACTGCCACCACCATGCTTCACTGTAGGGATGGTGTTATGTGGGGCATAGGCAGTGTTAAGTTTGCGCACATCTTAGCTGGATCACTCACACACTCTCTAGCAAACTCCAGATGGGCTTTGAGATGTTTTGTTTTAAGTACGTTTTAAGGCTTTTTCTTGCCACCCCTGCCATACAGGCCAGTAGTATGCAGTGCAGCTTTCACTTCTTGATTATTGAGCCAACAGTGATCACCAGGATATCCAAACCCTTAGATATTTTTGTGTATCCTTCTCCTAATCTATGCCTTTTGATAACCATATCCCTGGCTTCCTTAGAAAGCTCTTTGGTCTTCATTTTTGTGTATTTCCTTCAAATTCACTACCCAACTAAAGAGCCTCAGAAAGACAGGTGTTTTTAATCCTGAAATTATGACAGTCACTGTTATGGCACACAGACAGAGGCCAATCAACTCATTGTATGGCTCGTTAAGGTAAGTAATGTTTTGCACCTACATTAAATTACGGAAAATTGTGCAAGTGTCTGAGTACTTTTGCAAGGCACTGTATACTTTACCCTCCAAAATCATTGACACACTTGATAAAGATAAGCAGGGACTGTATAAAAGAAACAATACAGGTAATGAGCGATATTGTAATCTGGGAAAATTATATTATTTTATACTAATGCAATTGCTCAGAGAAAGAGCAATTAATTGTTTGACAAGCAATTTTGTTTTATGAGATTGGTAAACATATTGGGTGGGATCTTTGACCATTCCTCCATACACAATCTTTCAAAATCCTTCAGTCTGTGCTTGTGGACTAACCTCTTCAATTCATACCACTGGTATGGAGACTGAGATACAGCCATTGCAGCACAATAATTTTGTGGTCTTGTTGAAAGATCCATTTGTGGCCAAGTTTCAGATTTTTGGCCAAAATATCCAAAATGTTCCAATCAGAGTACCAATGCCATTTAACAAACTTAATAACTTCAATAGAAGCTTTTTTTCTGGCAACCCTTCCAAAAAGTCTATTGGCATTGAAGTGGATTCGTGGTAGGTTTGGAGAGTTTGTGTCCCCAAGATTCAACCAAGTTTTGTAGATCCCCAACTGTGGCCCTTGGATTTTTCTTTGCCTCCCAAACCATCTACCTCACAGTGTGTGGGGGCAAGATGCACTTCCCTCCTCTACTAGGCTGGATTACAACTGTTCCAGTGGTTTTAAACTTCTTAATTATTGACCCAATAGTGGAGAGTGGCTTCTTTAGTTCTTTATTTGTTTGTTTGTTTGTAACCAACTCCTGACTTATGAAGATAAAAAACCCTTTGTCTTGTTTCTTCTGAGTTTGTTGCCTTGGTGATGGATGACAAAAAGGATTTGACTGTATTTTTATATAAACAAGAAGTTACTGGAGGCCACAACACAGTTCCCTAAGACTGAGATGAACTTTCAAAAAGTAGAATGTTAATGCAGATACATTTTTGTTGGATTTTATTTAAAATTATTATTATTTTAGTGTGAACAATTGTGACACGTCTTTTGGGGAAAAAATGTATTACTTTAAAAATGAATTAGTTAAAAATCCTATTCTCTGAGTAATTGCATTAGTATAAAATAATATAATTTTCCAATTTTTAGCATACAATATAGCTCATAACCTGTATTGTTTATTTCATCCATCCTTCTTTGCCCATCTTTATCAAGGGTAGAATAATTTTGGAGGGTACTATATGCACTATATGGCCAAAAGTCAGTGGACACCCCTACTAATTATTGAGTTCAGGTGTTTCAGCCACACCCATTGCCAATAGGTGCATAAAATCCAGCACATAGCCATTTAGATTTCAGAATGGTTCATAAAGAGCTCAGTGACTTAAAACGCAGCACTGTCATAGGATGCCACCTTTGCCACAAGTCAGTTCGTGAAATTTATTACGAACCTACTAGATGTGCCCCGGTCAACTGTAAGTGCTATTGTTGTGAAGTGGAAGCACCTAGGAGCAACAACAGTTAGGCCACGAAGTGGTAGACCACGCAAACTCACAGAGCGGGGCCGACGAGTGCTGAAGCGCATAGCGCGTAAAAATCATCTGCTGCATCACTCACTACAGAGTACCAAACTGCCTCTGGAAGCACCATCAGCACAAGAACTGTGCGTCGGGAGCTTCATGGAATGGGTTTCCATGGCCGAGCAGCTGCACACAAGCCTCACATCACCATGCGCAATGCCAAGCGTCAGCTAGTGTGGTGTAAAGCACACTGCAACTGGACTCTGGAGCAGTGTAAACGTGTTCTTTGGAGTGATGAATCACGCTTCACTATCTGGCACTCTGATGGACGAATCTGGGTTTGGTGGATGCCAGAAGAACGCTACATTCCGGAATGTATAGTGCCTACTGTAAAGTTTGGTGGAGGAGGGATAATGGTCTGGGGCTGTTTCTCAGGGGTTTGGGATAGGCCCCTTAGTTCCAGTGAATTGTATTCTTAATGCTACAGGATGGAGTTGATGTCATGTGTATGCATATTGTAGAGTTAGGCTTTGTCTGGTCATTCGTGCGTGTGAGTGCGCGTGCACATATATTGTGTATTATTGTGCATTAGTTTGGAGTGTTTGATGTTTGATGTGACTCTGTCGGGCATGGTGGCGCATGTCTGTAATCCAAGCTGCTGGGAGGCGGAGTCTGTGTGGAATATATGTTCTGTATGCGTTTGTCGAAAGTGACTGAGTAGAGTGCTTCCTGTGTGTGTGGGAAAGAGGGAGAGAGGACGCACTAAGAGTGTCCGCCTCTCTCTCGGTGTGATCGTGAAGGAGAGCGAGAGGGCACCCTGAAAGAGGGTCCGCCTCTCACCCTCGGTGTGATTGGAGAACTCGCACTCGGGCAGTGGAGAGTGTTTCTGGACAACGGCCCGAGAACTCTCACTGAAAGAGTGGAGAGTGTCTCGGGGCGTGTTTGGGGTAAAAGAGAACTCGGACTTAAAAGTTTGAGTATCTCTGTGTGCATGGGTTCGGGAAGCACTTGAAAAGTCACTGGATATGTGTGTGCCTGGGGAGATTCTAGGGGAACTCCAGTCTGAGGAGGCGCGGTGTCTTGTTGAGAGGTGTGTTGAATGTGTGTCGGGACAGTGCGTAGAGTTCTAACCTGTCCCGGTAAGTCTTGATGTGTGGTAAATGTGGATGTATGAAGGCAGTGTGGAAAACCGCTGATTGTCTGTGTTCGTTGTGTTCCCCGAAAGGGGATTCCCCCTCGGAGGAGGCGGGCTTTCATTAAGTTATGATTATTTTAGTTTGTTATTTTAGTTAATTGTTTTTGCCTGAAAGCTTTGCAGCAAGTAGGGTGAAGACCGAAGTGTTTGTGTTTGTTTTATTTTAACCTGCTCTCCCACTGTCTCTCTCCCGGGTCTGGGAGAGAGGCGTAAAAAAATAAAGATCTGGTCCGTAGACCAGCAAAACCCCACTCCTCTGCCAGTTATTACCATCGGCTGCTCTGCTCCAGTCCAGGGATTGTCACGTGGCATGTGACAGATATATTAAGTGCAGTAAAAAATAATAAAAAACCCTCTCCAGGTTAGAGAGTCTCTGTGACTCAATTCCACCTGAATGGATAGATGTTTTGTTTGGCTGACTGCACAAGTACATGGCACTCTTATGTTCATCAGCCCTCAGAACATGTGCCCTATGGAAAGTGGGGTCATTATGCACTGGAAGGAGTGGTTCATATCAAAGCAGGGCAATTGAACCATAAGCATCGGTGACACCTTATCGCCTCTGATGGTGTACGGTTGTTCTGGAATGCCAGTGATTGGCTGAATCGTTATTATGGAATTGTTTTACTCACCAGCTGTGAGAAAGGGCTTGTTTGAGTTTGAGTTGGCCCGTTTGGCCAGTCGCTACCTATGCCAGCTGGGCATGTTTGCTTCTGTCACCGTTCCCCAGTTTTTTTTTTATTATTTCATACGTATGGAGTCACACTCCACTGCCAGTCACATATAATGGAGCGCACCTCCTGGCAGCCCTGGCAGCAGAGCACTAAGTCTGAAGGACTTAAAGTCGATTAAAGCCTAAACAACCATACCTTCTCACAATACTGTCAGGGACAGGCACACACACCGCCATTCACACACACACACACACACACACTGAAAGAACAGATTCAGGGAGCCTCACAGGACAGAGGTGCTGAGGGATTTGTCATTAGCAGTGTAGTTGCTACTCCTCACTTTTTTCTGCCCAAGGTCATTAATTACTCGTCTGAGTCATCATCCATCAGTAAAGCAGAAGGCGAGGCAGAGAAGGCCCTGTAACCGTAACAACCCAATGTGTTTGTTAGGTCTGGATACTAACCCCTTCCACTTTTACCCTTCTTGCTGAATGGGTCAAGCTGTGGTCTACTTTCTGGAGACAACACTCCAAAACTACATTTCAGAGTATGGTGATGTGAAAAAATGTATAAACATGTAAGACCAGCGCATATTATACATTGCCAACTACTGAACAGTTCTCAGGTGCCATGCATTTTTGATTTAGTCATACTAAAGCCTCAAAGCCTGACAAAATGTAGTTTGTCTAGATTCTCGAATCTAGATTATGTGTAATTCAGACACCTGTTGGACTAAGGAGCTAATCCTAGACCATTGTACCAGTGAAACCTATACTAGCCCCAGGCCCTACCAGTGACACAAGTGGCCATATGTATAACAGGCCTATCCAGTGGAACTAGTCAGTGATTGCGGAAATGAGTGTAGGGGCAGCAGTGTGGTGTAGTGTGGTGTTTAGGGAACAAAAGCTGTGTTCAGAATCTTTCACAATCACATCCCTGGTTGGGTCACTGCAGTCGGGCATGTGACTAAGGCACAGTACATAACCCGAAATGCTTCACTAAATATTCAGAAGTAACAAACAAACAAACAATACCGGTATGTATGTCATATGAAATGTATGATGTCCTCGATGAGCATGTGTGAGTAAATAGATAATACACTGGGGAAAGGTTGCAGACTGCCCAGAAACAATGGACCATGCCACCTAATACTTTAAAAGATTTCGGGAATCGGGACTCTAAAAGCTCACACAGTTTGAGACTATGGTGGTGTATGGTTTTCCAGGACCATACAAATTTAAGAGAGTACATAAAAAAGCCTTTAATCTCACACAGCGCCCCTAAGTGGTGCTCCACCCCAGATGGAATAGACTTCAGAGAGATCCACCCTTTGTACTCACAGATCTCCCACCCCAACGGATACTGGGCCAGAACCCATGGAACCTGAACGTGACCCGAAATCTAGAGAAAATGCAGGATCCAAGGAACCTGTCCAAACCAACACGGTCAAGACATTTTTATTAAACCTTGGGTTTGGCATTTCTCACTTTCGTGCTCTTTTATAGCTTTCCCAGGGCCCTATGATGTACAATGGTTTTGTCCCCTGAAGCTCAGGGAAAGAAGAAGAAACCTAGTAATAATCTGGCAAATGAAATAAATAAACCCAACATTATAACAACTCTCACCAGGCATCTCCCTTATAGCCTTCAGTCCATAAAAAACAGGCCCTGCCCACCTCAGCAACACTGCATCAGGCTTTCCACGTTGATTCCAAAACCCAAAGCCAACGACGTATCAATTATTAGCCGAAGAGGTTAAACATTAAGCCCTGAAATGAAGCCTATGCTGTCCTATAACCCTACTAGAGAAATCAAATGAGCTGATCACCCGCCACCAGTTTTAGAAGTGTGTGGGATCACAACTGAAAGAAAAACTTTGACGTCAGTTGGGATTCTTTCATATCTGTTCAGTGCTGAATATTGAACACAGTGTTTCATTCCGATGTCTGCCTGACAGTGGTCAGCTTTTTTCAGACTGAGGGTGCACCGCTTACTATTCCAACATTGCTCACTCAAAAACAGAGATCGTTGGAGGGCATCAAAAAGGACAGGCTAATGTACACACATAGTGTTGTGCCAAATGGGTGGGGTGACACTCAAGGACCTTTTCAGAGGGCGTAGGCAGTTGAATAATCCGGAGGAGGCAGTATTCAAAACCAAACAATAATTTGATTCAATACATTTTTTAAATGTACAGTATTTATTTATTTACAAAAACACATAAAAGGATGGGGTAATCAGCGAATTCCAACAAATACAGTCCACAATCCTTCTCTCATTGTCTTTGTCCATAATCCAATATCATTAATCCAAGCCAGGTCCTCAAACATTCACTAGTCGGTACTGATGTTACACCTGACACCGAAGCTCCGATGCGTGCTTCAAAACTGGCAGTCATTTCAACTGAACCACTGCTTTGGAGTTTGATTTGTTAAGGAAATGATCACGTGAAATATGATGTCCGAAACAAACACTGCCTTGTTCCCTCAGTGAATAACATGACTGATCTGACTTGCTGCTTTTGATTTGACAGGTTTGAAACGTTAGCGGGCTTCCCAATATAATTAACTCTAAAAATGAACAAATCGTGGGTTGTAGTAGTAGATGTGTGCATAGTCGTCGTTGTGAAGAGTGGATTAGATCTTCTTACCGGCTGTTTGTTGCCAGTGACTATCAGATTAAGAAAAAATATTGTTTCTTAATAAAAATCTTTGAGCCAACCAAATCAATCTATTTGTACAGCACATTCGATATAATAGCATACAATATTTCACAACATATCACCAAATCACTGAATCATGTCTGCCCAATGGCTCAATGACATAGTCTGTCCGTAAGCACCTTCAGTGTCCACTTAAACCCTTACTGTATGTACCCTACTCTAACACTCACTCACTCACTCACACACTCACTCACTCACTCACTCACTCACTCACTCACTCACTCACGTGTTTCCCTTCTAGTACTTTGGAAATTGTTCGGGGAAAATGTGCGTCTTTTATTTCCTCCCCAAATTTGATTCAGCTGTCAGCAGTCCCAATTTCTTCACTTGCTTCAGCTGGTGGCAATGAGGTGTGGGACTGCAGGCTGCTGGGAGCTGTAGTCCTGATGGCTCTAGTGGCTCACCTCTTGGGATGCCACAAAAGTGAATACTGTTATAAATAAAAAATGGTGATAGTTATATCCAAAATGAAAGCATGCATATTCTGCATCTATATTCTGCTTTATTTGTTGTAACAAGGTGAACATTGCTTCCCATACCTGCCTTGGCTATTTTAATTTACCGGCAGTATTTGTAGTACCATAGTACTTGTTCTATTATAGTACAAACAGGCCCTAAAAATGAAGTGTGGCTTACTCGTCGTTGTCAGTATCTATACTAGTTTTGTATTTTATTCTTGTATCTTCCATTGTAGCCTTTTGATTGGTATTTGGTGTAATATAGCAATTATTTTTTATTATGCTTTCAACCTTTCAATTATGGGTTCTATAGTACAAATGTATCTGTGCTTCACAGAGCATCACAACATTTCTCATTGGGAATGACACTGTACTTCTGTACACTGTAAAACACATTTAAATGAACTGACTGGGTGAGGGAGTCGTAGCAAATTTTGTCTGGTAAGTCTGTTTTTTGCCCCCATTTACTGAACAAACACCTGTCCTTTGAAATCTATGTTGATGCAGGTATAGTGTTTTTATCCATATCTACTTGGATATCTACTATATCAACTTCATGTCCTGCTGAGTTATCTACACATGCAACAAAAGAGTGGCAAGCACAGAGAATAAATACATTTGACCACCACCAGAATGGAGGCAGCTGGATCTTTTCTGACACCAGTGACTTGAATTAGCTACAGGGGGTGTTGGAGCTTTATACAGAAATGCTCACACAGGCTCACACGACACCATGCAGAGTGAGGAGTGCAGACATTTCAATATGTTGAATGGAAAAATCTGGGGTGACTCTGAACCTGTAGTTGTAAAGGTTTTTCTATCTATTTCTATACCCCCCACCCTTCCCCAAACCCACAGTTAGACCCATACTGGGGCTCTCAGGATTAGCAGGCACGATTGATCCTGGGATGGTCACAAAACACAGAAAGCCACTGCTTCTTTTCCCAGCCCCAGGCCCGTTCAGGTCTGAGGCATGGTGAAGGAGGCTGCCATCTATAGCTGCCTCTATGCTCCTAAGACAGTGAGAAAGCATGGGAGAAGAAGCCCATCACTACAGATTACACCATGGTATATATTCTGCAGTAGGCTTGTACTTGTATATCGGGTACCAGAATGTTCAAAGTTTTTGTTTTGGTTAATTGTGCGTATTTGTTTGATTTTGCATGTGTTCTGGTTATTTTGTAACTTTTTTTTGTTATTGACGGTCATTAGTTGTTTAGCTCTTTTAATTGAAGTCAAGTGCATTTTTCCCATGATTCCTCCTGGTGAAAATGTATCCAGAAAACAAACAGGAGTGCACTGTTATTGCTATTGCTGTCTGTGGTCTCGTACGATGAAGGAACTTTTGAATTATGTGAAAGGGGTCTTTCTTGAGCAAGCAATAACAATTACAGCTATATAATTAACAAAGACAAGAAATTCAACTATTGATCAGAGATGGGCAGGATGAATATGTTTAAAGTGTCACATGGTGTCTCTCTCAGCAGTTAATAACACATATCTGTAAAACAACCTCCAACTGTGTGGAGTTTGGTACTCTTTAAAATATCCTCCAACACTGGGGAGCTGTGTATGTGTTACAGTGGGGAGTATGTGCACATGTTACAGTGGGGAGTATGTGCACATGTTACAGTGGGGAGCTGTGTATGTGTTACAGTGGGGAGTATGTGTATGTGTTACAGTGGGGAGTATGTGTATTTGTTACAGTGGGGAGTATGTGTATGTGTTACAGTGGGGAGTATGTGTATTTGTTACAGTTACAGTGGGGAGATCTGTATGTGTTACAGTAGGGAGCTCTGTATTTGTTACAGTGGGGGTAGTTCTCACAATGTGGAGTATGTGTATTTGTTACAGTGGGGAGTATGTGTATGTGTTACAGTGGGGAGTATGTGTATTCACCAGTTGTTTCATCAATCTGAGGCGGAGTTCCATGAAAGCTGTGTTACACGGGTAGTTCTCACCCGAGTATTCACCAGTTGTTTCATCAATCTGAGGCGGAGTTCCATGAAAGCTGTGCTGTATGGTGTCACATCCTGAGCTCCTGTCCTCAACTAAGTTGCTGTCAGCTACTTTGGGGAGTAAAGTTTTGTAGTTAAATAATGGGTGGATAAATAATGAATTGGCTAGAAAATTAAAGTGGAGATGTGGCTCGCCGATGCTCTGCGGTGGCAGGCCACGTGTCGTTGCTGTGGCGATGGCAGCCACCGACTCGCCCACATTAGCCCTGACATTTGCTTTTGCTTCAAAGGCAACGGCCTCCCAGCAGCCTTAAGCTCCCTCCACCAATGCACCGGCCAGTTTCCTCCCTCTCTCCGTCTTCTCTTCCTCATTATCAAGAATAAATATGTGGAGTGCCAGAAAAAAAGAGGGATTCAAAAGAACGAGGTGTTGGTCTGAGCCTTTGTTGTTGAGAGGAAAGATGGGTCATCTATCCTGGGGGTTCACGTGTTTTCTATCCCAGCCCCTGGGGTTGGAAGGGTTAAAGCGCCTTCTGGTGAACTCACTACTCCTGTTGTCAGATTATTTTAAAACTAGAGTTAAGGAGAGAGAGAGAGAGAGAGAGAGGGGGGGACACAGAGAGAGAAAGAAAGACAGGGGAAGAGAGAGAGAGAGAGAAGAGAGAGAGAGAGAGAGAGCAGGAGAGAGCAAGAGAGAGCGAGAGAGCAAGAGAGCAGGAGAGAGTGAGAGAGAGAGAGCAGGAGAGAGAGAGAGCAAAAGATATGGTTGTGCAGCGAAGACTCAGTGCTTCTTTATAGTGCATTTGTCTCTGCCCCTAGTCGGATTGCCACTGCTGTCTAAAGTGTGTGTGAGCATGTGTGTTAGTCTCAGTATGTGTCTGTAGGTGGCTGACAGGATTCTGCAGCATGATTCCTTGCTCTTCATTTTTTTCTCTTGTTACTTGTCCTCCTGAAATGACTCTTTCACCCAAGGGTGAAGGCACACAAGTTCTGGACTCTATCTGTCAGCGATTATTGTATATCAGGATCAGCATCTGCACACTGTAAGGTAGGCACCCTGATATTCTGTAAGGTATTTCACTCACCTGGGGATGTTTTTTCATGTAATTGAGCTCTGCAACAGCTAGCATATCCTTTGGGAGAAAGCAAAGAGTATTTCATGGAGAACTGATGCTGTTATGACTGAGCTTTTCTCAACTGTCAAGTTGGCTGATGTTATTTTCATGGCTTGAGGTTAACCAAACATGTATTGCTTCAGAAGTTAACTTTATATATGGTGAGCTTGGAAATGTGACTTTTTAGAACAAAACGAATCAATTATGATGATGATGATGATTGATTATTATTATTATATATATATTTTATTATTATTATTATTATTATTATTATTATTAAATGGAGTAGTAGTAGATTTCGTAGTTAGTATTAGTAGTAATCCTGCTCAGGAAAAAATGCCAAATAATTACAACAAATATATTATCCATTATGCATGGTTCAACGATGTTGAGATTTGCTGAAGTGTTCATTATAATATAGGCTACGATAATTACGAAACGGCATATTCATATGTCTTAATAGTACTTTATAATGTAACAGTCAACTGTGCAGTATGTCAGTTTGATGGTACATCGTTAGGATCAATCCAATATTTATCATTCCATGTGACGTTTCATTATTTATTATTATTCGTTGTCTTCGAAACCACTAATATTTTATCAATAGACAGGGCTCTGCACGGATTAAGTAATATTCGCGCTGCTGTTAACAAGTACAGGCTACCTTTCAATGTTTGAACTCCGTTTAAGTTTCAAGAAACCGGTGCTAGGTTGACATCAAACAGCAGAACTGGTTTCTGGTTTATACTAGCCTTTAAACTCCAGAGAACAAGGGCGGTTGGGGTGCAATTATACAGTACTATGTTTACAACTATTTATAGATAACAAGGACTGAGGTAGTCGTGTACATACCTTTTGATCGCCGTCCCAAATATAGCCGATTCGCTTGACGCATAACCCCGAGCTTTCTTTAGCACAAGCCCGGAGACGCGAGCTCAGAGTCGCGAGCTCAGAGACCTTGCGACCAGCGCGCGTCCGCTGTCTGCTGACCGTGAGTTCGGACGCGCGCTTGTGGAAAATTGTGCCCGGACATTTTAGATATTTCAATGTTTTGAATCAACAATCAGGGTATTGTGATACGCGGCTTCGACACTGACTATACTTGCATCTGTGATTGCGAACCATACAGAAAAAATGCCATTGTCAGGCAAGTGCTGTATTATTTAATTCAACACCACAGAGGTGAAGAAGAGAGGCGCAAATTCTCCCCTTCTTTCTATCGTTGGCACACGCGCACGCGACCACTGGCAACGAGAGCGGCTTCTCGACTGAACACGTTTACAGCAAGCATTTAAGCGTCTGGAAAAGAGCCTAATATTTCTGACTGCATGAGTTAGCTAGCCTGTGCTGTTATGCGGCCAAACTTGATTACTTAATTTACTTCTAAATTGATAGTGGCGATTCAACGATAATTAGCTACCATAAAACGAGGGTTTATAGCTCTCTTCTAAAAGCTATAGAAGCTTGCTAACGTTATCACCCTGTTCCCAACTCGGCCAATGGCTACAGTTAATAAGCTGTAAATACACACTTTTATTCTTATTTCTTATATCTTCTTATTTTTATTTGAATACACCCATTTAAATCAGGAATAGATAATAAAAGAGAAATCTGTATCACCTTGATTTTAAAAAAGGTCCTCCTGTGTTTTGATTGCAAAATCAGTCCACTGAGGTGTGATAGTGTACTTTTCTCTCCCTCCTACCTCCATCCCATCTCACCCCATCTGGAGAGACACTTTCTTCCACATCTGCAGCTGCCACAAGCAACACTGTGAGATTTTGAGTTACCAGTTAGGATCTCTACTAATGGAGACATTGTTTTGCATGCTGTCGCTGTTAGCTTGTATATTGACAGCACACCCACAATATTTTGGGGAGCTTCCATGTGGGAATCCTCCAGGTATTGGTTTATTGGTGACCATATGGGTATTGCACCGGAATATGTAACTGTGATTCGCAATGAATAAACAATAATTAAAAGAAAACTGCCGACAATCTCCACACATACTATGTAGGGTGATATCAGGTAAATTGGGCCATCGGGTAAAATGAGCCATTTAAGGTTTGAGCGTCTCAGCTCTTAAAATTTTAACAGACAATGACTGCAAATGATATTATACTGTTGCCACAACTGTACTTGACATGTAACAATTGACTTGATTGGTCTATGGTTGCTATGGTGGTCGGGGCAATGCCTCACATTGAGACTTCAAGGTGAGTGGCCTGACATATGAAAATTTACTTCAATTTACTTTTCAATAATAAGGTTGATAAATCAATAAAAAACAAATGTACATCTATAAATGATTATGTATACTACATGCTCTGATGGCCTCCATCAGATATAATGCTGATAGTTTGTTAATAAACTTATTTATTTATAAAACATTTTTTGTTAGTGGTTCAATTTACCTTAATGTGTTAAGGTAAATTGAGCTATGCATTTCAGCCAAAATGAGCCACCTTCTGAATTGAGTTTTAGCGGATATTTTGATGGTTCCTCTAAAAGTAGGCTATTAATAGATTATTATATTATATTATTGTATATATTACATGCCTCTTTTCACATTTTCCCTTCTAATTATGTATGTGTGTGTTAGCTCTGGTCCAGGGTGCATCGTGAGCTAGCTCTCACTATCTAGCGCTCTGTCACACACACACACACACACACACACACACACACACACACACACACACACACACACACACACACACACACACTGTGATGAATGAGTGATTTACTGAAGTATCAGTCTAAAAGAGTAGCCTTGTCTCCCGTTTTAATATGACTTTCTTTACAGTTGTTCCGAGAGTATTTTTAATTCCAGATATGCATGTGTAAGC
This sequence comes from Aldrovandia affinis, assembly GCA_029706075.1. NCBI lineage: Eukaryota > Metazoa > Chordata > Actinopteri > Notacanthiformes > Halosauridae > Aldrovandia > Aldrovandia affinis. The sequence goes on along the minus strand of JAINUG010000036.1, from coordinate 3,257,492 downwards.
CTGCATAGTTAGGCACACACACACCACACACACACACGCACACACACACACATGCACAGACACATTCATGTTCCAAAATGAGTTCCTAAAGTAATTGGTACTTCATGAATTAATTTTAATGTTATTCTTTATGAATTCTTAATGCTTTAATGTTATTCTTCATGAGTTCATTTAATGTTATTTAAATGCAATGTTTTAGTGTGTTGAGATTAAAGATGATTAGATTATTTTATGAGAAATGACTCTGTTTCGCTTTACAGTTTGAGTGGCTCATTTTAGCTGATCAACTGGCCAATTTTACCTGAACACTGCTCATCTAAAAAAATGTGACTGCTGATGTTTTCAAAAGCTGTAGGGCCTGAACAATTATATTTTATTACATCAATTCAACACAAAAATATTAAAAACAGTCCGTATTAACCATAAAAACACAATTCAATGTCATACATTGCTTTTTTCTTTGTTTCCCAAGCGATTAACCAAAAAGTGACCCAATTTAGCTGATATCACCCTACATGAATAGTTAAATAACTTATTTTACTTTACTCATTAGATCTTAATAACCATTAAAAGCCTTAATAGATCTTAGCCATATTAGCCCCTCCCCCCCCATGGAATCTGCTATTACACAATGATATTCAAGTAAAATGGGTCAATACATTCTGAAGGTTAGCAACTTGTTGACAGGTGCCCATATACCTACATATCACTGTGTATTTTCAGTTCAATTCAATTACAACTTTCAATTCAATCATCTTTGGTCTCACCACAGAACAAAACATGCAATCATCAATGTACATCCCATGCCATTTTTCCATTGGTGACTTTAATCCCTGACAACTATCACATTTTGTGACTGATGTTACCTACTATAGCTGACTAGTTTATTGTGCTCTAAATACTGGTTAGAAAGCTGATGGAGCTTGCTTGTTATATTCACTGCTTATTGTCCGCTACATGTCAGACCAACATGAACTAATTTATAAAGCACTGCAATATGATCAAACTAACCAACTAGACATATTATTGCTTTATATAAAATGCAATGCTATTTTAGTGTAACACAATGATAGCTATATTTTAGCTATATTTATCATTCCAAAATTATTTGTACCTTTGATAAAAAAGGTTGCATAAAATAAAAATAAATTAAATATTTAAAATGAAAAATGCAGGTAATGAGTGATAATGTATGCAAAAAAAAAATTCAAATCATATTATATACTTTTATACTAATACAATTGCTCAGAGAAAAATATTTTGTTTAACAAGTAATATTTCTTTACCCCAGAAAAAGTATGTGGCACAAATATTCACACTCCTATTTTTAGTATTTTGTGCTCCTCCCCCCCTCACAAGGCTGTTTTATGAGATTGGTGAACATATTTGGGGGGGAGGTTTCCCATTCCTCCATACAGAATCTGTCAAGACCATTCAGATCCTTTGGTATGCACTTGTGGACGGCCCTCTTCAATTCACAAATGTATGATCTTTTGGTCAGAGGCAACTCATCTGACCAAGAGGCAGCCTCTGTGCCCTAAAGGCCCGCTGCTCAGTCAGATAAGACGACAACTGAGCTTTTCTCCTTTATACCCCCTATAAATAAGGCAATAACTTGTCTACAGGCAAACCTACTGCTGGTGTTACCCCTTATTTTTTATTTGGCTGTGTTGACTTATCAAAATCCATTGCTGCATTGCTCGTAAGCCTGTATGCTGATTATTGTTTGTTTAATTGTATTCATTATTATTTGTTAAAGTACAAAAATATCCTTTCAGCTTGTTCTCTTCACTTCCCTCAATCACATCTCCTTTTCCTGAAGCAAAATGTACTTGTTTTTCAAATGTCTTAAGCAAGACTATGATTTCTCTAAGTTAAAGAAATAAATATATAAATCTCAGTTCAGCACATCTCATTAGATTGTGATTTACATTAATAAATGATCATGTTTTTGAACACATTCCATTAGAACACCCACAATGTTTTTTTAATGAGGCACAGTATGCAGAGATCTATCCTCTGGTGTTTAATACAGGCTTTGTGCATGTTTAGCAAATATCCTCATGTGCTATTATGCCATCAGGGTTGGTTTTGCTGGCACAAAAACCCCTGCAAATATTTAGTAAATATGGACCTCTGACTCATACCACACCCTCATCAATCCCACAGAAATAAATAGTTGCCAAAACATTTAGAGTTAGTGTTACACTTTGACTATACTGGCTCATTATTTTTTGTCAATAAGTCAGTAAAGTAATGAGAGTAACACATGTACTGGTTGTGCTTGGCTTGTACAGCTTCCTCTGCTGAATGGTTGTACATACGTGCACGTGGAATATTTGTGCCTGTCTGAGTAAGCCTGTGAGGTGTGGAGTAGGAGGAAGTTTGAGAGCAATTCACCTTCTTTACAAAGTCAGACACAGTGATTTATATGGAGAAGTCATGTGGTGGTTGATGAAATTATGAGTACTTGTGACAGTGTTTTGAGAAACGTGTTGGTCTGACTTGAGAAGTGTTTGCAGTAAATGGCCGAAACGTATTCTCCTATTTATAGATGTATTATTTGACATTATCGAATATTTTTTGTTGAACAGTGGCAGGCAATCCCAATTAAATCTATTTTGATTCCATGGAGCAAGAAAATAAAATGTGAAAAATGCCAAAGGGGGTGAATACTTTTTGTATCTACAGTACAGTAAGAGAGCTCTGGAATCAGGAAAAAAGAATATGTAGGTGGAATTACAGGGGGTAGACAAAATAATGGAAACCAAATGAAGAAGGATTTGTATTTTGAAGCAACTAAATCACAATAAAAAATGAGTCTACACATGTTTTATATTAATGTCAGTACTAATTGTCAATATGTTTGTGCTATAAAAGGTTAAAATCAACACTTTAATACACTACTGGTCAAAAGTTTTAGAATACCCCCATTTTCCAGTTTTTACTGAAATTTAAGCAGTTCAAGTCCAGTGAATAACCTGAAATGGTACAAAGGTAAGCGGTAAACTGCAAGAGTTTACCAAAAACGGAAAAATAATTACATTTTTTGGGCAGTGAGTAGTTTCCTATACCATCAAAAGGCACTTGAGGCCTCCCTCGTGGTGTCCGCCCCAGGGAGGGGGGAGGGAAGCCGTCAGGATGTTCGCTGCACACAGGAGTGGCTCTGGAGTACCGGGTTATGGTCGACGGCCTGGCGAGTGCCGTCTCGGAGGAGACGATACTTCGCCTTTGTCACTACCAGTCACGGCTACGGCAGTGAACTCACATTGCAAGGGGGGGATTGACTTGAAAATAGTTGGTGTAATTGGCTACCAAATTGGGAGAACAATCTTCAACAATAACGCCCCCCATACACACTGCTAAACAAACTCAAGATTGGTCTCATTTACACCAGGGGCCTGTCTCACGAAGGAAGTTCAACATAGTCAGGGTATCTTTGTGTTAGCTGGCTACACAAAGCCTAACAAAGGCAATTACGGCTAACCTGTCTCACAACGGTAGTTATGAACTCGCTCTGTCAACTCTGGTTTTTCTGATCGAGCTATGGGCGCGTGCAACAAAAGGGGCAGAGTTTGTAACACAGCCAATCACATGCAACAGATCCAGAGCTATAGTAACTATATAAACTGTATGTTTGCTCAGGTTCTCTGCATCACCAATGGAATACGTATATGTACCGGTGGCTAGAAAGCATACAGTTTGCTGCACAGTGATCGCATGAGTGGCAAAAAAAAAAAATAGATTACGCAATTCTCTGGGAATGGTGAGGCAATTTTCAAGAGAGCTGATTGGTGAGGGGGCGGGCTTTTATAGGATTGGATCCGTTAGCTTGAACTTAACCTACTGCGGAGCAGGTTAGGTTCGTGGCATAAATTACCATGGCGAAGTAACCCGGTTAAAAGTAAGCCACAGTCATGAGACTGAAAACCCAGGGTTAAGCCCAAAGTTAGCTCGCTAACCCACTAATCCTGCTTTGTGAGACAGGCCCCAGGATGAAGTCAAACACTTTCCATGGCCTACCCCAATCACCAGATCTAAACATCTGTCACACGCCATATGACACACCCTCGAGGAGAATAGAGCAGCAGGACACAGGAAATGGAGTTAATGGTCTAGAAACCGGATATTTATTATGTTCTTCCCCAAGCGTGTTTTGTAAAACATTTAACACAGAGACGTTCACAACTTTTTCAGTGGCACTATCCAGCATCAGTGTTCTCATTCTTGCCAGCCTTCTCCTCCCGTGTTCCAGACACCTACTATGAGAGCAGAGCAATTTTAAGCACACAGGTAGGATTAGAGGATGTAAGACAGATGTGTGCGCTGGTTGCTCTGCCAGTAGGCATGGCCACTAATCGCCCTGATTCCACTGCCGAGACCGACGCCTTCCAAACCATCATTCAACCAAAGTTCTGGAATGTCACTCTCCTAAATATTTATATGTAATGCGTCAGTGCTCCGTGGCATGTTGTGTCAATAGCTGCTTAAGTGGGATATAACTGCCTTTCTTCATTAATTCATTATCCCCTGGTGCCTGCTGGGAAACCTCTCTAGGGGAAAAGACAAGACTAAATTGGTTAGCTGAGAGAAGGTAGCCTCCCAGCTCCACACTGGATAAGTACCAGGCAGTGGCTGTTAAGTATGTGCGTCATTCTTAAGGGCATGCGTTTTTCACCACCTCTCTCAAGAAGAGGCAGTTCCTTTCTGATCCTCAAAGTGTCACTGTAGGCACTCTATTTTCAGTAATTAGTGGCAATTACTCAAATGAACATATACCAATTATACAATTAAGTGCCAATCTGAGTATTGGTGCAAGGGCGCAAGTCTACAAATTTACGTTGCTTCAGAGAGGGGAGTTTCCATAAAAGTAAACATGGAGGCTACAACCAGATCGAAGAGAAATCTGAGGGAAACTCAAACTGAAAGAGAAGAACAATATCTGCCCGGCACATTGCACACTGATAGCCGCAATTTATGTTGCACAACCTGCAATGTTTCATTACAACACACTACAAAAGCAACAACAGGCCGGCATCTGAAGTCATTGAAACATGAAGAACAAAGAATCACATTTGACAGGGGCGAGGGACATTCGATGTCAAAAGAGTAAAAAGAAATGACAGTCTGGAGAGGAGGCATGATGTAATTTACGATTTGACAGAGGCTTTTGTCAGCGCAAATATTCCCCTTTTTTAAACAAGCATGTAGTGAATGGTGGGGCAATTCCAACTGCTGGTCGTTTGAGAAGGGAATATTTACAGCGCATTGCAAAAATACACTAAAGTGAAATAAAACATCTGGTTAAAGAATGTGACAGCATATCTGTTGTTACAGATGAATCGACAGATGCGAAATACCATTATATTCTACACATTTTGTATGTCTTACAAGGAACAGATGATTTGAAAGCGATACTGGCAAATACTGTGTACCTACAATCTGTCAATCACTCCATAGCGGCAGAGGCCGTTGTTAAATGCATACGAAGTGGATTTAAAACAATATCACAGGCTTTGTATCGGACAACGTGAGCTACATGGTTAAGTAATACAATAACATTCTGCAAGGCTTATTTCCAATTTCTGTTCATTTGACATGCAATGCAGATGCGCACTTGCTTGCAATATATGGGCACACAATTTCCTAAAGATCGACAAATTTGTTGCAACAATGAAAAAGGTATTCAAACATTGTCCAAGTAGGAAACACCATTATTTGGAACATTTGCAACTACCCAGATGGCAACAAAACTGCCATCTGAGCCATGTAAGACACACAGCAGCTTTGTAAAAGATGAATTAGACATCTCACCTAATACAGTTGCGCTGACAGAAATGATGGCATTGCTGAGGGACAGAAAAGGTTTGAAGGAACAGCTGTCTCTTATTTCTAAACACAACAAAAATCTGAACGACCTGATGAAATGTTTTGAGAGTCAAAAAATCTGAATTCTCCAAACTTAGTACAATTTAGGATCTGGTCAATAAATACTAAAACTTGGCACAGCAGATGCACAGCAACAATGAATCAATAAACAAACAATGCACAAAAACATTTTGTCAAAACTCAAGGCATATGTCAATCCCAAACAGTTAAAACAGAAATCAAGATTCGTTCAAATGGCTCATAAATTTCTAAAGGCCGTGTGGCTGTTTGACCCGAAGCAAGTGAGCAGCCTGAGCATGGAATCTGTTCCCGGCTTTGAGGATGACTGTAAATCAGACATGATAGAATACAGTAGTTGTGAGATGTCTGTACTTGAATTCTGGAACAGTCCAGTAGTCAGTTATAAACAATTCTGTTGAGGCAGAGAGGAGTGTTTCAAGTTTGTACAGCTCTATGACAAGTCATGAAAGAGCAAAATTCAAAAGAGAAAATTCAACACCAAAGTATAAAATATTGTGCTCCCTTAACTGAATTTTAAAAATCAAGGCATCTCATCAATAACAATTTTATTCTTTGGGCTGTCAAAAAACCATTTTCCTTTTGCTTTGAATAGTTTTTATAAGTGTGTGCAGTTTAAAAATTTCTGCCCACTCATTTCAACATATCAGTTTCTTTGCTCCAGGACGGGCATGATTTGTTCTACAGAAGTGTGAACAGGCATATTTTCATAATTGAAAGCAGTTGTACTTCCAAATCAATCAGTATGATTGCGTGTGGGTGTGTGCAGGGCCAACTGCTGACTAGTCTACTACACTGCAATACGCACCTCATTTGTGTTAACTGAATGATTACTTGAGATCGTAATGCGTTGATCGTTTAAAAAATAGCTTCAGAAAGTCCTCCATTGACCTCTTGGTATTTGAGGACGGGATTGCAGGTTCCTGACAGAGGTGGTGAAAAACACATGCCCTTAATCATTGTATGTTCAGTAGCAGTTTGACCTCTAAAAAGAGGTTTGGTGCTTTTGATTGCAATCTTAAAATTACATCGAAAAACTCATTTCAAAAAAGATAACTTCAATTCCCCTCGAGGTGAAATAGGGCATGCAGGGCATACATAACAGCTGCTGAATGATTGAGTGCTTCTCTTATTTAAATTTTTTCTCCCAGTTTGGAATGCCCACTCATATACTAAGCCATGCTCACTGCAACCTCTGCTGTCAGTTCGGGAGAGCGTAGACAAGCATGTGCCCTCCTCCTCCGTGATCACAGACACCGCTTATTTTCACACTGCGATCTGCGGAGTTAAGCTCGCACAGACATGAGTTGGAGGAAGACAATTCATGAGCAGGTTTATACGGTCTGTGGGTGCCCGACTGACCTGTGGGGGTCGCTGGTGTACGATGAGACAGGGACAACCCACACGACTAAATCCCTCCCTCCATGGGTGATGCTTTCACCAATTATGCATCGCCCTGTGGGGCTGCTGCACAGCGTTGGCACTGGTATGGTCTGGATTCGATACACTCTTGACTGCTCCGCTGTGACACTCCTCTAATGTCTTCTGATTATATAAAGAATAACATACATGTTGAAATGGCAGGTATGCCCCCGGGGGGGCAGGGCATGCCCCATACCTATACAGCCCAGAGAGTTCAGTATATATATACACACAATATAAAATTACGACTCCCAGTAGGCAAATCCATCTAGAGCATGAGCTCTCATACCTGCCATTTCGATACGTTTAATCACTCCATAACGAGAACACAGGTGAATGACTAAGGTAATGACTTCAGTGACATGATTGAAGTGAAATGACTACTTATTTAGGGGGTGTGGTTTAAGGCAAGACACACCCGAGGTATAGGAAAAATAAATCCTGATGTCACATCTTAATAAACTTTGGTCAGTTTATTAAACATGTAAATCTAAAAAAATTTGTATTAGCACTTTTCTGAAAATGTATATTTAAATATGCAAATTACGCATAAACCATTAAATATGCTTGTCACAAGCATATGGACAATCCCTGGACTGGAGCAGAGCAGCCTGGAGATGAAGTGGATTCTTTGGTCTACGGACTGGATTTTTCTTTTTTTCTGTCTCTCCCCCCAGACAGAAAAAGAGAGACAGAGACAGTGGGAGAGCAAGTAACAATAAAACACAAACACAAAATCTTCACCCTACTTGACGTGAAGCTTTCGGGCAAAAACAATGAACTAAAATAACAAGCTAAAATAATCAAACCATAAATGAAAGCCCTTGCCTCCTCCGAGGGGGGAATCCCCTTCCGGGGAAACACTGAACAAACACAGACAATCAGCAGCTTTCCACACCGCCTTCATACATCAACACTCACCGGGACAGGGTAGAACTCAACTCACTGTCCCAACACACACTCCACACACATCTCCAGTGACTTTTCAAGTGCTTCAAAAACCCATGCACACAGAGACACTCAAACCTTCCAGTCCGAGTTCTCTTTTACCCCAAACACACAGAGACCCTCGCCACTCCTCACAGTGAGAGTTCTCTGCCAACCAGCCCCGAGACTCTCCACTCTTTCAGTGGAGTTCTCGGGCCGTTGTCCAGAGACACTCTCCACTGCCCGAGTGCGAGTTCTCTTCCAATCACACCGAGGGCGAGAGGCGGACCATCTTTCAGGGCACCCTCTCGCTCTCCAATCACACCGAGGGCGAGAGGCGGACCCTCTTTCAGGGTGCCCTCTCGCTCTCTTTCACGATCACACCGAGGGAGAGAGGCGGACACTCTTAGTGTGCCCCCTCTCCCTCTTTCCCACACACACAGGAAGCACTCTACATAGTCACTTTCGACAAACGCACACAGAACTCAACATATATTCCACACAGACTCCGCCTCCCAGCAGCTTGGATTACAGACATGCGCCACCATGCCCGAGAGTCACACTTGACATTACGTCACACAAACACGATACGCACACGCATACGCACACGCACACGCACACGCACACGCACACGCACACGCACATGCACACGCACGACTAGACCATCCCTCTTGATTCACACAAACTCTCTCAAAACACACACATAAATGACAAAGATAAAAGACTAACTGATTCCCCACTCGCTCCACCTGCTCTTAAATAGGCTTAATTTCTGCCTGGCTCAGGTGGGACTCGTGAGGCAATCACCCATCTATCAATCACTCAACAATTGACAGACCACACCCACTCACATTCTCACACACAAACAGGTAAGTGAATAATCACTTACCAATTAACATCGATTAAATAATAATTAAATCAATTATGGCCTTTGGAGCAACCTTCCGGGCAACAGTTCACTCTCACACGCTGTGAGAGTGCCAAACCTGCCCCCGGAAAGTCTCCCTGCTCTAAAGGCCCCCACAACAAATAAAAACAAAGGCAACCATGCTACTCCCATGTGGCCGAGACCGATGCCCTCCACAATGCTAATTTATGCATACAATTCAAATTCAGTTACAGCAAGATAGGAGTGAATGTCTTTTTATCTTTTTTATTTGGATATAATTGCTCATAAAATCTTAAATAAACAAGGTATCAAAAATTCATCTGTAATTATCTTAGGAATCCATCCAAGAATCATCTCAGAAAAGTTTGTGACAATAACGTATTCATATAACTGATGCCGTCAAAGATTGGCATTGTTGATTGATTCGCATTGATCATAAAAAGTACATTGAGCTATTGTTATTTGGCTATTTTTACAGTATTTTATTTGGACATTTTATTGGGTGTCTCGCCCTAAACCATGCAGCCAGCGCCAAGGTTGTGATTTAAAGCACCTTGGCTTTGCCTCAGGAGCACATCACACTACTCTGCCATTTACTTCCATGCGACTGCACAGTCCATCATGGTTTATTCCTTACAGAATTAGAGCCATGCAAAACTCCTGTTCACATGGAGATTCATGTTGACGCAAAGCTTGACGCAACACGCAATAGTCAAAACAGATAAGCTTTAGTCTGTCATAAGAAGGGTCCTCAATTTAAGAACATCGAGACAGATGGTTTATTGTGTGAAACGGGGTGGAACAGAACGGTAGGTTTTCTATTCACAGAGAATGTTCACGAGGAGGTGACATGTGAGAAGGGCGTCTTGATGACGTCTTTGTGAGACCATGTCAGTGGTGCACAATCCTGTTGTCTCATGATTTCTTTTGAAATTATCAAAGAAAGCCATGGGATAATTGTGGGTCAGTAGGTAGAGCATGGCGCTGACAACCCTTAGATTGTGGGTTCAATTCCCATTGGGTTCACATATACTGAAAAATGTATGCAATCACTACTGTTTTGGATATGAGTGTCTGTTAAATGGTACATATATTATAAATATTTTGCATATTTTGACACCAAATATGAACAAAATCTATTTTCGAAGAGATGTCACCATGTTTTACCCTGACATTTAGCAGGACAAACGTCCCTTTAAGGAGGTTCATATATCACTGCGTGGAGGCGGATAATGCATTTGTGTGTGTGTGTGTGTGTGTGTGTGTGTGTGTGTGTGTGTGTGTGTGTGTGTGTGTGTGTGTGTGTGTGTGTGTGTGAGTGTGTGTCTCTGTGTCTCTGTGTGTGTGTGTGTGTGTGTGTGTGTGTGTGTGTGTGTGTGTGTGTGTGTGTGTGTGTGTGAGAGAGATGAGAGAGAGAGAGAGAGAGAGAGAGAGAGAGAGAGAGAGAGAGAGCGAGAGCAGGAGGACACCAATATTACTTTCCCTCTTTCTTGACTCAATCCATTTGGCTGTTGTCTAATTTTCCCCATGGGTGGTTTGCCAGCAGCCCTTTCATTGGTCAGAAACAGTGGGGCCGCTCTCCCTGTAACATGTCCAGGCAGGTGTGTGCACCCAGAATAATCATGGCTTTACTGGATAAAGAAGACCTGCCCTCTGTGGGGCGGTGGCCATGACTTAACTCAGCTCACCAGCATGCATTCTTTGTCCTGGGGCTACAACCAGTAGCAGGAGCGTGCCTAATGTTCTCATGCTGGGGTATAAAAGTGAAGTTTAAAAATAAAGTTGTGATAAAGCAGCATAAAGCAATGCAACAGCTGTCCATGCACTACAGTGGGTTCTGTGGCAAAATCCTACAAAGGTTTCGAAATTACAAAATGGCGTTCGTCTCATATTATTTATTACTATTGCTATTATTATTATGATTATGATTATTATTATTATTAGTAGTAGTAGTAGTAGTAGTAGTAGTAGTAGTAGTATTGTAGTTGTATTAATAATAATAATAATAATAAGAAGATGATGTATATTTGCAGACAATTGAAAAATTGGACTTGAATAAAAAACACGATTTACCACTGTGTAAATGTAATTGGCTTGGCATATTGTCACGACACGCCAAAACATAACTGCAGCGCTGACCTTCTCTCTGACCTGTCTGCATCCTTTCAAAATCATTGCATTGACATATTAGCAACGGCAAGAGTTCAGCTGAGCAGGAGAGCAGATAGACCTTTTCTGATTCTTCTTGTGGCGATCCTGCAGTGAACTCATATGTATGTAGCCAGTCGTGTGCAGAAAAATGAGGAGACAGGCAGACATTGATTCAGGATGGAATCGAACTGAAGTTTTGGGTTTGAATTTGAATTTGTTTTGCTCTCCTTTTGAATGTTGTCTGAGCAGGTACAGACAATATTCTTAACAAGAGTATCCTTTTTTATTTTATTGCATTAACTTTCCATGAATGTCGTAACAGTATGGATGCAACAGTATGGATACTGCATCCAACAGTATGGATGCAACTTTCAATCAACCACTAAACACACACATACAGGCACATGCACATGCACAGGCACACACACACACACACACACACACACACACACACACACACACACACACACACACACACACACATACAGGCACATGCACAGGTGTGCACACACACATACTGAGCTGTGTCCACTGCAGGGAGCAGGTCTGTGTGTTGGAAGGAGAAATAAGACCAACACACTTACCGTTGCTCCCAAGTGTGCACTCCCAGTTTTATTGTGCACTGACGGGCAATGTTTGGACCACACAGGTCTTTCTCAAGGCCTGTTTGTCACTAGAACGATAGGGTTTAAGTATTTTTTTCTTAATTTTTTCCCCCATTCTTTCTCTAAAATTTAGAATAAGCAATTAGATCGATATAGATAAATACTTTATTACTCCCCAACATGGAAATTAATTTGTCAAAAATAGCACATCACATACAATATGTTACACAAGGCCATAGACACAAGACTAAAGATACAAACAGAAGCACACACACATTGCAGGTTCAATTCCCAGGTGGGGCACTGCTGTTGTACCCTTGAGCAAGGTACTTAACCTGAACTGCTTCAATAAAATATCCAGCTATATAAATGGGTTGTATGTAAAGAAATGTAAACTGTGTAAGTCGCTCTGGATAAGAGCGTCTGCAAAATGCCTAAAATGTAAATGTAAAAAGAAATGTAAATGGCATACAGGCACATGCACAGGTGTACACACACACACACACACACACACACACACACACACACACACACACACACACACACACACACACACACACATACAGCCACATGCACAGGCATGCACACACACACACACACACATATAGGCACACTCACAGGAATACACACACACACACACACACACACATACAGGAACATGCACAGGTGCACACACACACACACACATACACACACACGCACACACACACGTACACTTTCACACACACACACACACACACACACACACACATACATACCTGATTTGGGCAAGTTAAGAGAGAGCAATGTAATAACATTTTATCATTTTATCATCTCACTGACATTATTTATACATTATACTAAGCAGGAAGTGAGAAGCGTGGCAGCTCTGGCCTGGGTCATTTGGTTTTGGGCCAAGGCTACTTAAGCACACATGAACTCACAGAGCTACAGAGACACTGGTCCAAGACAAACGTCTTCCCCCAATTACAATGGAATAATTATCAGTCTGCTGGAACTGTTTGCCCGACGCTGCGCATTCGTCATCTGGCAATGATGTACGACCTGGGTATAACTTCTGTTCTGTGGGATGATTAGGATTGGGAATGCCAGATAGAAGACACCAGGAGAAAAGCTGATGAAAAGCTACATTTCAATGGCCACAAAATATCATCATGTTTGCCTGTTACTCAACCATTTAAAGATGTGTGAACAGATCACATCTTGCTACCGGGACACAATCCCACACACAGAAATGGTGTCTACAAACAATAAACAAACTGTGCTGCTTTTGTTATTTAATGGTCATGCCTCATCTGCCTCATCCCAGATCATCTGGGATGGCAGTCCAAGATGATCTTTTCGGCATCGCAAACAAACCTTATATCTCCAAATAGACAACTTTTCAGGAAGTGAGAAAATGTAATAACAATAAAAAATATCAATAAAAGTTGCTATTTTAAAATTAAAATATATTGTTTTGTGGCATGGTATTTGGATCAACTTTATTAGTCACAGAGGCATGAAACATTAACAGTACACAACTGATTATGCAAGCTTTCTATTCTTGTATCAAACTCAAAAGGTTTTTTCTTATTTTACAATGCAGATCATGCTTTGTGGAGCACAGGGTTTGGGTAATAATGGTCCATGGCAATAAAGCACATTCACTGTGCATACTCCTGGGAGGGGTGCTTCTAAAGGAGGCTTATAAACAGGCACACGCACACGCACACGCACACGCACACACACACACACGCACACATACACACAAACACACACACACACGCACGTATACAAACACGCACGCACACAAACACACACACACGCAGGCACACACACAAACACACACACATGCACACATACACACAAACAAACACACAAACACACACAGGCACACACACACGCACATAAACACGCGCGCATGCACACACACAAACACACACGGCGCACACACAAACACACATGCATGCACACACACACACACACAGGCACACGCACACATAGGCATGCACTCCTTTGAGTCAGCTATCTGACTATATAACCACTAACACCTTGCATATAAACACCGAACCAAAACAAAATGATGAAGTGCACAGATCTGTTGATCGTTAATATAACCTTGTTATTGTGCTGAATTACCACAGTCGTATCATCACGAGTGGCGACATTTGCTTCGGAGCAGTTATTCTGATTACATAAATGAAAGCCATTCACAGCTTGATAAGCGTAAAGGATTACGCAGTTATGACATCCGCATTGACTCTTGTGATCTGAATTCCAGTCTGCGAGATAGTGCTGAGTGTATTCTACTTTCATTCAGTCAGCCTCATTCGTTGGTCATTTACTGTGCTGAGGAAAAGAAACAGTGTGCTATCTTTGTGTTATCGCAGCACAGAGACAGAGCTCTCCTGTGTGTTCATGCGTGCTCTTTTTCTGTTTTAGGCATGTGTGCCTGCGTGCATGTGTGTGTGCATGTATATATGAGTGTGCACATATTTTGTGTGTGCCAAATGTGTGCATGTGCTTTGTTCACGAGTACACGACGTGGTGTGTATGTGTGCATGTGAGTGTATGTATCATATGTGTTTTGTGCGTTTATCGTCTTGTTTGCCCAGATTATGTGGTCTCACAAGACCAGTTCCCTTATTAGTTATTTTCCAATAATGGAGAGCACTTATTTCATTCTTGTCATTAATGTGAAGACGAGCTTTACGTGCTGCAAGCACACGTTTCTTAAATCTCTTTGAAAATTCCAGTTCAAAGGAGCCTTTTGTTCCTTCATCATCTCTCTGCTTTGATTTGGGTCTTTGACTTCAGCCTTTAGCTTCAGATAAATAACATGATGTGCTTAATGTGGCAGGGGAGGGACTGTGTGTGTGTATATATATATATATATACACACAGTATATACAGACGGAGGTAATGTATGACACATGATAAACATGATAAATAAAGGTGGCAGGCTGTGTGAAATCATTGCACCTGATTCATTTAGTGATTCATAGAGTTCTTTATTTTATCCCACATACAGCAGCTGCTGTGTATTCCCAATGTGTATTCACAGCCCCAAGAGCCTCAGTAACAATATATAAATAAGCAAATACAATGTGTACATTAATTTACATTTGGCAATAACCCAATGCTTCCAGAGGGCTGGAATATTTATGTGCTTAAATATGCTTAAATTATACCCTTAAATATGGCCAATACCCACAATGTAGAATATTATAGAGCATATATTGGGCTCTAGTTTGGGGAAGACAGTAGTGAGAACACACCGGGAGGGTAGTGCAATTGCTGGTTTCGGTTGTAACAAAGTTGGTAGTTTGGTAGCAAGCCAGTTTGGTAGTTTCATGGTCAGCAATAAAGGTGTTTGAGTCAACATGGGTTGGGCAGCACAATGGGGGCGGTAATAAAACCATTAGGCGATGTGCAAGTTTTGTGTGTCATAATTAGTTTGTGTTTTCTTCCACCCAGACCACCTCTTAACTCAAATGGAGGGTGTTATGTGCTAGTTTGGTGATGTCATTAATGGACACATATGATCAGAAAGGGCAGATATACCGGGACACAGGACAAGAAGTCAAAGAAGTGCATCAATGAAACGTAGTTAATATTGTTAATAAACAAGTTTTAATATATGTGCCTTTGATGGAAATACACAAACTAAACTAAACTAACGTGCGCCACACGTCTATTTCTCCTCTTCCTCCTCCTGGACACCGATATCAGGGTCCTACGGAGAAAAGCGCTTTACTCAGAACAGGCACACATGCATGTTAATTTAATTTAGCTTCTGTGTGAGCATAGCTTTCTGCGTGAGATGCCATCCAATTACATGACTTTATTGCAGTGAAAGAAAATCTCATAATGCACTTGTTCTTCATTAAACATGATGGAATTGCCATTTCACTAGGCTATGGAAAAAGCTGATGATCAGATAGACCATAATGAACCAAACCCAGAGGTCATTTATTAATTTAAACCAAACTCTCTTTTACAACTGCACCGCATGTGGGCTGCCGTTTCTGGCCACAGAAGGACCGGAATTGACAAGGACAGGCCTAAAGGCGCCTCCGTCCCGGATCAGCGCAGGTGTCTGTGCATTGCACTTTGACAACGAAAGCAGAGCCCGGTATGTGACACTGGGCACAGAGCAGGCTGCAGCAGGCTGTGGGATGCTTAGCTGTAGAAATGAGTCACTGAGAACAGAGGGAGGAGGGGAGAGAACAGATCACGCTGCTGTTAATTAAAGATCATTCCTTTGTTGAAGTGAATTGTAATTTAGGGCCTCGTTGGGCTCCAAAGCTCCAGTGCTTTCATTTAGCACTTTTTAGTAGATCCCTTTAAATATTCATAAGAGGACGTGAGAGTATTAATGACATCCAGAGAGTTGCTTTAAAGTGGTTGAGGTTGTACGGAACAGAGGGGACTGAATTAATCAGGTATTCTGTACCTCAAGATTCCGTCCGGTTTTGTATCCATACAGGATCTCCAATTTAAAACATTCCTTTGGAGGGAAGAACCAGGACTCTTTGAACCCCCTCAGAAATGCCCTGTAGATGAGTGGGATAAAGACCATGCCATCTGCCTCTGTCATGGATGATATGGAGGACTAGGCACACTGGAATCTTTGAGGCAGGTTAACTGAAAAATCATTTGTCAAAAACAATGCTTTACCCCATGATACCCCTCCTCTCCGTGGTTGTCACTGCATAGCGGGTCCTGCTCTCTCTCTCTCTCTCTCTCTTTCTCTCTCTATCTCACTCCCTTATCTCACAAACACACACACATACGCACACACACACACATTAATGCCGGCCTGAAACTTAGGAGCAAAGGCCTGTGAGCTAATTAACAACCAGAATGCCTTTGGGTCATGCAACAAATTAAGACAAAGATATGCAAAGTCAATCATTCTACCATAGGTTTAGATATATTGAAATGAGTATAATGAAAGCATACATTCAAATGTACTCATACGCTGTTTTTGTTATGAGAGAGCTTTCTGTGTTTCAGGTCATTGCCTCTTCTACTTATGAACCAAGATGAAGCACAAAGTGATTAAATTAAAATAAAAAAGTTAGAACTACATTTAGCTAGACCTGAAAACATGTACTGAGATTCTTCAAGCAGTTTTCCCCCTCTGTAGCACCTTTCATGATGGTGGCTATTAACAGTGTACAAATCAGAAATGTTCAATTGGGGGGCCAGACAAGATTTTTGGGGGCACTGAGGCATATGTACAGGGGGAGGCGCTGATACACATTTGCATGATATTGAATATACTGTACATGCATGTGGGGGACACAGCTGAGAGCTTGGGGGCGGCCCCTCCTTGGAGCCAGGCCTGCTGCCAGTGCAGGCAAGGGTTGGAGACGCTGTGCTGAGGTGTTGAAAGCAGCGGTTTATTACTGATCACCCCACACCTCACCTGAGCACTGCCCTTTACGCCACAGTCTCTGGAAACCCTTATAACGACATGTCCACTCTGCTAAACAGGATGGCAGGAATGACTGCCGCAATAATGTAGGCAGAATGAGACCACTGCATGGGGTGGTAGTCTATGTTCTCTGGCTATTGTGTGAACGTCTTTGTGCTGTCACCCAGGGAGTTATTCTCTTCGACATTAAACGCGTTAAATAATGACTACTGCAGTGAAGCTCTTGGTTTTCTCCATGGTTCAGCTCACATTCCTGATCTTTCACACTCTTAATGCTCACACACAGGCAGTGTCCTCAGTCTGCTGAGCCCCCACCTTTCACCCGCAGCATGCCCCCTTTAAGGAACTGGACCATCTGCACCAACTGAAATCCAAATATTTTAACATGAAATCGACATTGTTCTGAATCCATATCATGCCATGATTTTTAAATTAATTTCATATTTTTATATTGTAAATTGCATTTATTTTGACTATTTTGTCATGTAATGGAAAAGCTTTTTTCGTGTTCCTTTACTGTAAGAAATGCTGCATACATAAATTCAGTCACCTCCCAAAATGTGATTGCAGAATCACAGGAATGTACTTACCCCAAAAAAAACAAACAGAAAAACAACAAATCTCTGCATATTTATGCAAGCACATTTTTACATTTACAGTGTAATGTAACATATACTTTTCTATATATATACAGTTTTTGTAAACTTCTGCAATCACTTCTTCTGGAGAGACTGACAATAGTGTTTTTTCAATTATTCAAGAACAGGTTGTTTCCCAAATCTTTCTTTTGGTCAAATGAAATGAATTCAAATAAGCAAAACAATGTCATATTTTAAAGAACATTGCTACAGCATACACGTACAGTACGTCAACAGAAGCAGGTGGTAAGAGAAATTGATCAAACATCTCACTGGACATGCATGTACATGCAGTCTTTCCTCTCTGTTAGGCCACATATTCTCACCCACATCACGCCTGATGCTGTCCCTTGCGATGCATGAAGTGGAAAACCCCTGCAACATTCAGTCATGGCACCCAGCAGAACCATTTGGTATTGAGGCCAGTGGTCATAGACCTTCCACCTCCGTGCTGAGAAGAAGTCCGCAGTCAGATTGAGGAAGGAAGGGGAAATAGGGTGGGAGGAATTCCATCAAAATCCTTTTGGGAGAAATAGCATTCAGTTGAGAACAAGGTAATCAATTTTGGTGAACAGTGCTTATTACAATTGTTTTTGTGTGAATTGTAGACATTGGTGTTCACTGTTTTGAAAAAAATTGTTTTACAATCATAAATGATATAGTGTGTTGGGGAAATGTGGTGCTATTGTGGGGTTTGCGCTTATTGTTTTGAGAATGTAAATGGTGTTCCAAGGATTGTGTTTAACCACTTGAGAAAAACTGTAAAAGAGGGAGAAGCTTAGTCATTTCTGGTTGACAGCCAAAAATGGAACTCACTAAATAAGGCTCACATATCCTTTCATTTCATCAGTCATTTTTCTGTCCATCATTTGGCGTGAGGCTCCATGGATACAGACACAGAGCAACCCTTTCATGTACCCGGAAGGCACTGAAGAAACCTGGCCCTGAATCACTCCCTCTTTTATTAGAGAGATGCGCCACACAACAAATCAAAGGCAATGACATATGCAGATGTTCTCTTCTGTATTTATGGTGTCACTGATATTGTTGCCTTGCACCTGCCTTGTGCCTGTCAGCAGATGTTTTCTTCTGCCTGATTTATGGAAACTGAATGAATGTCACTGAATGTTTTCAGTGCGGCATCGCAATAACATTGGACATAAATGAGCAAAGTGGCTTGGTAAAAATGTTATAGATATTGACATTAATGTACTGGGTTGTCAGTTGATTTATCCCAAAATGGCGCAAAAAAAAGATAAATGATGTCAAGAACAGATAAAAATGATAGTTTTGTGTTCTATTGGAATTAGCACTTGCATTCATCATCCGTTTTTAATGACAGAGCTGCTGGAGTTTGCTGCCCATGGGGAATTTGCTTGGAGAACGAGTGGCAGACCCATGTGGGGAGGGTAAAATCAAAATAAATAAAGGGTGTAATTGGCCACGAAATTGGGAGAAAAACGTGAAAAAAAATCAGAAACATGCACCTGTTCTCAACCGATCAAACCCCGGAGGATCCTCTGGGAATTGTTTGGACTACACTGGACCATGACTCATTAGCAAGATCCCTTCTAACAGAGGCAGTGAATCCAGAGCTGTTTCACGCTGAGGCAACTGCTGAATTGCGATTGCGAGAGATATAATCAGCGCTCTGTGTACTGGATTTTATCTCTTAATCTCTTAATCTGTTTGTGCGATTTGGCTCTCGGTATTCGATGATCAAGAGGGTCTGAGTGGAGTGAAGCAAAGAGGACAAGATGTTTTTTAAACTTTCAACCCTCAAAATTTTTTGATCTGTATGGCTAATGAAGCAAAAAAGTCCTCTCTCATTGTCATATGAAATATGACTGTAGTTCTATATCACGGTCATAAATATTGCACTGGATATTCATTAAAAAAAGGTTAATGCCCATTTGAAAACTGATGTGAGCCATGTAAAATATTTAGCACCATACATTTCTCTGTATACAGTACCAAGCAGTGTGTGAGCATGCATTGGTTGAGCATGTGCTTTGAGAGTCCACATTTAATACAAGCAACTGCAGTGAAATATTTATCTACGCCTATTAATTGAAATGAAACAACTTTATTGTGGGGTTTTTTCCCCCTAAATGTTCCCATACCTAATATATTATTCCATTGATCTATTATTCAATTGAGGACTCGCATGCTGAGAACAGAACTTCAAGAATGAGTGCTCTAATCAACAAAATAATTATGAAAATGTGTGGGCAAGAAGCATCTTATTCTGTGGCTGTCTTCTGTCGCATCTCCTCCTCCGGGCTCCTCACTGAGCAGCAGGTGTCCTGCGTGCTGCCTCTGCAGTCCTGCCCTTTGTTGGAAGGCGTGTGCTCAAGCTTGTTGCCATGTTTCAAGCAGTTGCCAGGAGCCCTGACATGTTTCCTGCACCACGCCAGCCAAGCGCAGGCAAGGCGAGGCTGACATCCAGAGACATCTTTAACAACCTGTCAGTGGCTCTCATTGTCATGCGAGAGATAACACTGTGGGGCTGGGGGGCAAAATTACGGTTTTCACAGAGAAGGAGCATTTAGCGAACACCTTGCTGGAGTGCCCTCCGGCTCTCCGGTGGGGGTCACTTCTTCTTTGCTGAGGATTGTGGCCTAGAGACACAGCGAAACTCCACAGCCCAGAATTGACATTGGCAGCTGGAGGTTTCAGTGTGCAGTCTTATTGTCTGAGTGATCTCAGCTTCAGCATTACATTACATTTACATTTTAGGCATTTAGCAGACGCTCTTATCCAGAGTGACTTACAAAAAGTGCATTAAAACATGGTAAGATTAATCATAGTCTGCGCCAGAGATTAGTATCGTGATACTGTAATAGACAATCGTTAGCAGCTGCAAACCGTACCTGCAACACAAGGAGGGAAAAGTTAGGGCAATGTCAGCCCTCAGTGTGAGTGAAGCACATGCCACTGGGGCAGTATCATTTCAGAGCTCCAAATGAAGCTGTTTTACACCAGTCTCTAGTAGCTTTTAAAAGGCCTGTCCCTGTCAAGCGCTTGACGTGTTTATTGTCTCTTTTATCTTGTTCAATTGATTAATCAGACCACTACTAGACATTCCAGGCGCGGTAATGAGCGATCGATAGGAGACCTGCTGTACATCCGCACAGCTGGTCAGTGTGGAGCCCTGTGGAGACGATGAAGAGGATGAATTCAGTATGTCACCCCAGCCTGTCACTTAGCCTGTGATTGACACATGGAGAGAGTGCAAGGCCCATGTGTTGGAGGACAGTAGAGAGAGAGAGAGAAAAGGAAGGAAGGAGTGCTGTGAGTAATATCACAGGACGGATGGGTTCTATATGTGCTGGGTGCTGGGATGAGCACTGAGAGGGAGAAATGGTGCTGTGTAAATTGATGGGGGCAGTGGTACCTCTCATTACATTACATTACAGGCATTTATCTTATCCAGAGTGATTTACTGTTTTTTTTTACATTTCTCTACAATCCATTTATACAGCTGGATATTTTACTGAAGCAATTCAGGTTAAGTACCTTGCTCAAGGGTACAATGGCAGTGTCCCAACTGGGGATTGAACCAGCAACCTTAACATTACAAGCCCAGTTCCCTAACCATTATACTACTACCGCCTTCTCATCCAAGGATCTCAACATCATTCATGGCCATGCCATTCAGTGCCCACCCAGGAGCTGAAACTGAGTTACAAACTTAGTAACATAATAAAAGCTTCTAATAAAAAAACAAAAAATGTACAGCGGTGAATATCATGGACCTATGGACCAACATAAAGTGTCTGAATGGGGCGTTGGGTCACCATGAACCGCCAAAACTTGGCATAGATTCTACTGTGTGTGTGGAACTCTATTGGAGGGATGCAACACCATTCTTCCACAGGAAATTCCATAATTTGGTGTTTTGTTGATGGTGGTGGAAAACGCTGTCTCTGGAGCTGCTCCAGAATCTTCTCAATTGGGTTGAGATCTGGTGACTGAGACGGCCATGGCATATGGTTTACAGTTTTTTCATGCTCATCAAACCATTCGGTGACCACTCGTGCCCTGTGAATGGGGGCATTGTCATCCTGGAAGAGACCACTCCCATCAGGATAGAAATGCTTCACCATAGGATGAAGGTGAATGGCTTTATATTTATTTGTGTTCACCTTGCCCTCTAAGGGGTTGAGTGGATCTCAATCATGCCTGGAAAATGCACCCTACACCATAATGGAGCTGCCAGAATTCCATTTATTCATGTACTTGGCAGTTATCTTTATGTTTTCAAACACATTATTTTGGTTCACAGTCACAAACTGCTTTGTATTTCACTGTCACACTTCATAAAGTGTACATTTGTCTGTAATCTACCCCACACAACCATACAGTGGATATGTATGTGTGCTTTTCATGTATACTTTTAATGTAAGGTGTAATGACCCTGTGGTTCATTATGTCATTATGTTTTATTTTTCTAATGCTAAGTCAGGCATTGTTGCTCTCCCACAACTTCAAACAAGCTGGAAAAACATGAGATCATATGGGACTGTGATACTGTTCCCACGGCAACGGTTTGTTCTATTTCTTCAGCCCAGTTTTTAGGGAGATTTAAAAAAAAACATTTTAGGCATTTAGCAGACGCTCTTATCCAGAGCGACTTACAGTTTTACATTTCTTTACAATCCATTTATACAGCTGGATATTAACTGAAGCAATTCAGGTTAAGTACCTTGCTCAAGGGTACAACGGCAGTGTCCCACCTGGGGATTGAACCTGCAACCTTAACGTTACAAGCCCAGTTCCCTAACCATTATACCACCCTGCCGCTCATGAGATGCAGGTCATGTCTGAGGAAAGAGATGGCAGGACCGTACAGGCTCCTCCGCCACAGAACATTTTCTCTTTGAGTAGCTGCCTAGCAGAAAAATCAACTCATATCCGGGTCCATTCCTGTCAAACCCAGCATCCTAAAATCTGGCCACCATCCCAGAATGAGGACATACAGTATATCTTGTGGTGTCCCCAGGGGTTGGGCAACACACACAGACCTTGCAGAGGGCGTAGGCAAGTTCAAGAACACAGAGGAGGCAGTATTCAAACACAAAACAATGATTTATTAAACAAACTCTTGACGAACACAAAACAAAGGGTGGTGTCTTTAGGGGAATTCAAACACACAAAGTCCGCAATCCTACTCGTTGTCAATGTCCAATCCAATTCCGTTATCCAAGTCAGTTCCGCAATCCAGTCCGTAGTCAAAATCCAAAGGGGGTCCTCAAACAATCCGGTCAAACACAAAAACACTCCAAAACATTGTCTCCTCAAATACTGGCTGGTCAAAGACTTCACAGTACTTACCCTCCAAACACACTCAACTCCTTCCCAAACACGTCCCTACTCCTCTCAAAGTGTGATGGGATTCAGCCCTTTAAATAGGCCTTGAAATGGCCTTCAGCTGTTGGTTAGTCCCCATTGCTTGACTTCGTTCAGGTGTTACTGTGGCCTGCTGGGAAATGTAGTGTTTTCGGGCTTCCATGTGTTGGAGGCCAGGCAGCCATTTCCTTGTGCAGCCCCTTGGGCTGCCACAGTCTGCATAAATCAATCAAATCATGCGCCCTTTGACGAATGGAAATGGAGGTTAAATGCGAAAAGGCACAAACGCTGCCAGGAAGGGCAGTGACAGTGGTGTGTCCGGGCTTCGTCACAAATGAAATGCAGAACCGCAAAACAGGATCAAGCTACTTAGAGTCCATGGGTCCAACGCACCGAGCACTGGGCCTGATGAAAAGTCTGCCTCCCTGTGAGACTTTAGGCCACAGCTCTGTGTTGAGGCAAGATTTACCCAGCCCTATGCTTGCAATAGAGAATCATCATTTGAGGGAAAGGTGAGAGGGGGCAGACTCCATGCTGGCTCCACCAGGAGCTCATGGCACATAGTATTGACAGGGAAAAGCCAGACTTCAGAACTGTAATACTGCCTTTGATTGCTGATGATCCAAACGTTCCTCCCCCCTCATCTTGATCTCAATCTTTCACTTGTTGGGGCTTGTCATCTCCAAAAATAACTTATGGCCTGTGGAACAAGAATGGACAAAAAGCATTTAAACTGGTTCAATTAATGGATCATGGCTATGGAGCAGAAAGCCTCTGTCCCTGCCTGCCTGATTGTCATTCCCCCCATCCTCTCCCCCTGGTTAGAAACGCTGTTCTGGGTCACATGCAATCCACCACACAGGCAGCACTCAACCCACCCCAACCACCCCCGCCTCCCCCCACCCCTCGTGAGAAGGGGCAGGGGCAGGCCATCGCTGGGGAATCCCCTGCCAAGACGTCACCTGGCACCCTGGGCACATTCCATCACTTGGCCATACGTGCGATGTGTGTCACGGTGCTCACTTCTAATTTAACCTGGGAACCGGGGCAGCCTTTACGCCCAGTCTTTTACACAGCATACACCCCAAACCGTGCTCAGGCAACACAGCATGCTGTCTGGGAAGTCACTAGTACATTTTACTAGTACACTTTGTTTGCCTTCAAAAAGGCTGCCAGGGTCTATGGAGACACATGGTTCAACAACACCAACAACAACAAAACATCTTACATAATGCATGCAGGAAGAAAAACCCAATGGTATTTGGGCTTTATCTTTCCACCCCCCATCTCACACTAATTGCAACCTCTGTGTCTGTTCTGAAGGCACTGTGCTCCAAGGTGACTGCTAACTCTGATGCATAACTCTGTCTGCCATCTGGATAAGTGCGTCAGGGACTTTGAGCATAAGATTGCAGAACATCAAAAAACAATGCCCTGTGACCACTCCACACACGTGTCTCTGTAGATCTTGGTCTAACTATGACACTGACGAATGAAAACATTTTCCGACAGTAAAGATAGTGTCCATGGAGCTCCTTAAACTCTCCGCCTCCTTCCTTAATTAGAATACAATAAATAATTAGCTGTGGTGTTGTGCTCCAGTGTGAGAAAGCATATACAGTATCTGTGCAAATGTGGTTATGAAACATCCACACCAGAGGATTGTTACGCTGTGTAAACTCTGTGAACATTTTCTACTTTTACAGTCCCTGGGGCTCGCAAAAATGCTTAACCCTTTTTTTATCTGTGAGCTTCTCTCGGTAAACATCCATTTTTTAATGGTACTGCATACATTTCTGAGATTGGATTTGTAATACAATTTAGAGAAAAACTCCTCCCCCATGTTATGAAACCAATCTTCATGAAAGCTTCTATTGGTAGTGGTCTATAAAAGAATCCTATTCATTTTTCTAATGACTTGGTCTTTATATTGTGGGAGGATCTATGGTCACCTGGTTGTAATGGTCATATTTACGTACTCTGGATACAGTTGATAGTGAAGTTAGTATATGTGTTTTGGGAAGTAGATAAAGGCTTGCATCTGTAGAGACCTCTGCGCCTGCGTTGAAAATATTGGCTTTATCACACACACAACCAGTGGTATTCCTTCTAATCCTGTGCGCCTACTGTGCCAAGCATGGCAGGTTTGAATCGACGTGCCCTTTCCAGCACTATTACCACTGTTCAAGCAGCTGCTTTCATTGGCTGTCATTTCTTTATTTTTGAATTGCCTTGTTGCTTCAGTTAGGGGATTAGAGAACAAAGAGGCAAATGCGTTTATAGTTCTGCCACAGCACAGCTGCTCATGTTTACTGTGTTAAATGTAAGTCTTAGTAATTGTTTGACAGTGCAGTGTAACCATGGACTGATTTCGGTTTTTGCATTCTGCATGTCCTGGATGCACAATGAGTCATGTTATCCCCCCCATATTTATATTTTGCTGGACTTGTCAGGAAAGCAGTGAAGGGTGAGTTCCTTAGACTTTGCCAGCCCTCCAAACAGAGCAGTCAGCGAGCTCCTGGCTGCGAGCTGTCGAGTCGACTTGGTGCGAGCGACTGCAGTCGGGCACTGGATCATCAGTCATTCCTGACTGTGTATTAGACAGCGTGGCTACAGCGCGCATCAGTCGGAATGTGTGAGCCATGATGACTTCTTCACCAATCATGGACATGGGAACAATCTCCTGGTGGGCACATTGTCCCCCCACCAGCCCCCTCTCTCTGTCCCCCCTCCACCCATAAACCCCTTCTCTCTGTCCCCCCCCACAACCCATAAACCCTGGACTCTGTTCTGTCCCACACACCCTCCACTCCGGCCTGCCCCTCTTTGCCCCTCTCTGTTTTTCCTGCGCTCAGAATCGAAAACATGTAAATTTCCGCACGCAGGGCAGCAGCCCCTCAGGCTCCAGCTCCAGCTCCCGCTCCGTGTTCACGCTGTGGCTGGAGGGGTCCCCTGTGAGGCCCCCCCAACTGGCACTCTTCATCTGCTGGCTCTTTAATAAGCACATCATTTGCATCACTCCACCAGCCAGGCTGCAGGGAGTACAAATATAGAGATACAAACACAATAAAATATGGGCCTTTTATGTATGTATATATGTATTTGGGTATAACTTGAGTACATGAATAATTTGGCAGATCATTATAGCTAGCAGGACTTTCATTACATGGATATGCTCGTACAAAGGAATGAGCTCCTGCTACCCCTCTTGGGCGTCTCCAGGCATGTCTACACATCTGTTTGGCCTGTTAGCATCTGAGTGTTCGTCCCCCATGTGTCCTTTATCCTTTAGTGGGTTCACGTACGAGAGGCTCTCCTGGGTCTATGTGCATACGTGGGAAATGGAGGGCAGATAGAGGAATGACTGTGGAGTTTCAATTAACCGCAAAGGTTGTCTCCCCTTTTAACAGCAGCAAAATTGTCTTCCTCTGTAGATCCTTCACTTTTGATTGGCCGGTGAGAGTTGTCTCACAGAGGACACAAGGTCATTTACAGCAGTTAATTCGTGGAAATGGATAACCATGAGGCTGTTTCTGCCCCTCTCCTCTCCGAGCACACTGACTAAAAGAGACGGCTTGCTTGGTGCTCTGAGTTTCTGCCGTTATGTCACAAAAAAATCATAGAGACTTTATGTAATGGATTGCAGGAGGCATATTTAAAGTGTTCAAAAATGAGGTTTCTTGTTCTGTAATTTGTCTTGGTTTGTGTAGCAGAACCTAGGCTGTCTTATTGTTTATCTTTAATTTCTTACCTAGCAGCCTATGGTAGCTTTGCACACTTTTGAATGTTAAGAAGGCAACAGAAAAGATATGCATTGAATTGCTTTTCTTTATGAAACCCATTCCATATGTGTCATTCTTTTGTTAGAGTATTTCAGAAATCTTGGCAAGTCCTTCCATCCAATGGCTCCTTGTCTTTGTTCATCGTAAAGCTATCTCTGTGGCTATTATGCCATTATAGACAAAAAGACCTGTCAAAAAGGACTACATCGAAAATGCTGTCTTAAGCACTCAAGCTAGTTTGTGACACCCGATTGAGAGCAATCAGGAAACAAAAATTAAATGTTGTGAGAACTGGACACAATTATGGCTAGCTCATAAAGTGCCCCATTACCATATATTTAAATTGCATGACAGTAGCTATTACAGATGAGCCCTGTTACAATTGAACAGAGCATCTGTGGTATTGTACCTCAATAATTGCGACATTCCATCAATTGTACTCGCTGTTGAACATTTCGGGACATATTTTTGTATCATAATGTGATGAGATGTGTGTGGGCACAGAGATGACACACGCATCTGTCAGTTAAAGCTAGACCGCACATCAAAGCTGCACGTTCCCGTAATGAGGTGTGAACGCACTCAGACCGCAAGTTTGGCAGAGGGGACACAAGTGAAATGCTCACCGGCCAGGCTCAACGGGCTCTGTGGAGGAGCGCTCCAACTTACACACACATGCTCTTCAACAGGCTCCGCCCTCTCACCTTGATCAAATGACCAGTGTCCTCTGCTCTGACATTTTGGCACTATCTCAAATAACAAAGCTAAGTATGATCCTTTTTTGAAATGATTAATGTCATCTGTCTGTTAGTTTTACTGTAGTATAACTCAGCACACCACTGTGCTTGATTGAGTGGGTTATTTGAGGCTGTAAAAGAGGTTGCATGTCCACATGCTGTCACAGATCCAGTGACATACCCAGGGACAGAACTTCTACTTTTGCAAGCTACTGTGTTTCAGGGGTGCAATATTAATGGGAACAGAACAGTCATGCTGAAATCATGCTGAATTGTGATAAATGATCAACTAAGCCCCCTCCAGCTGTGGTTTGTCAGCTTGTTTAATGAATAATGCTGAACTGCAATCAAGTACAATATATTTTTGGTCATCTTTAACCCTGATTTCAAGAAATATTGAAAATTAAATTCAGTTCGACAAGAGGAATAGCCATGTAAATTAGCATGGCAGGAAATGCAGTTGTTTCTTAATTAAGTGAATTGAAATGTATTGTTATTGCTTTTGTTTAATGTCCATGGAAATGCAGTCAATTTATTTTAAATGTCCTTAAGGGAGAAATAAAATGCTTTCTTTTTTCAAAGTTAATGCACAAGAATGAATGGCTGTAATGACCACTTTGAAGTAGAGGGATACACACACACACACACACATACACATACACACTCACATACACATGTACACATGACATACACACACACGCACACACTAACACACACTCACACACACACACACACACACACACACACACACACACACACGGTGGCATGCTTTCCTAACACTCAAACCAATTAATTGATTGGGGCTTTCGAAGTAGGTTACATCATATTCTAGCCTTTTTTAGTGATGAAAAATGTATATATCTCAAGTTGAACATAAAAAAACATTGTCTAATCTTATAAATTGATAACAAAAATATAGATCTTTTCATTAATTGCCCATAGTCCTAATACACACCTTCTGTAGTAACAATGGGTTAATCGACCACACATTGCATGACACAATGGAGCCACCACATTTCTAGCATCCATTTCTACAATAGCAGTGATGAAATGGAGTTATCCTAGTGGAGCTCTACACGGACAAAGATGCCAAAATTCTTCAGCATAGGTTGCCAAAGTGAACTACTTCTTCCATGCATAATGCAAAAATTCTTAGCATGTCTTAATATTGACAGGGCTGTGTCATATACTCGTGGGCTTAATATAATTATAATAAACTTCAAAATTGACGCACACTAACACACACTCACACACACACACACACACACACACACATGGCATATACACTTTAATTCTAAAAGTGTATTTCAACATTTGTTTAAAACCAGGGAATTTTATCTGAAGTCTAAAATACTTTATCTTTATGGATAATGAAATATTTCATATGAGGAGACTGTCTTTCAAATGTCCCCTTGAATCAACCAAGCAAGAGATTTCAGTTGGGTTTGAGGTGCTTGACCATCTGTGGATTTGAGGCAAATGTATAGTTTTTCACTGTTTCTCGATTAACAGCTGGCAAAGTCACCAGGCTTAGGAAAGGCATGGCAGGCTAAATTATGAACATAAATACAGGCTGTTGCTGTTAGGGGATTTTATTTAAAAATAACCTTCATTTTTATCCATTTGTAATGGCATTTTGGCCGATGCACAAAGCCGCTGCTGTGTCCTTCTTAAGATCTTTTTGGGCAATAATCTCCAAGGGGAAACATAATTGCTAATGTCCTGGTTACATAATCATGCTGATAATAATTATGTTTCTGTATAAATTTTAGTTTTTCTATTTCAAAAAATCTACTCTCCACATCAGATGCAGTCACTGGAAAGGAACATGCTCATTAATTTTAAATCTGACGTAATCTGACTGTATCTCTCAAACGAGCTGTGAACATAGACCAGGGGTGATTTACAGATTCTCTCAAGACATACCCCTGAAGACAATATAGAGGATTTAGCAATTTAAAGTATTTTTATGTTTTTTACATTCATAAGTTATGCATTTAAATAGCCGCTTAGCCGCTTTCCCTGTTCTTCTGTTGTGTTACAAATCTCCTGCCTCTGTCACCACTGCATAGGATCCAGTGCTGCACCCTTGTATTGACTTAGACGGTGGGGAAGTCAGGATTACATTTCTGGGCTAGGGAAAAGAACTAGGGCTGACCCCATTTAATCGACTGGTCGATTGTTTGGTCGATGGGCTGTTGGTCGACCGAGATTTGTCTTGGTCGAGCAGTCGCGCAAAAAAATCAAAAAAATCGAAAAATCTCCACGCAACATGAGACACCTAGATTCGCGCCACAGTTCAGTAGAATAATCCATTCTGGATGCTGCAGGTGTATGGCAGTGTGTATGGCAGTGTTCACTCTGAACATAGCTAGGCCTATATATGTTCTCTTTAAATTATATTAGGCAGATAAGGTAATAGTAATGTTGTGAATAATTCTGCAAAACAAATAAAAGTAACATTTTATAATAAATGTGTTTTGCTAATTGTATGGTTTATGTATTTATAACTAACATGTGTAACACCCCCTTTCATGTAGCCTATATTGTATCCTTCTTGTTGTATGCACACGAATGTACATTTTATTTGTAGCCTAGGATTTGCCTACAGTTAGGATTAATGATATAGGCATACTTTAATTACTCATTTTGATATAACCTAAGGACATGATGTCAAAGAAAAAGTAGGAGTATGGCAGCATTTCGTTTTAGTCGCGGACGATCCAAAAAAAAGTAGAATGTAAACTTTGCAAGCACGTTTTCCAAGGCAGGGTTTATCGTTAATAAAACGATAAAAATGTGGACAAGCTAGTGTTCCTGTGTTCTCCAACTCGAGTAAGTTATTTTCAATAGGCTATAGCCACTTTATGTTCAGCTGTAGGCTACAATTTAAGACATTAGGCTATGTGTGATCATTCGTTTGTTAGCCTATTGTTTTGCAAAAGAGATTTTAAATCCCAATGAGACCAACCTGGTTAATTAAATAAAACATAGCCTACGCATTAGAATGTGTTATGGTTGTGGTCAAATAAAAGCATCAGCCTATTATGTGGCCATACCGCAACTTCACAAGCGCAACGGCAGAATCTGCAAGGGCAGCATGAAGAGGAGACTTGGAATGTTTTTTTCTTTCAGGTAATCTTGAACTCCGGCTCCATAAAGTCATTAGCCTATTGTTACTCATTTGTGTCATTCACTTAAGAAAGTTATAAAACATGAGATATAGTGTGTGTCATATAGAAGAAGAAAAAAGTTTTGACCAATCAACCAATCGGAAAAAACGGACGACTGTTGGTTGACCAAGATTTGTTTTAGTTGGGGACAGCCCTAAAAAGAACAAGACCAAGAGATCAGAGAGTACAACTGGACCAAGACGCTGAACAGAGTTGGGATTCAGAGTGGCTGGTGGACTGCATCTATTGAAGCACGGAGGGATTCTAGATTGAACGAAGCTGATAAAATGTCTTGTCCACTGTACAGATAAAAATACTAGGTACACACATACAAACATACAAACACACACACATTGTTCTTCGGTCTTTAACCGTCTTGTCCCTGTCCACAACAAGCCCCCAGAAATGACTTGGTCTAGGTTTTGAGTGTGTTGTTGAAGTTGAAGGTTGCCACAGTGGCTGTCTTTGTTACACTAGTACAGTACACTCCCCAGAACCGATTCCCACACATGTGATTTTCCGGATTACCGCCAGCCTCATTTACGTCAATGTCCAGTGGCAAACCGTGACTATTGGACATAGGCCTTCAGTCAGGTCAAAAATCTCACAAAATGTCTCATAAAAATAGCAGAAACATAACACAACTTAAATTAATCGGTCTAATAAAACCAAGCCCGGGCAATGTTTTGCGCTGCACACACAGAGACACCACCAGCACCGACACAGCAGTTACACACGGCATAAAACAAAATACACAACATATGGTAGCCCAACACCATCACACTATCACCAACATCGATAACAGTGACACATCAAAGCATGTGACGGCTTGTGGTGCTGGAAAGTACAGCGACCTGAATACCTGTGCACTACATGGAGCTGAAGTAGAGCGTACTTGGTCACACACGGACACAACATACGACAGCTGTCACACAAACCATCAGACAATTCAAAACAACAACTAGCCCATTCACTCCGCTATAATAAACTGGTAGACCCAAATCATAACAGCACTTTTAGCTAGATAATTAGCCACCAAGGTAGTAATTTGGACAGTAAGCTAGCTGGCTGGGCTATCTAGCTGACTAATTAACAGTTAGTTGCTAACTGGCTGGGCTAACTGTTAAGCCCCTTTCCCACATGCACCTTAACATGTAAATGTTTCATTAATTTTCTGTGTTGGCGTCATGACTGAACCTATGACAGGGCCGTCTTGAAGGCTCAGAAGTGGTGGAAATATTTAAAAACTGAAAAAGAAAGAGTTCTCCATTGAAAAAAAGAGAGAAAAAAGAATCTTTTGGAGAAGAGTGTAACTACAGAGAAGATATCGCACTCTAGAGTTCTCAACGGACCATTCTTGGTGAAACTGTCTGCTTATGCGCTAGTTTGGAATTTGCAGTCAATTTATTTAGAGTCGCTCACCCGTTCAGCCTTGCACCTCTAACTAATGCATAGACATCATGATCTATGTACTTCCTACCACAGTTGCCCTTTGTTGATGATGTCTTTCCCTCAGAGTTCCATGCCTTAATCACCTTAATCACTGCTCCTGCTAAATGTGCCCCAAAAATCACCACCCTTTCAAGGTCACTGAGGTCTCGTCTTCTAGCCATGCTAGCCATAATTTTACCAACCAGACCTGCCCAGCATTTTTGTGTATGACCTTGAAAATCCTGACATTTTGCCCTATAACTTCCAAGTGAAAATATGAACATGAAAAATCTGAACTGAATATTCTGAATATTAATTAAAACTAAAAACTAGAATTGGAAATAAAAAACTTGGATTGAGAAACCTACACACTGCTTATCATACCAATTGTAAACTAGTTCAGGGGTAACCAATCACCTCCAGATCACACACCAAGCTAATTGGCCTCCACCTGTGTTGAATTGTAGTTATTATGATTACTTCAGAATAATATCAGCCATTCCTCGAGGATTCCACATTTTACATTTACATTTTATCCAGAGCGACTTACAAGATGTGCATTAATATACTGTATGGTAAGAACATTCATAGTTTTGCTCAAGAGTTCAGTGCAATAATACAGCAATAGACATCGCTGTAGGCAGCTGCATACCATATCTGTAACGCTGGGAAGGAAAAGGTTAGTCAATGTAATTATTTATTTATTTTAATGAGGAGTAGGCAGGGATACATATACAAAAAGTATTTAACAAGTAGGCAGTGGTGATAATAATTGGCTAGATGTACAGAATTCAGTTTTAGTGGAGTCTGAAAAGGTGGGTTTTGAGTCTCTTCCAGAAGATTGCAAGTGATTCCGCAAGGACAGAGAAGAGGCGAGACCGCGAGGAGCGGCTGCCGGATGCTCAGAGGGCTTAAAATGTAAAATGTAAATGTAAATGTCAAGACTATAATTAAGAAGTGGAAGGTGCATGGCACCACCAGGACCTTGCCTAGATCAGGCTGTCCATCTAAGCTGGATGACCGAGCAGGAAGGAGACTGATCATAGAGGCTACCAAGAAGCTAATGGCAACTATGAAGGAGCTACAGGAAATTTTGAGAAAAAAAGTTTTCACTTGAAATTGTAGGGAAAAATGTGCAAATAAAGGTGGAAAAAGTCTAATTTCATATGTTTTAATTTCAGGCTGTAAGGCAACAAAATGTGATTTTTTTTAGATGGGGTGTACACTCTAAAAGGGCACAGTATATATAACAGCATATATAGGGCTGTGTATATATATATATATATATATATATATATACTGTATATATGTGCGTTAGGGCTGTCAACAGACAGTTCATTATTTTTTTCCCATTAGTTTAATTAATCTGATGCAAGTTAATTAACAAATTAATTATTCTGTCATTCATTTCTATACATTTATTAATTACTAAACCCTCCCAAGAGCAACAAGTGGCTGAAGTTATATCAATCTCTTGCATACAGTGCTTACAGCTCCTTAACTTGAGTAACAGAAAACTGTTATTTTTTAACATAAATTTATATTTATTGCATCTAGAGGTTTAGCTAAAAACCTAATGTTGCTGGAAGACGAAAATACACTTTCAGATTCAAAATATGTGTACTAAATCCATGAACGTGCAGTATAGTAGTAGTACAGATATACTGTACATACCTTTGAATTGTGGCTACAGATTTACCTACAGGGTCCTAGTTTAACTATGTGGTTTCTCCTAGCACCTAGGAACTGTACTTCCCGCTAGGGTGGCTTTCAGCTAAACTGTTCTTGACTATGGTTAACACTTTTTTGTACGTCGCTCTGGATAAGAGCGTCTGCCAAATGCCTGTAATGTAATGTAATGTAATAAAAAAACACAAGATTATATTAGAGTAAATTATTTACCTTGAAACAAGGCTGAGCCACTGTTGTAGAACACTATATAAGCAGTCTAGATTGGTTGAAAAAATGGGAAATATTGCATAAACCTATGGACACATATTCAAACAAAACAATTAATCCATATAAATAACAATGTGAACTGCAACACATGGAATATATTACAACATCTGTGCAGAGTTAGCTATTAAACACTGCACTTGCCACTCAATCCCGTAGAGGGCAATGTAAATGCAAATAAATGCAAAGCCATTTGGAGCCTTCATGAAGCATTTCTCTTACATTTTCTGTGAATTTGTGAATTTCCTGTCTTTTTTGGCTTTTGCCAACCATTATCTCTCACATAAAACATTTTTGGGGGGTTTAATTTATATAAAGTCAGCTGGAACTAACTGACTATCTAGCTACTTATCACATGTATTGTAGTTGCCAAGGGCACTCAACACATTTAAATAATTACTTAAAGTGTTATTCAACTGTAGAATAATTGTACTTCTGCATTAAATAACTGTTGATTGGCCAATTAACAGAAATGGACACCTCTAAAATGTTACTTAAGTAGCAGGGAAAAGTCAAGAAGAAAAACTTTCCAGGGTCAGAAATTGAAATCATCTTAACTGAGGTATACTCCAAAAATGACATATTGTTTCGTAGCGTGAGTAGTGGGGTGACAGGAAAAAAAAACCAAGCATGGCAGAAAAATACTCTGGCTGTGAATTAATTTTTATTGTTTTATTTTTGTTTAAGAATTTTTCCCCATTTTTCTCTCAATTTGGTAGCCAATTGTACAATCATACTATGAGCTCGCTGCTGCAACCCTGGGACTGGCAGTGACAGAGGGCCTCCGAGACGGAACTTGCCAAGCTGTCGACCGTAACCTTGATACACACAGAGCTACTTTTGCATGCATTGAGCTCCTGTTGGCTTCCCTCCCCCGTCCCTCTGGGATGGACAGCCAATCGCACCAGCTCCCAGCCAGAGCCAGGCTGATCCAGGCTGAGCCGGGGATTGAACCCCAGCCGCAGTGGGCAATGTGGCTTCACGGTTACGTTACCTGGGGGGCCCCTGGTTGTGAATTTATTAGCATAAAGTTAAAATAAGCAACATTTCCTTTAATTAATCAATAATACAAATGCCAAACCTTTTTTATATTGAATCTAATTTTCATATTGTGGCAGCCGCCTGGATGCATACGGAGGGGTGGCAGTTGAGGGGCAGTACATAGGAAATAAAAGACACCTTTTCCACAGGCAATTCACAAAGTGCCGGATGGGAAATGCATTGGCGAGAGAGAG
Source organism: Aldrovandia affinis (assembly GCA_029706075.1). Taxonomy (NCBI): domain Eukaryota; kingdom Metazoa; phylum Chordata; class Actinopteri; order Notacanthiformes; family Halosauridae; genus Aldrovandia; species Aldrovandia affinis. Next base: position 3,221,862 of record JAINUG010000036.1, on the reverse strand, counting down.
AGAGAGAGAGAGAGAGAGAGAGAGAGAGCAGGACCCGGTAGAGAGCTAGAGAATTGTTTTTTGGATTGCTTACTGGATTTGACTTGGATTGTTTTGAAAACCTGGTTTGAGCTAGATACATTTTTTGATTTTACTGGATTTGACTTGGATTGTTTTGAAAACCTGGTTTTTTTGACATTGTTTGTTTTACCTGGATTACGGATAAGGACTGTATGGTGCCGCTGTATGGTGATTTTATTATTTATCTGATATCTGATATATCTGATCTGATATCTACTAATATAAGTAAAGGGAAAACATCCATAACAAGCTTTACAACACTCCTTTTATTTACGCACACAATACAAGTCAGGAGCACTTGTAAAATCTGTTCGGATCTCACATACAAAAACTTTGATGAATGACAAAATGCTAAATCCATTTGCTAATGATTTCTGAACAAATCAGGAGAGTTATCAGGCTGTGGGTTTGAGTCTCAACACTGCATTACATTGGCCTGGATCCAGTCATCATATTTCCTTAACTCTGACTTCAAGTCAATGCAAGTGCTAATTTTATCAGTGAAAACTCAATTTAGTAGCCAATTAGACCCGCTATTTTATGTCAATCCCCCCTAGTAATGTGAGTTCGCTGCCGTAGTCCTGCGACCGGTAGTGACAAAGGCGAAGTAATGTCTCCTCCGAGACGGCACTCACCAGGCAGTCGACAGTAACCCGGTACTACAGGGCCACTCTTATGCGCAGCGAAGGTCCTGCCGGCTTCCCTCCCCCCTCCCTGGGGCGGACAGCCAATCGCCACCCCCTGGTGGCACTCCCAGCCAGAGCCGACCGATCTACTCAATCTAATCGAACCCCGGTCTCCGTGGCCAGTGTCAAACGTTGTAACCACTGGACCACGCGGGAGGTCCCCTCAAACTGTACTTTTGAAGACAAAAAGTAACTTGAATTTAATTGTGAGTCAAAGTATGAACACATGTTGATTAAAAGCAGGCCATTATGCCTCAGTGTGCCTGAAGCATAGCATTGTCCAGAAGGTGCAATAATTCCCAATGCAAAGTACTCTGTTCCCCTCCGAGCATTACCCTGAAACATACAGTACTGCGCAAAAGTCTTAGGCCAAAAATCAAATTAAAGCCATTTATCTGAGCAGTAAGTGTTTATTTGTTCTAAAAACATATAACATTGAAGTAAACACAAAGAAACATTAATACAATGAAATGTAACAAAAACGTCTTGTGTTTTTAAAACAAGTCAGTATTTTGTGTGGCCTCCCTTCGGATCCAAAACTTTCTTAGCTGCAACACGTCCTACAAGACCATTTCTTGTAAGACTTCATCTCACGCTCAAAGCATGTACTTTGGTACCAGAAGACTCTGCCAGATGCTGAGCAAGCACTTCACTGGATTTCCTTCTGTCCCTCAAGGAAGTGACCTTTAAGTACTGTTCATAAGATGCAGACAGCTTTTGGGGTCTTCCACTGTGTTTTCTTTTGGGTCTTCACATCCTGTGTTTTCTATGGCTGAGAATTACCTTGTGATGCAAAACTATGATTTTATGTCTTTTAAACAAAATACATGGAATGAGAGGTTTGGGAACCAAACCTGTGTTCTTCTAACCATCTCACTAGATATCAATAACTTTTTGGAAAACACAAGAAATTCTTGTTACTTTTTATTGTATTAATATTTATTTGTATTGATACAAAATAGCAAATAAACACTTACTGTCCAGATAAATAGCTAAATAATAATAGATAAATAAATAACTTTTCTTGGGTGGCCTAAGACTTCTGCACAGTACTGTAGTCAAATTGTTTCTGCTCTTTTGTGTAATAATGCTGATCATCATGGAAGTGTATCATTTTATTGTTTACAACCAGTATAAGAATACAGTATTTAATACAGTCTCAAGTAGACAAGTAGCCCATTAATCATCTCAGCAGGTTCGCTGTATGAGAGACCTGAGATAGAGACCATTTTATTTATGTAACTTATGCTATAAAGACAGGGGGAAAATATCTTACTGAACTTGACAGGGAATCACTACCAATAAACATTTGAAAACTTCAAATGGATTTTGACACAAACCACTAGCAAAGTGAAGCTCTTGGATTCATTCACAGGCAAATACGAGGCTTGGAGTATAGGGTTCTGAGTGTTTCTCTACAACCACAAATGCTGATTACTATTACTGTAGCAATTATAGCTGTAATGTAGGGTAATGTCACTAGGATTATGGGTAATAGGGGTATAGGGCCACTTCACCATTGTGTATGGCTTGTTGGACTTCATTATGCTTTTATGTGGTCACACAGAAGACCATAGTTCACTTACTGCCATTTGTTATGCAAGTTACCTTATTGCATGTTGTGCTATTATCTTAACCAGGTTCTCTTGGAGAAAATATACAGTCCAAAATTATTAACACCCTTGATAAATAGGAAAAAAATAGCAAAAAAGTGCTGCATAAAATAAATACAGGTAATGAGCGATATTGTATGCTCAGAAAAGTGGGAAAATTATATTATTTTATACTAATACAATTGCTCAGAGAAAAATATTTTGTTTAACAAGTATTTTTTTCTATGTATGTGTTACAATTATTCACACCCCTAATACAGGTGGTTCTGTGTGACTCAGTAGGTAGAGCATGGCATTGACAATGCTTAGGTTGTAGGTTCAATTCCCATTGGGACCACATATACTGAAAAATGTATGCATTCACTACTGTAAGTTGCTTTGGATAAAAGCATCTGCTAAATGGCATGTATTATATTATATTACATCAAGATCCTTCAGATTGTTAGGTCTGTGCTTGTGAACTGCCCTCTTGAATGCAAACCACCAATGCAAAAATGTCTGATCCGTCTGATGTCTGAGATGGCCATTGCAAAACAGTAATTTTGTGGCCAGTTAACCACTTCTTGGTTGACTTAGAGGTACATTTGTCTTTCTGAAAGATCTTTGTGACCAGGTTTCAGCTTCCTGGCAGAGGGAACAAGGTTTTTGGTCAAAATGATTAACAAGTAGGTTATAGATCTACTCTAGATACATATCTCCATTCTATGTGCATATGCATGTGACCAAGACCAATTGCAAGCAAACCACTGTTGACTCATTTGAAAATATCAGTCAGGGTTTTATGTAATCATGTTCCATTTGTGCTAGGATGAGCCAATCAGAGGTGCCAGAAGCATCTCACTTAGCATCTCAAGTATTGCCTGTCTTCTGTTCAGCTGAGTTCATTGCTCACCTATGATTGATCAAATGAAACATAGCTAGAATCGTGGAAAAGAGTGAAGTTACAGTGGTGCTTAAATAGGCCGATTGTGGCTTGCAGACTTTATGTTAAGGGAATTAAAGGCAGCATTCCCCTCACTGTGTGGGTGATGCATTAGCTACTCCAAATTTGTAAAAAATCTATACTGACCACATATAATATTGTGCACCTGAAATCATAGATGCACTCCTTAATGTAATTACATTCACTGAGCAATTTTATGGTATAAAAATAATGAGTGGGTTTATTCACATTTTTTAAATCAATATGAAATTGGGTATATGAAAGAAATACTTTGGAATAAAAAAATCAATAGCTGAGTACTAGGGATTAGTCGACTATTCGACTATCAAAACCACTAGTCGACACTGTGCATCGTTGTAGACTAATCGTTCATCTGTGGTTTTAGCACGGTGCAGTAATAAAGCAGTGGCAATGCATCTACAGCAGATATGCAGCTGGGGGCGCTGTGGGTAGTTGTTGACAAGTCATAGTTGTCATGGAGATCACTGTGCAGTGTGGGTGCTAAAGCAGCATACATGCAGAGCAAGAGGCAGAAAGAAACATGGATGTACATCCCAATGCTCGACTACAATCAACAGTGTGGAAATACTTTACCAGAGCAGATAAAACCGTCAGCTGCAAAATATGTAAGGCTACCCTAAAGTACCACAACAGTACCAGCGCTATGCATAACCATTTAAAGCTACACCCGCTTATGGCTAGCGCTAGCAGCGGCAACGTTAGCGAGGAGAAGCGCCAACAGAGTGAACAAAGTAACGTTAGGCAGACGACAATCGGAGAAAGGAAAATAACAGGTCTGTTAGTAAATTTCATTGTGAAGGATATTCGCAATGAGAAGCAGTTCCCCCGCCTGGCCAAGCTGGCCAAAAGCTACCTGGCTATCCCAGCCACCAGTACCCCATCTGAGAGCTAACGTTGATGCCCTTATCTTTTTGAACGCTAACCAGGAGTGCAGGACGAGGATCATAAATGAGGAGGACTTTGGCGAGAGCAAGTAGCCTAGCCTAGCCTAGTGTACACATAGTGGAATAACGTTTACCACCGTGCACTTTCGTTATGGCGTTTCATTAAGTTTAGCATTTCTGTTTACACTAGCCATTTGTATTTTTCTCTTTACACTAGCCATTTGGGTAAAATGTATGTTAGTAATCTGAATAGTGTTACGACAGCTCATTCCGCTGTGTCAATGTGTCAGTCACTATTAATAATGTTTATTTCAATAAACCAATACATTCATAAACTTTATGCAACCTGTGGACATTCATGTTTATTGGCAAGATTTCTACAGTAGTTTCACAAGTTATATCCGAGTTGATCTTGTATTTCAAACTGTTTGAGCATGTAGGCAGTTAGATGGTTAGTAGTTAGATGGCCTTCTAACGAGCGAAGGTGGACATAACTTTGTTGTTGTTGAACATAGATTTGTTTGAACAATCATTTTCTACATTATGCCATGTTAAATAAACAGAATTTAAGGTATTTAGAGAAGGAAACACTTCCAATATCCCTGCAAGAAAGCAGTCGCGTTGTTACTGCAGTCAAACAGTGTCTCCAGCTCAGACAAGCTGCTGGGGGTTTACATCGCGGCTCATTTGTAAACAGCCTCTCAGAGCCAATCAAGGACTCTGCTATTTCACCTACCCTCAGGTTGGTCCCGCCTACATTAGTTAACCCTTTACTGGTTGTATTTGAGACATTTTTGACGAGAATTGATCATTGTTATTGGGTGAAAAATATATATCTCCCGCGATTAATCGACTACTCAACTACTTTTTGGGAGTAGTTGATGACTACTAAAATGCAGCAGTCGTTAATGCCCTACTGAGTACTAGCATTTTCTCCATTACTGCTGAAAGGTATTTTAGAATTTTTAAACAATCGTTAGAATAGAGTAGAGTACAAAAGCGAACATACAATCTCAATACAAACAGATGACTGTGCCAACGCCTGTCTGTCCTAAAATGTCACTGTAGAGTGTGATACTTCAAATAGCTTGCGTATTGCTTTACCAAGGTCTCCGTGGCTAAATGCGTTCCATAGTTTTTGCATCACAATCTTAAACCACAGTTTACTTGTTTATCACAGTGGGTTGCCATTTTACTTGACAAAATCGATAAAAATGTCATTTTCAGTTTGGCCAGACTCACTTCCTGCTGACCAGCAATTACCCAGTTATTTGGAGGTCATTAAAAAAACATCATTGTCAGATTACAGCTTCCTGGCGTGTTGATCGACCCCACTGACCTTATAGGTCAATAACACTCACAGTAAGGGTTATTATTATACCAACAATTATTTTTGAGTAATAATTTAAGCAAGCCGGGGACAGAAGAAAAACAAAGTAGGGCTATAACACAAGGGCGGGGCAGTGGTAGATGATGGCAACATAATTGTGTATAATAATATCATAATGTTAATAATCAGTCTACTGAAGAAATATTTCAGTTTAAACCTGGCTTCAGCTCCAACGGCTTTGAAAAGTAAGCATCCAGAACCGTGTTTTATTTCCTAGTTTACTCCTGGGCTGTTTTTTATTGTGTGATATATGATGCCTGGTGATGGCCTCTATGCACACTGCTCCTCATACCTCTTTTGGGAGAATACAATTCCACTTACTCAGAAGTCGTACATCCATTTTCAAAATGCTAAACAGATTTCTTCAGCGAACAGGGTGTTTGCTGCTCTAAATTGCTCTTAACTCAAAGACTGGCAGATTGGCTCCTAGTAGCAAGAAGGCCATTCATAACGATTAGGGTGAGCTCCAGCGCCTAACAGTAGGCTCAAAGGTGGATTCAAGCTCTGGTGAAGATACATATTTTATTACTCACTCCATGAGGTCCAGACATATTTTTCTTCTGATTTCTCACAAGGACAGTCAGTCTTGGTTTCCTTAGAACTCATCTTTCCACTGACTGAATGATTTTGAGTCTTCTTTCCATCTCTCTCTTCCTTTATTCTTTACTCACCATAACCCGTCTCTCTCTCTCATGCCTGCTTTTAAAAGGGCTCCCTCCCAGTGAGGTTGACTGATTGGAAATCATCCCGAGCTCTGATCTCTGTGGCCTGCATGTCTATGAGGTAGCCAGAGGTGTCACATCCAGCAGCTTTAACATGGGCTGTGCAGAATATCCCATCTCTGGGAAAAGGTTTTAAATCTCTCGGCTTGCCCCGGTCTCTGGGGGCCGGGACATGATCCCAGAGATTTTGAGAGCAGATTGCATCTGAGTATGAGGGCAACACTTTAGATAAGTGAAGGGGGAGGGGTGTGGGGGTTTGTGGTCTTTGCGATAGCCACAGAGGCAAAATGTCCTTTTGAGTTGGATATGTGTGAGATGATGGGGGGGTGCAGCACATATGACCATGATATGCACAGTGCCAATACAGTCACGCAACAATGGCATAGAAGCCAATGTTACACCAAACAAAGCTGGGTGTTTCTGAAACGCTACATCATTTTTGCCTCTGCTTTTTCAGACAGCAGTCTTTCCAGCAATTTCTCTGCTGCACAACATCCAGTGATTGCTTTGAATCTCTGCCTTTAATTTATCTTGACTTGAGCCACATGTAATTGGCATAATAAAAACGATCAATTAATTGAGAACTCAAACAAACTGTGCAGGCAATGTGGATCTCAAGATCTCAATTTCCTCTACAGAAATTAATTGGACTGGGTAATTACGATTGTACTGTAATACCCTTTTTTTAAATCTCTGACAACGCCATAAACATTAACTAATAAATTAAAAAAGCCCTTAACTTCAGGCCACACAGGTATCCCTTGACTTTCTGCATCACATGTGCTCTTGACTGCTAAATCTGGAAATGGCACTGCAACTGAGTGAGAAGGGTCATGACTGAGTGCCACCTTATCACCACACTGATTTCACCTCATCAACCAAGGAGTGCATCCCTTGAAACAGAAAACAGGTAGCTTTTAAAGACTTTTAAAAAAGGGCAATTGCCTTGCTCTTAGCATTGTTATGTAGTCTCCTGGTGTTTAAGGATGGAAAGGAAAGAGTAATGTTGAACAATGAAACATTCTAGAAAATAAACCTTAACAGAAAAAAATATAAACGTCCTTGTACAGTTTAAATTAAATTCAACAGTATATCAGCAACGTCTTATTGGATTAGGAAAAAAGGCTGAAGTACCCATATTAAAAAATCTGCTACTTTATCATTGCATATCACCCACCTAGATTTTTGTTAGCACAGCCTTAGCTTGGTGTACTTACCAATCTTACAACTGAGCCCAGTGGTCTTTCCCGGGAGTAGACATTCAGTCTCCTAAGCCTTGCTTCTTAATCTTTAAGCTATAGTTTCACTCGATTCTCTCTGCCCTTTCCTATTTTTGTTTTGTATTTATTGTTTATTTGATAGGGACAGATACAAATTTACATAGAAACATTGTGAAAATCTGATGCATTGTACCATAACATTCATAGCTTACGCTGATTTCTAATGTTTGTCCCCAAAAGGGTCATTCACAGACAATTGTAACAATTATAAGAACGTAGACTTCAGTTAAGAGTTACATATAATTGCATATCTGATGGTTTTACTTCCATTTTAAAATGTGCAAAATTGTGCTCTGTTTTCAATTGGACAGGTAGTGAGTTCCAGATATTTTCTCCCTCGATAGAGAAAGATATGGGCTAAAGCTATAAGCTACCTGGGCAGGGGAGTTTTTATGAAATGGGACCTTACAGTTCCCATCTTAGGCTCCCCTAGTGGATGAACCAATGTTTTGTAATGTTTTCATGATGTCACAAAGGGTTGGCGACCCAGGTTATGAAGGCATTTCAAAAGAAGTATAGCTCTATTAACTATTAACCAAATTGTCAAAGCTTAAAATGTTATGGGCTTCCCGTGTGGTCTAGTGGTTTCAACGTCCGATGCTGTCCATGGCGACCGGGTTTTCTCGCCAGAGTCTGCTCTGGCTGGGAGTGCCACCAGGGGCAGCAATTGGCTGTCCGCCCCAGGGAGGGGGAGGGAAGCCGACAAGATGTTCGCTGTGCACAGGAGTGGCTCTGGGGTGCCGGAGTTACGATCAACAGCATGATGAATGCCATCTCGGAGGAGACGATGCTTTGCCTTTGTCGTTGCCGGTCACAGGCTATGGCAGCGAACCATGAGGGAGGGATTGACCTGAGAATAGCGTGATTAATTGGCTACAAAATTGGGAGAAAAACAGGATAAAACCAGAAAAATAAAAAATAATATAAGCTTCAAATGTTATGTTTTCTTAAAATGAGGTAGTGGAGAAACCTCGATTGTCTTGTCTTCTGTCCAGTATTTGATTGTAAAGCATCTTTATTGGTTTAGTGACTGTCTGGTTTGCCTGAGACCAAGTAAGTACAGTAGCTTAAGTGACAAAAAAATCATGCAGTGCATGAACATCTTAGCAGTGTTGAACCAGTTTCTAATGAATATAAAAGTGTACAGGTTAGGGTTAGGGTTAGGGTTAGCTTAGGCACAGGTTGACTTTCATTGCTCAGCTTTTTTACATGCCTATCAAATTTGAGCTGAGAATACAGTATTAGACCTAAATATTTTACTTCAGATGCCTGATCAACTAATTCTCCTTTGATCATGATATTTAATACATCTGTGGTGGGCAGTTTTCAGGAAGAGAAACTGATAGGAAATGTATTAACATTTAGTATGAAGCATGCATTGTCAAGCCATGTTGCTATGGTTTTTAAGTATTCTGCAATAGTCTAAGATACATAAACAGTGTCGTCAGCATGCATTTGAATTCCTGCTCCTGGACAAGATTTGAGGAGATTGTTTATATATTATCTATAAAGTAGAGGTGTTAAGACGGATCCTTGTGGAATTCCCATTTTACACTTTTGGGAAAGGGATTTCTGGTTGTTAATCACTACAAATTGTTCTCCGTTCTGAATATAGGATTTAAATCATGCTAGAGCTTTGTCTGAAAAGTTGAATTTGGAGAGTTTAGAAAGAAAAATATTGTGGTTTACTGTATCAAATGCTTTCTTAAGGTCAAGGAATACTACTCCTGCCATGTTACCTCAGTCCAGGGAGTGTTTTCCAACATTACATTACATGAGCCATTTAGCAGGTGCCATTATCCAGAGCGACTTACAACACAGGAGAACATAAGTGCATGCCCATATAGCATATCAGTCATATAAGCAACAGTGATATAGATCTGGCTAACAGCACTCCTAGACCAGTGAGTGCACAAGCAACATCACCACACATTTGTCCTGGATAATCTTGCAAAGTTGAGCAAAAGCCATAATTTCAGACGCTTAGTAAAATCAATACTAATACAGCCTCATCTCTAAACTAGCACCACCCATACTCTGAATTCATCACAATCACTGTATTTTCATCAGTGGTGGGCCGTCAGGGCCTGCAAGGCCTTCTCTGCTGGCCTAAAAAATATCTGAATCACAGACTGATGTTAATTATATTTTGTCCATGAATACTTATTAAATAATTCCAAATGGTCTGTCCGCTTCCTTTCATAGCTTTTCCCCTGGTTGCGCTGCTTCCAGACGTGTATTTTCATATTAAAGCATTTAACCAATCACATTTCAGCCATCATTTGTTGCCATTGTCAAAGAAATCTGCCTGGAGGCCTTCACAATCAGTTCTGCGGGCCCTGTAGCATAAAATAAGTGTCGATCAAACTGTTGTTTCAACCAATCAGATTTTGAGTTGGCGACACCAAGGCCTTCTAGCAGGCGTACGGTAACGTCAGCGTATTCACACCCTTTGATTGGATAGTCAGAGAGTGTACTAGCCAGAGCTAGCGAGCGGACATTTTCAGCCCTAAAGCGAATTAAAACTTATGCCAGAAATACGACAGGGCAGGCTCGACTTTCAGCATTAGCTTCGATGGCGATAGAAAAGGACTTCTTGATGGAACTGAAACGCACGGATAATCTGTACGACAGAGTAATTGAACTCTTTTTGAGGAAAGAAAGGAGGATGGATTTTGTGTACAAATAATAAGGATTTTTGGTGAGTAAAATGTTGCTATTTTCCTAAATAATATTGCAATTTTATGAGGTTATTATTGATGCTTTTTTATGTGTGTCAAGGAGACTTGTGCACCCCGGGTTTGTTTCTTCAGTAAAGGCATTTATTCTGGCTACACGAGTTATCTATCTGCGATGCAACGGCTCTTTATACTGCATTTCTGCATAATAAGATGGTTTTTATAGCCATAAAATAGTTATTGAGGGGTGGATTGATTCAGACGGAGCACTACTGAAGGCCTAGGTGTGAAATGCACGGCCCGCCACTGATTTTCATATACATCAGTTCAGCTTAAGCAGGGCCAGGAACACCAAAAAAAATGATCCATAGGCTGGGAAACACAGTGACTATTTCATACATCAATGACGCAAAGCTTTATTAACAGTCCAGATCGGTTAACAGTCCAATAGCCAGTTACTCATAGTACCAAATTATAGGAACCATCTTTCCTCTAATGCTCAATCCCAATGTGACTCAGGTTCAAGTGTAGTCAGCTGGCTAACAGGGCCTTATGGTGCTACATTCAGTCCTGTGGAATCACTGGGTATTTCCATACTCTCAACACTAAGAAACTCAGAAATACAACTCTCACTAATTTGGCCAGCTGTGACAGGATGACTATGCAAAACCAAGAGCAGGAGACAAAGCACTATGCCACACTCCATCTTAGCCTCCTGTCATTAATTTACTTAGTGGACACCCGTTACCCAAAAACATTTACATATTACACATATAACAATAAACATAATGAAAATCCAACCAATATTCAAGAAACCTTTACAGAAAGTAGTTTGTACTTTCGGTTGAGAAAATTTGGATGAAAGCCAAATTGTTGTGGGTGCAGATAATGGTTTCCCTCCAAATAGTCAATTAGTTGCTTTGCAGCAAACCTTTCCATGACTTTAGATAGAAAAGAGGGAGAATACTGATGAGTCTGTAGTTAATAGTTGGATCAGCTTCTCCAGATTTAAAAACAGGTGTTATGATTGCTTGTGGCGGCACGGTGGTGCAGTGGATAGCGCTGTCGCCTCACAGCAAGAAGGTCTCGGGTTCGAATCCAGGCCGGGGGCCTTTCTGTGTGGAGTTTGCATGTTCTCCCGTGTCCGCGTGGGTTTCCTCCGGGTACTCCGGTTTCTTCCCACAGTCCAAAGACATGCACGTTAGGCTAATTGGAGAGTCTAAATTGCCCGTAGGTATGAGTGTGTGAGTGAATGGTGTGTGTGCCCTGCGATGGATTGGCGACCCGTCCAGGGTGTATTCCTGCCTCTCGCCCGGAACGCATGCTGGGATAGGCTCCAGCCCCCCCCCCCGCGACCCTGACCAGGAATAAGCGGCTTAGACAATGGATGGATGGATGGATGATTGCTTGTTTCCATCCTTCAGGGAACTTTCCTGTATTGATGGATACATTTATCAAATGACTGAAAGGCTTAACTAAAACAGCAACGTGTTTCTTTCAAACTGCTCTGTCCAGGTTATACAGATCTTTGGAATATGCATGGGTAAAATGTCCAATTATATCAAGGGCTTGGGCTTGATCAATTTCCCTTATTTTAAAATAATACGTTTCAATACTGTCTATGGTAGTTGAGGTAGTATCACCAGTTTGATTAACATTCTTCAGCCATCTGAAGTTCCTCAACAGATATGATTAAAAAAAATAAAATTAAATACATTAATGATTTGACCACTATCTGAAATCAATAGATCCCCTACTTTCAGTTATTGGTGTCATGGTTTGAGTGCCTGTTTAGCCCTGTGTGGGCGTACTCCTTTCTAATATATACGCCATTTAGCAGACGCTTTTATCCAAAGCGACTTACAGTAGTGAATGCATACATTTTCAGTATATGTGGCCCCAGTGGGGAATCCTCCCCACTGAGATTGCTTTCTAATCCTCGTGAGTACGTTCCTGCCCCTCTTCCAGACCTAATCAGCTGATTGTTCACAGGTGTTCGCTGCTTATTTCAGTTCGCTGTTTTCACTGCTCCTCGCTTCAGTGTCAATTCATGTGATGTTGAAGTCGGTATGGTTATTCGCAGTCCTAACTAGAAACTAGAAACTAGAAACTAGAAACTAGAAAAGTATTCACTTCAGTTTTCTCGAAGTCCAGTGTTTACTTGTGTTTTTGTTTGGTCTGTTTTCTGAGTTACTTACCGGCAGACTCAGGGCAGTTATCTTGCTGTTCTTTTTCCTAAGCTGCGTCTTAGGCGTCTGGGTTCGTTCCAGCTCTGTTTTAGATCTGTGCTGCGTCACAAGTTTATTTTCTTTCTTTTCCCTCTGCGTGGGTCGTTGGCTGGTTTCTCCTCCTTGTGATGTGATCGGTTATGGAAGCTAAACACGTAGCACTCCGAGATCATCTTTTAGGAGGTAGATTATCAGTTCTCTGTTCCCCGTAGCGGTCCTTTTATTTTCGCCGGCAGCTTTGCATTTATTTCATGAAGCTGTCCGATTTCTGAGAATCGCCCTATTTTCTGGGTCATGATGTGTTTGGCTACACGCCAGAGTTTTCGTTCTGTTTTACTACCATTTGCGGACCGCGTTTATTCGCCCTCTGTTGTGGGTAGTTATTATTTCGCTATACTGTATGTGGGGGGTTTCGTTTTCCCATTTATTTATTGTAATGTTTCTCGCGGGGTACCATCCCTTGCTCCCTATTGTATTTTAGTGGGCCCTAAATTTGTCAGGAGTGATCCTGATTTGTCAGGAGTGATCCTTATTGATCCCCCATTGGTCGCATTTGGGCCTCACCCCTACAAGCCCTCACAATTGGATGGTTCTCTTTGATTAAAAACTCCAATAGAAGGTAGATTGCCATTTTGTTCCACCACTTATGTTTTTTCCCCGTACGGTTTGCTTATATGCTACTGATCTTCTCGTACCGCAAGACAAGCAAGGCCATTATCCAGGATTGTGGAAAAGATAGTTTTTTCTCTCCAAATTTGGTAGCCAATTACCTGCTGTGCTTAGTTCAAACCCCTTCCCCCATAGTTCACTGCCATAGTCCTGTGACCGGCAGTGACAATGGCGATGCGCTGCCTCCTCCAAGACAGCATTTGTGCCGTCGACTGTAATTCCGGTACCCCAGAACCACTCCTGTGCGCAGCGAACTGTGTGTGTCGGCTTCCCTCCCCGCTCCCTGGGGCGGACAGCCAATTTCTGCCCAGATGGCACTCCTGGCCAGAGCCGACTCTGGCGCAATGGGGAATCGAACCCCAGTCGCCGTGGCCAGCGTCGGACCTTTATAGCCACTAGACCACACGGGACGCCCCTAGATGATAAAATAGTCTTGTCCAAAATTATGCAGACTGTTGCTGACAGGGAAGAGAGAGTTCACTTGTTTGATAGGCGTCCTTCTCGCCCTATCACTTGTATGAGTATATGTATGAGTGGCAAGGAAGAACAATATCCCAAGGGAAAAATAACAACACGCTTGCGGGTATTTTGAATTGGAGTGTTGCTTGAGTAAACACGTTCTTTCATTGTGTCCACAGTATAGTCGGCGCCGGTGTTTACAGATTTAGGTGGCGACGTGAACGGTGTGTGTGAATGAGCGGCCATGTTTTCATTAAACAGATGCATCTGGGAGCTGTAGCAATGCAATACACTTTTTTGTAAAGGTCCTCGACAAAGCAGATCTCCTTTTCCTTGCATACTGGTCAATGCTTCAAAGCCTTCCACACCTAATCCCTGACATGCCTTACCTGCAACTGAATAATGATTTGGCTAGGTTTGTTGACTTTTTTCCCTTTGGCGCCTAGCCAGTGTACAATGTCGACCGTGATGCCCAGAGACACTGGAGACTATGGGATAACCTTTGCAATGACACCATTAGCCATCTCTCTGGTGTTTTTCCTCCTCTCTCTCAGGTAGTCTATTCAGCCTCAGTCCCCATATCTGAGTGGTCTCTTCCAGGATGACAATGCCCCCATCCATAGGGCACGAGTGGTCACTGAATGGTTTGATGAGCGTGAAAACAATGTAAACTATATGTCATGGCCGTCTCAGTCACCAGATCTCAACCCAATTGTACGCTTATGGGAGGTTCTGGAGCGGCGTCTGAGACAACTTTTTCCACCACCATTGACAAAACACCAAATGACGGAATTTCTCATGGAAGAATAGTGTTGCATCACTCCAATAGAGTTCCACTTTGACACTTCCAGAATCAAGTGTCTGGAACTCTCTGCCATATAAGAAACACAAATAAAGAGTAAATCTTATTTAAAGTCCTCAGAGAATGGCAAGCATGAAAATAAATCTCCATGAGAGAATATGCATACTGGGCAATTTTTTTTATTTATTATTTTTGTTTCAAATTTTTATCCCATTTTTATCCCAATTTGGTAGCCAATTAGACCCTTTTAGATGCCAATTAAATGCTATTTCTATGTCAATCCCCCCCCTAGTAATGTGATTTCGCTGCCGTAGTCCTGCGACCAGCAATGATGAAGGCGACCTGACGCCTCTTTCGAGACGGCACTCGCCAAGTGTCGACCGTAACCCAGTACTACAGGGCCACTCTTATGCGCAGCGAACGTCATGTCGGCTTCCCTCTCCCCTCCCTGAGGCGGACAGCCAATCGCCGCCCCTGGTGGCGCTCCTGGCCAGAGCCGACTCTGTTGAACGTTGTAACCACTGGGCCACGCGGGAGGCCCATACTGGGCAATTTTTATGCACTTGATTGCTAATGCCCTCCTGAGAAGGTGAACTTCTCCAATTAATTCTGTAGCAAATGCATTGTGGGTAGGAAGTACTGTATTCTACAATCCCCACGGTAGGTGTTGAGTTACCTTCAGGAATGCATTGCTTTTTTAGAACAACCCCAGCATGATTTCTGCCAGTCTTCTCTTTTATTTCTCCCTGTACTGATGTGTTACTGTTGAGATAAAAACACATTTTGTACTCTTATTTTACAGTTTTTAAGACTTAATAAAGTGAACAGAAAGAAAATGGGCTGTTGATCTAGCTTACAGTCCCTGGTATTCTGCATTGGCTGTATGGGTATTGCTTCAGTGTCGGAGGTCTCATGTTTCAACAAATAGATTTTCACCATTCAATGAGCTGCTTGTTCACAGTAATTCTGTGATCCTGACTGGCACATTTGTTGGGAAATGTAGTTCAATCCGATACTTAATGCCATTTTCTACCAGTATTTAACCAATGAGGAGAGCAAACTAATTGCTTGATCTTGGAGGGATGTTTAAATATGCACTTAGGGTAAGTGGGTGGCTGAAATGGAGAGGGAATGAGCAGGGTAATATGAATAAGAAATAAGAAATACAAGTTATTCAAAACATAAATCTAAAGCATGAGGGTCAGCAAAGCAGGAAGGCTTCCATACAGTCTGCCAACCCCCAGTCTGAAGTCTGAAACTGTGAGCAAAAAGTGACTAACTCCAGGTTTCACACAAAGTGAAAAAACACTTCCTTAAAACAGTATAAAAATGTCAAATATGCTTTGCATGGTTAGTGGTCATATTTTATTCTAACATCATACCAAGTAACATAAAGTCTGGTATCGAATCCAGTGCTGACTGTGGCCAGCAGCCGTATGGGTCAACACATAAGTAGTGGTAGCATAGCCCAGGGAGGGAATTAAATCCGGGTTGTCCTTGTCTCTTAGCTCAACAGGATCCCCCATGGTCAATTGGTCCTCCAAAACTGAGCATCCATGCAAGAATGGCACTTATTAGGGAGGCCACTATGAGGTCTATGGCAACTCTGACAGAGTTACAGTCTTCCATGACAGAGATGGAAGAAACTGTCCATGGGACAACAATAGCCGGGCACTTCACAAGTCTGTGTTTTATAGGAGGGTGGCAAAAATAATACCATTGTTGAAGAAAACACATTAAATCTCACCTAGAGTTTGCCAGAAGGCATGTGAGAGACTCTCAAACCAAATGGAGGAAGATTCTATGGTCTGATGAGACCAAGATTAGGCCTCATTTTTGGCACTATGTTTGGCAAGCCTAACACTGCGCATCATCCCAAGAACACTATCGCTACCGTGAAAGATGGTGGCAGAAGCCTAATGTTATGAGGATGCTTCTCTGATGATTCTCATTGAGAATCTGTGGGAAAAAATGAAAATTGCTGTTCACCAAAGCCAACCGAATTGAGCTTGAGACATTTTGTAAAGAAGAATTGGTGAAAATTGAAATGTCCAGAAGTGCAAAGTTGGTAGAAACTTACCCAAATAGACTCACAGCTGTAATTGCAGCTAAAGGTGCTTTTGTCAAGCATTAAGTCAAGGGGGATGAATACTTATGGAAACAATTACTGTCTGTTTTTTATTTGTAATTAATTGAGAAAAGGTTTTAGAGTTGTTGTTTTATTTGACATTATAGAGTATTTTCTATTCATCAGTGGCAAGGAAGTCCAATTAAATCAATTTTGATTCCACAAACTAAGAAAATGAAATATGAAAAATGCCAAAGGGGGTGAATACTTTATATACCCACTGTAAACCACTGTTTCACTGAAGGGCAATAAATCAGTTCCACCAGTCCCAGAATCCCCTGCTACAGGCTAATATATTGGAAGTGAAAGTGTGTGCGGTCTTTGTGCATTGCTACACTCATTACCTCAATTTTTGTTTTTCGCCAAGAGGCAAAAGATGACTCATAAGCTAAATAATTTCTGTTAATTTTCCATAGTTTGCACTGGCAGGATTTTACATTCATAAGCAAATTTAATGACTTGAAGAAAACATGTTCAATTTAACTTCATTACACTAATCTGGAGGTAGTTGGCAGGCTTCTACCTATACAATAACACTTTTCTTAAGTTACAACAACCCTGTAGCAATCTTCCCTGCTTGACCCTATGAGGCTAGTAAAATTAATAGAAATGTAATTGCATTTTTCTTTTTTTCCTTTTGCGTCAATGTAATATTTTATGAAGACTACATTTTGTATGAAGGTCAAAATGATTTAATTGTAACTGTTGATTGATGCTTTTATAACATGATTTTCCTGGCAGAAATATTCAATTTAAGAGCTGCATTACAGAAAACAATACTGCTGGCTCCCTTAGTCCCAATATGTATGATACACTGTTTATACACACACACACACACACACACACACATATATATATACAGTATATATACAGTATATTGTTCACAAAGTACGAAAAGGGAGACACGTGGTGAGTGAGAGAGAGAGAGAGCTGGAGAATTGTTTTTGTATTGCTTACTTGGATTGTTTTTGAAAACCCTGTTTGTGTACCAACCATTGATTGTTTGAGGACCTGGATTGGATTAACGACTTTGGGTTATGGATAACGACAAAGTGAACAGATCATGGACTATGTGTTTGCTTCCCTATTTTTCCCCAGATAAATTCCTCTTGTTTCCTATTTGCTGGAGTATGGTGATTTTACCCAAGACTCCTTTATATATATATATATATATATATGTATATATATATCAGTGGCGACTGGTGGGGTCCACAACAGGTGAAGCTGAGGGCTGGGGGGGTGCTGATCTGACCTTGACCTTCTCTGACACTGCGGTGATAATGCTGGCTGCCCCTGCTGCTCTGATTATGTTATGAGATATGATGATGATGGTGATGATGATGATTATGTCAAATCATTAGGGCTGTCCCCAACTAAAACAAATCTTGGTCGACCAACAGTCGTCCGTTTTTTCCGACTGGTCGATTGGTCTAAACCTTTTTTTGTTTTCTATATGACATACCCTATTTGTTTTAATAAATGCACACTGAGCTTGTCTCATGTTTTATAACTTTCTTAAGTGAATGACACAAATGAGTAACAATAGGCTAATGACTTTATGGAGCTGGAGTTCAAGATTGCCTGAAAGAAAAAAAACGGATACGTTCCGAGCCTTCTCTTCATGCTGCCCTTGCAGATTCTTTCGTTGCGCTTGTGAAGTTGCGGTATGGCCACATAATAGGCTGATGCTTTTATTTGACCAAAACCATAACACATTCTAATGCATAGGCTATGTTTTATTTAATTAACCAGGTTGGTCTCATTGGGATTAAAAATCTCTTTTGCAAAAAAAATAGGCTAACAAACGAATGATCACACATAGTCTAATGTCTTAAATTGTAGCCTAAAGCTGAACATAAAGTGGCTATAGCCTATCGAAAATAACTTATTAGAGTCGGAGACCATCCGATGGCCTACTTCCCCAGTCATTTCATGTTATGGCACAGGAACACTAGCTTGTCCACATTTTTTGGCAAAAGGCTACTCCTCGTTTTATTAACGATAAACCCTGCCTTGGAAAACCCGCTTGCAAAGTTTACATTTCACTTTTTTTGGATCGTCCGCGACTAAAACAAAATGCTGCCATACTCCAATTTTTTTCTTTGACATTATGTTCTTAGGTTATATCGAAATGAGTAATTAAATTATGCCTATATCACTAATCTTAACTGTAGGCAAATCTTAGGCTACAATTAAAATGCACATTCGCGTGCCTAAAACAAGAAGGATACAATATAGGCTACATGAAAGGGGGTGTTACAAATGTTAGTTATAAATATATACCATACAATTAGCAAAACACATTTATTATAAAATGTTACTTTTATTAGTTTTGCTGAATTATTCACAACATTACTATTACCTTAACTGCCTAATATAATTTAAAGAGAACATATATAGGCCTAGCTATGTTAAGAGTGAAGGACTGTCACTGCCATACCCACAGCATCCAGAATGGATTATTCTACTGACAAGCGTGCCGAACTGTGGCACGAATCTCGGTGTCTCATGCTGCGTGGAGACTTTTTTTTTTCGCGCAACTGCCCAACCAAAACAAATCTCGGTCAACCAACAGCCCAACGACCAAACAATCAACCAGTTGACTAAATGGGGTCAGCCCTACAAATCATTTTGATTTGATTTGGTTTGATGTGCTCACTGCCCCTGATGATGCCTGCCTGCCTGCCTCACTACTGAAAAATACAGATTATCCTCATATTAAACGCCTGGCATCATATAATTTAAGACAATCCTACCATCTTCATTCAATAACATATTGACAAATTGGGGGGCGAGGGATCTGACCTCCTCTGCTGCTCTGGCTGATGATATGATTGCTCACTGCCCCCACTGCTCTGATGATATGATGATGATGATGATGATGCATTCACTGCTGCTGATACTGCCTGCCTGCCTCACTACTGCAAAATACAGAGATTACATTTTGACATAATATAATTTCAGAAATAAATATGATGGGCTGTCCCCTTACCTTGTAGTCAAATTCTAAGATAGCCAGCTAACGTTAGCCCAATTCAGTTGAAACGTGAGATGAGATGAATTATTTGCTAGATAATGTTAACTGGTAGCTAACTTTAGCTAGAACAAAACCGCAGCTTTTTATTTGACATGTTGAATATACAAAGATTTTCTTCTAAAACGTCATGCTAACTGGCTAGCTAGCTAAAATCTCATGTTTGATCTGAACTGCAACTGTCAGGTAGCTAGCTAACATTAGCTAAACTAGCCCAAGCAAGTTAGCAGACTGACAAATCAATGCAATTATCTAACATTAGCTAGTTACTGTGGCTAATTTTCAAACTCCAAGTGATCAATTTAGAATATAAATAATTAACAGTTCAAATAAAATACCAAATTACAATAATAGAGAAATAAAGACCAACTAATTCAAACTATTGCCTGGAAGCTGAGCTTCTGAGCCATATGTCCAATCAGATTTTGACATGCCTCCATCAATCAGGATCTGTCTGTGGCTCCATCCAAAAGTTACAATATTTGCGGCTTGGGCACAGGAGTTTTTGGAGAGTGACGTCTGCAACGTCTGTCAAAATCGGATTTGACATACGGCTCGGAAGCTCAGCTTCCAGGCGGGTCAATATTAAATTCCCCAAAACCCATCACATGTTATTCCATTAATAATTTGGAGTTTCTAAGTTTCTTCCCAGATAAGAGGCTGGATAAACAGAGAAGCTGTTAGCATCACTATTCAAAAGCAGAACAAAAGCGACTGTATATTCTTTATTCTTTATTGTTGATGAAAAACACTTGATAAGGAGAGGTGTCACTGTGGTGTTGGAGTGGAGCTACGTGACTCATTTTCTAACTTGACCCCGTGTATCATGTATATGCAGATGTGGGCATTTCCATATGTTCTGCAGAAAATGGATTTATGGAGAATGAAATGAAACATTTATTTCAGGCCTGTCATATCTCCCTCCAATTTGCTGGCATCAGTGAGATAGTGTGTGTGTAAATGGAATGTGGGGAACCTAAGGGGATAGCTGGGTATATGTATTTTAAATAGGAAAGAAAGGTGTACTGAGATGACACGCATGCAGGTCCACACTGCCAGAGATGTATGTGTCCCTTTCATGTATGCCTGGCTGTTTTTGTTTGAGAAATGCCTTATCTGAAAAAATATACAACAATATGCTGAAAAAAGATAGCCATTGTTATTGCAAACCTATTGAATTTGTGCGCTTGTTGCTCTTGCTGTAATGAGGTCTTTTCATTGTTTTTCTTTTCAAGGGCTAAGACAGTCACAGAACTGAGTGCTGGCATACTGACCATCATAAACAAGTCCAAATGTTATTATTTACTCCCTCTCTCCCTCTGTTTAATCTCCCTCTCTTTTTTGTCAAATGCCCCCCCAGATGGGAAATGCCTCGGACTCTGCCTTGTTTGTTTCCAACATATCAAAAGAGAATGACTTCCTCATGGGGTCTATCTATGCCATCTTTGGTAAGTTCCTTGAATAACGTTGAATGCCTGCAATCAACAATGTGATGAATCACATTACATTTGTGTCAGACAGACCTTTGATGCATATTTCCCCAGAGCAGGGAGGTAATAGTGGCTTATTCAGAGAAAAGTTAATTTAACTGTCCATGAAAGGGCTCACCTTTACTCTCCTGTTCCTTCTGGCAATTTATTCATTAGGTGTCAGGTTTGGCATGGATCTGTTTATCCTATTGTTCTAGTCATCGGCCTTGATGAATGTTTTTTTTTTTTTCATGAGCACCAGTGTCAAACACGCATGATAGATTCCAAGGATGTGCAGCCCATAGGACTGTCGTTAATATACTGTATATATATTTTTAAATATAACCCTCTGTTAATGTGACTAGTTGGTCTTAATGCTGAAGTCATACTACTTTGAGGCCTCGATACCAAACAGCCAAACAGATGTGT
Source organism: Aldrovandia affinis (assembly GCA_029706075.1). Classification (NCBI taxonomy): domain Eukaryota; kingdom Metazoa; phylum Chordata; class Actinopteri; order Notacanthiformes; family Halosauridae; genus Aldrovandia; species Aldrovandia affinis. The sequence continues at coordinate 3,200,367 of JAINUG010000036.1, read as the reverse complement.
CAGTCTGAACAACTCCAGACCCCCCCTCTCTTTCTCTCTCTCCACCTCAGGTGTCCTATCTCTTCTGGGCAATGGCATACTGCTGTTTGTCGCCTATCGCAAAAAGTCCTCCTTGAAGCCAGCAGAGTTCTTTGTTGTCAACCTGTCAATCAGTGACCTTGGGATGACCGTCACTCTCTTCCCCTTGGCTATACCCTCATCTTTTGCGCACAAGTAAGGCTCACAGCTGGGGGTTTTCTTCTACAGTGACCATAAAACATACTCTTTTGAGGAATAAGAGACAGATTAATGCAAGGCATGATGTCTCAATGCTGGGAAAAAAATGTGTTTGTCAGAAAGAATCATTATTTGTGTAGTCAGTGTAATTCTATCTTCGAGCTTTTGAACCCTGTTGATTGATTCGCCATTTCCTGAACGGCGTCTCGCTGGTAACTTGAGCAGAAGTGATTGGTTTTGCCAGCTCAGTGCTGGGGTTGGTCAGCCTTGATTCTCTCCTGCATTCTTCATGTGTGTCCCCATGTTTTCCGTTTTAAGCTGGAGGTTGAGAAATTAAGAAAGTCAAGGGGAACCGTATCAATAGAAAATTATCCCTGCTGTTCATGTGTTGCAGCTGAGGTCTGCCTGTCTGTTTGTCCATCTCTGTGACTACCTGTCTCTGTCTTTCTATCCAGGTGGCTGTTTGATGAGTTCACCTGTCAGTACTATGCTTTCTGCGGTGTCCTCTTCGGCCTGAGCAGTCTGACCAACCTCACAGTCCTCTCCTCCGTCTGCTGTCTGAAAGTCTGCTATCCTCACTATGGTAAACACTCACTCCTGACAAATATGCCCTAAACGGGACCAGGAAATTCACTGTTGGGTATTGATTTCATGCCTCTTCATGCCTTTCAGATCATCATTATTTTATGATACATTTATATAAAGAGGCCACTGCATATGACAGGTAAATTGGTTTGCTGGGGATTGTGGTCTTTGTGTTGCTGTTTGGATTACACCTTGAACTAAAGCCCACCCACACTCCTCCCTGTATGCTGCCTCACTGCTGTATCGGTCCCAAATCCACCCGCTGCAAACTAGGGCCATAACATCAAAGTCACCAAATATCAGAAAACGTTGAGTCGTCATTTATTATATCACACAAAGAAAACAAAAACAAATAAAGCATCGTGACCTTGTGAACCATGCAGCTTACAGGATGTTTTACCAAAAGATCAGGGGGCAGACCAGAGTGGGGCCTACACAAGGCTACACTTCTGCTCCTATTATGATATCTAACCCTCTCTCCCAGAGCAAAAGAAAAGGAGGTGAGTATTCTGCAGTACACGGTCCTACTCTGATCTAAGTCTGAAAGCTGTCGAGAATAAAAGAACACATTGCCTATTCACTGAAACCTACATAAAACAAACAAACGATACCAATAAAAGCACCAATACAATTATAAGGCAAGGCAATTAACAACAAGGTCAAGGGTATGCCTGAGGGAAATGTAGAATGACACATGGATGCATGGATAAATAAATAAATAAATACATGCATACAGATGCTACTACACTGGCTATGCTACAGGCTACATCTTAAATGAGCTTTAATAGCAGTGATAGCCTTTGGGATAAAGGAGCCTCCTGCTTTTGCAGACGTGAGCCTGGGCACCCTGTAGTGATGAGGGGAGTTATTCAAAGGAATGTGCTTGTTTTCAACCAACATGTTGTTCTCGTCCTCCGATGATGTAGAAAAATCACACTCATCAAGAATGAAAGGGAGTGTTTCTTCCGTTTGCACGCCTCTATCCTGTTGCTAAATCACAGACAATCACAAGCTTTGTGCAGTTCACTAATTTGTCAGATCTGACTAATTCAGTTAATGTCTTGGGTAAAGATCCCTGCAGGCTTCTGAAAGATACACGAGGGAGAAGGAAGAAGAAAAAGAGGAAAAGAATAAAGGGATAAGAGGGAGAGGCACTACCCTGAACTTGGCTTTAAATTGAGATGTGGGCCCTGCTTCAATGGAAAGTGTGAATCTAAATAATTGCTAAGATGCGCCTAAAAAATGAACCAGCTAATGAGAGGGATTAATCTTTGTACCATTCAAGTCCCCAAAGATCATCTTACATAATTCCAATCTTTTTTTTTCCCTTGGGGGGCCAGGAGATTAATTCAAACCCATTGCCTCCCTCATGATGAAGACCAGCGAACTAGCAGAAATGCAAATAAAAACACTGACAATCCAAAGCACGAGCTGTTCAGTTGAATCTTTTAATAATCTACATTTTACACAGTGAGCTGGAATAGGCCCAATACTGACATACTGTATATGCTTATATATGTGCCTGTTGATTTTCACATCCCATGGTTATGTTACTATTTTTCCCCTCTAATTGTACGTTTTTTTAACAAATTATTAATTTTTCGAATTAAAATAATTTACACAACTGAACCACCCTCAACTCCCCCCCCACCAAAAAAAACAACAATAGCCCTCCCACACTCTCCCTCCCTCCACCATGATTACGTTTTTAATTAGTCTAGAATTGTTTTTATTTAATTCCAAGCAACATCATTGAATATGGTTTAATCACATATTATTTAAACACATACAATACACTATGAGGTCGATGTTTCCACATAAACCCCCTGATATAAGCAACCTGTTAGTGAACCTGTGTAAATGTGCAGAAGCAATATCTGAATGACTGAATACATTTAATTAGCAGAAAAAGAAGTGGGTTTTAGAAAGCGATGGCTATGCCTTCTTTATAAAGGGTAGTTTGTAATGAAACCCGGGAGATGGATGCTTGTTTCAAAATGAAATATTTTATGCAAATGAGCACGCACAACGATTTACTGGAGTTGGCCAAAGAACACACAGCTAAACTCCCAGTACAGATCTGACCGGTAGATGACATGGGCCCTTCTTTCAACAGGACTAAGATGGGGCAGGTGTGTGTGTGTGCCTGCATGTGAGTGTGCAAGCTTGACTCTCCATTAACTCTCCATGTAGAGTATAAAATGAATTCATACACCTAAGAACAAAAATATAACATTATAAAACAAAAACAATGTGAAAAATCAAACAAGTCAAAGCTGATGCAATAAACTGAAACCTTGACACAAATGATAAAATATCCAGTTTCTGCAGCGGCATGTGGTGGATTATGGTCATGAATTGATTACACAAAGGGTTCTGCCGATATAAGTAGTATCAGATTCTCAGAGCTAGCACAACACAGCTCCGATGATGCATCGGTAACGTGATTTAAACAGGACATGGTGTGATAATGCAGAGAAAGTGTGATCTGATATGTGAGGCTATCGGTGTATAGATCTGGGGCTGAAACTTTGCAGATTATGTCAGTTTGTTGGTGGAGCCAGGGTCTCTGTGACTATTGGCAGGGGAAACAGGGTGTGCAAAGGAAGCAGTGGAATTCTTGGAGGTTTTGGCCACAAGCTCACATTCTCTCACTGACTTTCTGCCCTCAACAACCTATTCGATCTATACAACCTAGCCAAACATTACTGTCCACTTAATCCTAACCGCAAGCGCTTTGCAATAGATATCAAGGGCGCAACCACATATTAAATATTAGGGGGGACATAATGAAAGGGAATGTTTTATACCTACAAATTATTGGGGGGGACAGTCATGTCCCATCCCCCCCCCACTCGTTACGCCTATGATAGATATACAGACGCAGATATTTTGAGATAAGGTAAAACACATTACAGCTACGACTTACACAGCTTTGAAATAATAAATTCCACTTCATTTTTTTTTTACCGGGGGAAGGGGGTTTGTAATCCTTAACCAAGACTCCAGATTGTTAGCATGTTATTTTTAAAGCCAATGTGATTTTTTTCGCTGAGCAGTGTTTAAAAAAGGTAACTTTCACTATCCTAAAATTGCTCACTGAAGCAATGCCACTGCATTCTCCAGGTTGGTATTTCCAACATGGACTGGTTGGAGGAGAGAGAGAGAGAAAGCATGGCTGGTTTGAGTGGTTGTAGTCAGGTTGGAGGAGAGAGAGAGAAAACATGGCTGGTCTGATTTGAGGCAGTCGCGGTGTAGGATGCGAGTGGTTTATTTCATCTCTCCCCCGTCTTTGCTGCGTGGCACAGTGTATCGAATGGTCCGCTCAGCGGTCCTTTCACATGAAAGAGGCTCTCATCACCCCGTCGTTACAGCAGTTGCACCATGCTCCACGGGAGATAGAGCTCCCTTTCAGAGTGTTTCAGTCAAGCATGGCTCTGCCGTGAGGTCAGCGTGCTCTTCTCCCTTGTAAGGTAATGTCACCATTGTGACGTGTACAGAGGTCCCATGTGCCACATTTGTGATTATTTTCCAGCTTGACTTTTCTCTTGAGTAAGGTGCCTCATGGAAAATGTACACTTCATGCATTCATAAATAACTATGTCTTTATTTATACGACCATGATGAGAAGGGACATATTCACATGTGAAGCCCATGTATGATATTACACAATTACCCTTGAGGTGTGGGGAGAATACTTAAGGAAGTGGATAAAAATCCCAGCAGCATTTCTCTGCTGGGAACCCTTTCAGCTGCTTGATGGCTTTGTGTCCTGCACTGGATTGCATTTATGTGGCTGACCTCGCAGAAGTGAACCCTGTTAAACACTGGTGGTTACCGATAGCGGCTGGCGATTCTTTGTGCTCAGATTGCCCTTCTGTGGTTTGATTGATGAGAAAGGTGATGCACGTGATGTCGTGTCCTAAGTTTGTGTCATGTGACCCTTTAAATCCAACATCCGCCGGGCCTTAAATCACATACCAATTCAATTCAGCATCCTTATGATGAGTCAAAGAAGTGTTTGCTAAGAGAAATGTATAGTCTGTCCTTCAGGGTGAAACTCCATTTGTAATTTGTATGTCAAGTGTGTGTGTGTGTGTGTGTGTGTGTGTTTGTGAGCATGTGTATGCTTGCTTTGGGGTGATTGTGTATCTCAAAGAATGTAAGACTTTACCATCCAGCAAGGCAATTTCTGAGACTGGGTAAGAGGAAGACGAGAAGCAGTATAACTTCCTACTGTGTGTGGAAAACCAGTCATTTATTCCACAAGAGCCCTCTGATTATTGGTGACAGCCTGGAATACAGCTGCCCAAAACACAGACAGCAGGGGGTTCTGGGAGATGCAGAGCTTGCTCCATTGTGCTCGCAGGTTTCAGAGAGAAGCCCTGCTCTCTGAGAGGGCTTATCTCCCGCTCTTCTTGGGTTTGTTAAAGCTCCGGCTCTGGCTACTCTCAATCGCAGGCACTGCCCGCTATGGAACGGGCCTGTATCCAAAACACAGAGCCCACAAACACTGCCATGAAACCCTATCTGTCTCTCCCGTTCCCTCTCACAAACACTGCCATAAAACCCTGTCTGTTTCTCCCGTTCCCTCTCTCCCAGTCAAACAGGGAAGCAGAGATAACACCTCAACGGCAGATTTCCGCTCTGGCCAAACATCGATAACATCCTCTGTATCTTGCAACTGCTGAAGATTACCATGTGGACCTTCAATAAATCAATTGGCTGGAGAGTAGTGTTGAGATGTGTTTTTACATTTTCTCATGGAGCTCTTAGCATATGTAGAAGTGAGGTGAAGAGCTTTAATGAACTGCACAACTGCGAATGAACTGTGGAAGCTGAATTGTGCATTCTTTTACATATACAGGATGTACAGGCATCGCAGCAGAAACATTTTTCAATGTGTTGTGCTACTGCCAGGTTTTTAAATGAGTTTTCATTGAGTGATTGGACTTTGGCTTCTGTCCTAATTTTCACATGTATGTATAGTAATGACTAAACTGGACAAACATGGAGGCTTGAAGAAGACATACCATGAAAGCTGAGAAAGAGGATTGCGTAAAGTGTTTCTTCACAGTGTATTAAGCATTACAGAAACCTCACCATCTGAATCTGGGTCCTGGGAGAAGAACGTAATATAACCTTTTTCTACTGCGGTAACATCCCGGAATCTGGAAACTAGATCTTATATCATATATTCCCATTGCTAGCAGAAGCATTCCTGTAGTTCCTGAACCAATGTTTTGTCCCTACTCATGAGGTGGTACCAACCGTACCATCAAGAACCACAAGCAGCAGGTGGGTGGAGCTAGCAATACTGTGTACCACTTGTTTGGCCAAATAGAGTTGCCACAGGCCAATCATCACACGCCAAGCTCAGACGAACAGCCATCTTCAAATGTTCCCACCAATAAGGTCTGTCACCTGTGCTGTAAAAGTTACCACTTAAGCAATGATTACATTGTACGTTGCTTGTTTTTTTGCTTATGAGCTAGCTAATGCTAGTGCTACATAGCTAGCTAGTAGCACTAGCTATGAAAGTCCTCCATTTGTTGATCACCTAATGAAACAAGCAACATATAACATCAACATTGACTATAGAACGGTTGTGTTGTATTGTGTTTCTTTTGTCACCTCAGGCAGTAACTCCTCCCAACTCTTTTCATGTTCTGGAAGTCTGATGGATACATAACCAGAAAATCAGTTCTAGTACCAGTGTGTCACATGCCATGCGACACAACCACAGAGTGGAACAGAACACCAGGGCACAGGGATCGTGGTTATTGGTCTGCGGACCGTGGTCATATTTTGTTATTCCTCAGCGGGAGAGATCAGAAGAGAGAGAGAGCATTCACATGTAAAAATAAACAAAAAACCTTCAGCCATCGTCCTCACGGGTTCGGGACATTAAACAATAAACCAAAATAATAAACTCAATTAAAACCACCTTTCGGCAAAACAGTAAACAGAATGTATTCACTCTCAAGGATTTTCAGTCACTTTCAGGAACTCATTCCTTTCACTCTCTCTGACTTTTCTCTTCCAGGTTCCAGCCACCTACTAGGAAAGCAGAGTAGTTTTAAGCACACAGGTACAATTAGATAATGCCACACAGCTGTGTGCCCTAGCCGCCCTGTCAGTAGGCGTGGCCGTCAATCGCCCCGATTCCTCTGCCTAGATTGACAAATTCCACGTAACGGTTCTTGGAATCATGTGGTGCTTGCCTCCCTGTCTAAATTAAAACCTTCAATGAATCACAAATTACAACCATCAGATTGATTTTGTTTGTTTACTGTTCTGTTGTATAGGGAGCACAGACCTTCACAATGGTTTAAAATGGAAGCGCATTTGGAATAGCTCTAAAGCAAACAAAAACTACTTGAGCCCAAACAGATCACTGAATTAGCCAATATGAGGCATTTCAATTTACAGTATCCTCCACCTTTAAATTGGTATTTTTAAAGTACTGCTACGGTGATAGGTTTGACTCATCAATACATAGAAAAATGTACCCTCCTAAAACATTATATTTGTTATAAGTATGTCTCTTTTTTTTGCTGAACTGATTTGAAAATGATTTGCAAGACTGGTATGAATCTGTGCAGCTCATTTATGTATGGAGGTAAGATGATAATTACAATTCTCCAACTCGTAGCAGTTAAGTAGGTAGAGTAGAAATATTGACTATAAACAGAATATGAATACATGAATAAATGTAGTTGTGTAGTAATTTCACTTGAAAGAAAACCAAGCTTATAAATGTTTCCATTTCTGTGAAAGAAGCCATGGTTGAATGGCTCTGATCTTTGCGACACAATGAACCCTCCTTGTACAGAAAATGTGAGCTGCACGTATGAACTTATATATGAGAAAATCACATTTTATGAAAACATTGGCTGTCTCCTGAATATGATAAAGGTAAAACGTTGTTTGTCCAAACCATCTGTGGACTAGGTTAGAGCTATGCACTGGGACAGACCCCATAGCCTGGGATACAGCACATCCTGATGTATCCCTTGAGTGACATCACAGAAATGAAAGTCTGGGGTTTTCCACACAGAAATGTCTCTAGGCTTGAGTACAACTTCTCTATTTAACTTAAAATTGAACTTTTTATTATATGGGACTTTATTAAAAGGTTTCTCTTTGTGGTGTTGTTGGTTATCCTGATTGGCAGTCTGCTAGAACTGATCGGAATATTTGCCCATATTTTGTGAAGGAGCATGAATTGGTAACTACATAATATGCACCAATAGTGAAGGAACTTGTAGGATTAAAACCACACCAGCAACTGACCTGATGACTGTACATGTGATTTGACAAAGCAGTGAAAGATCTTCCAAACAACATGGACTCACTTGGCTTTTACAAAAGGCATGAGGACCTCCTCCCTTTCTTCTGGTTGGTCAGATGAAGCAACAGTGCACCATGGCAAACATCATAGTTCAAAAAGATGTGCCTGTCCATTGCATGAAGCTTACCACAGCACCCTGAGATGGCACCCTTCTCCCATGTTGAATGAATGTTAATGTACTGTGATCTGGTCTTCTTTAATCTGATCTGTTATGGTGGGTTTATGGAAAATACAAAATTCAGGAAATGTGTACAAATCTTTAAATGTCACAGGCAGTTTTAAGTTTAAAGTTTTAAAGTTAAAGTTTTAAAGAACATTTAAAAATAAATTGTATTTGAATTGGTCTCTTTGCCCTCTCCTTCCTGGCAGGTAACAAATTCTCCTCTGCTCATGCCTGCCTCCTGGTGGTGGGGGTGTGGTGTTACGCATCCATCTTTGCGGTGGGGCCCCTGGCCCAGTGGGGTAACTACAGCCCCGAGCCATACGGCACAGCCTGCTGCATCAACTGGCAGGCCCCAAACAAAGACCTCTCCTCCATGACCTACATTGTCTGCCTCTTCCTCTTCTGCTATGTGGTGCCCTGCTCCGTCATCTTCATCTCCTACATCTTCATCTTCCTCACCGTCCGCGGCTCCCGCCAGGCCGTCCAGCAGCACGTCTCCCCACAGAACAAAACCGCCAACGCCCATACACTCATCGTCAAGGTAACACTCACAGCCTCACCGTCAAGGTAACGCCCACACATCATTGTCAGACTGAGGGTGGGAGATGGGGGGGCAGTAAACCCAAGGGCCTTGGGTTTACATAATCACTCCTTCTATGTGGAATGCCTCTTGTGTAACCGTTCATTCATTCATTGATTTTATTTCATATTTGAAATACAACAGAATAACACATATCCCTGAAAACATATGTGTCACACGTCACATGACAATCCCTGGACTGGAGCAGAGCAGAGGCTCTGAACTGGCAGAGGAGTGGGGTTTGCCGGTCTATGGACCGGATCTTAATTTTTTTCTGTCTCTCCCCCCAGACTCTCAGACAGTGGGAGAGCAGGTTAAAATAAAACAAACACAAAGTCTTCACCCTACATGGCACGAAGCTTTCGGGCAAAAACAATTAACTAAACCAACAAGAAAGGAAAGCCCACCTCCTCCGAGGGGGGAATCCCCTTTTGGGGAACACACAACACACAGTCAATGACCCCTTCATACATTCACATTTAACACACATCAACAATCACCGGGACAGGGAAGAACTCTACGCACTGTCCCAACACACATCTCAACAATACACCACGCCTCTTCAGCCCAGAGTTCTCTTAGAACCTCCCCAGGCACACACATATCCAGTGACTTTTCAAGTGCTTCCCAAACCCATGCACCCATCAGGGCGCCCTCTCGCTCTCTTTCACGATCACGATCACACTCTTAGTGTGCCCTCTCTCCCACACACACAGGAAGCACTCTACTCAGTCACTTTCAACAAACACACACAGAACTCAACATAGATTCCACACAGACTCCGCCCCCTGAAGCTTGGATCAACCACACACACACACACACACACACACACACACATTGACTCTGCCAATCAAGGATTTTCCACTTTTTGGCTGTCAAAAAGCTAGCAGTATGTTTCGGGTCATTGTCTTGTTGCATTATGAAATCCAATGAGTTTGAAGGCATTTTGTTTTATCTGAGCAGATCAAATATTTCTGTAGACTTCAGAATTCATTGTTCTACTTCTGTCTGCAGTCACATCATCGATGAAGACAAGTGAGCCCGTTCCACTGTCAGCTATACAGGCCCAAGTCATAACACCCCCTCCACCATGTTTTATGGATGAGGTGGTATGGTTTGGATCATGGGCATTTCCTTTTTTTCTCCACACTTTTCTCTTTCCATCACTCTGGTATATGTATAATCTTTGTCTCATCAGTCCACAAGACTTTATTCCAGAATTATTTGGGCTCTTTTAGGTGTTTTTAGCAAACTTCTCGCCTTTCTGTTCTTCAGGCTTATCAGTGGTTTGCATCTTGTAGTGTACCCTCTGTAGTCCTGCTGGTGTAGTCTTCTACGTATGGTAGACTTTGACACATCTACACCTGCATCCAGGAGAGTGTTTTTGGTGGGTTTTCTTCACCATAGAGAGTATTCTCTGGTCATCCACTACAGTGGTCTTCCTCGGTCTACTGGGTCTTTTGACATAATTGAGTTCACCAGTTGTTTTTTTCTTGTTAATGATGAACCAAACTGTTGACTTGGGCATGCCCAGGGTTTTTGCAATGTTCCTGATTGATTGATTGGAGCCTTATGACAGCCAGCTTAATTTGCATCGACACTGCTGTCTTCCCCATGTTGTCACACCTCAACAACAATCTCCAAAGGCAATTGCAAAGTCTAGAATCAAGACTAGACATCAACAGCTCTCTTCTGCATTCACTAACGACACAAATGAATACACCTGCCTAACGAAACACATCTGTGAAGCCAATTCAACAAATACTTGTAGTACCTTAAAATGGGGGGACCATGTACAAAAGGTGCTGTCATTTCTAAACAATTAATCCGATATGGATGAAAATACCCTCAAATTAAAGCTGACAGTCTGAACTTCAACCTTATTGTGTCATTGTGTCCTTTCAAACTGAAAGTGCTAGAGTACAGAACCAAAATAACAAAAAATGTGTCACTGTCCAATGAATTATGGTGCTCACTGTATAATGTATATGCTTTCAAAAAATTATCAAGGATAACACAGTAAAGTCATACAATGTATTTTTATTCCAGCTCTCAGCTCACACCTTTCTCATGTGTGTCTCCGTCTCTGCGTGTGTGTGTCCCCAGCTGTCCGTGGCTGTGTGCATGGGTTTCCTGGTGGCATGGAGCCCCTATGCAGTGGTGGCCATGTGGGCGGCCTTCGGTGACTTTGCGAGGGTTCCGCCCATGTCCTTCGCCCTGGCTGCCATCTTTGCCAAGTCATCCACCCTCTACAACCCCATGGTCTACCTGGTCTTCAAGCCGAACTTCCGCAAGTTCCTGTGCCGTGACGCGGAGCAGTGCCGGCGGCGGTTCTGCTCCTGTGTGTGTGGCTGTGAGCCCCGGCCTGCCCACGACTCCTGTAGCCCCGCCCGGCACAACAACAAGGAGGTCAACAACTCCACCCGCCTCTCCAACGGCCTGTCGGAGTGTCACGGGGCCTGTCGGCACTGCCCGGAGGTGGAGGCAGGGCGGGACCTGGCCACGCCCCAGAGGACTGCACGCATCATGATGGGCTCCACCAATAGTGAAGTGGCCATCAGCCAGCTCTCCAACGAACTGCAGAGTGACTTCCTCTAGAAGTCCTCATTTATACAGAGGGGAGATAAATGGAGGAGCGTGTGTGTGTGTGTGTGTGTGTGTGTGTGTGTGTGTGTGTGTGTGTGTGTGTGTGTGTGTGTGTGTGTGTGTGTGTACCAGTGCATACGCGTCTCTGTGTGTGTGTTTGTGTGGTTGGTGACATGACGACTGCGGCACTTTGCCATATTCAGTCACAGGGAGCCCACACACTTTGAGCCATGTGGCAAACAAGCCAAATTCACTGCCAAAATACACAACAGACAGACAAACACTGACAATGGACAGGTTTCCGTCAGACCAAATGAACATTGTTCACCAGGGACAAAGAACACAGAGCTGCTTTGTAATATAACTAACTGAGAGCCCACAGTCAGATGAGCCCACATGGCCCTTTTGAGTTTCTCAGAAAATACAATTTTGGTAATATTTATTTTATTTACTTCGGTCATGGGTCTATCAGGCAGAAGTGCAATTATTATACAAATAATTGTTATTATTGTGTCCTCTTTGATGTAGTGAAAGGCTTTACAGCCAATTATCAGTGCCCTGCTCAGTAGAATATCATCGCTTCTGTTCCAGAGGGCTTCCTCATTTCACGAGTCACAATAAATAAGTGTCAGTCAGAAATCTGCAGCTTATAAACAGCACATGATAGAGAAAATATGTTGTTTATGAGAGAGTCTGAGAGCGACTGATTTTATTTTTGGGATAAATCATACATTTTATGATTTATCCAAGGTGCACTCACACTGACTCACCTTGGTCATGAGTGTGCTGTTCTGATGTGCTTAAATGTCTGTTTACGTTTACATTCTCTGCTGACCCCAGAGCATAGTGAGAGCTGTAGATAACTATTTTTCCATCTCGCTATAGGACTTTTATTCTCACAGAAAACAGATTCTCACAACAATGTATCTTTATGTGTCTTTGAGTTTCTCATTAGAGAATAGCAGTGAATCAGTATGATCCAACACCAGCAGTAAAAACACAAAGAAACCACTATGTAATTGTGAGATTCTGTATTCTGTGAGCATAATACAACTATGCTTCCCACACCAGCTTATATCATGTTTGGATGTCAATATACATTTTTCTGTGTGCTATGCTAACTATCTTATAATGGAGTAAGAGAGACCACAACTGTTTTGAAGAGACCACAGCTAAGATTTGCAGCAGATTATGCAGGTTATATGCAGATCTAGTATCATGTGGAGTAAATATTTATTTTATAGTGTAAACTATGGTGATATGTGAATAGGACTGCTATCTGTATAGGAGTAAACATTATTTATGACGTTATTCCAACTATGGTATTTTACACAGGATGAACACACCGGCCTCCACTTGGCCCATTTGGGCTTGGGGCAAAACCACTGTTATATGTGAGATTGACCTGGATCAGAACCATTGTACTGTCAGCCCAGGTCGATCTCCAGCTCACCTCAGGTATAGCTAATCTAAAGCTGAGGCAGGTCAGCGGAACTGTGACATGAACATCCAGGTATCTGTTTTGTGTGTTGTATTCAAGTCAGTTCAATTTAACAGTCAAGTATATATATTTATTTATTTTTGTTAAAAAAAGGTGCAACATCCAGCCAATCATGATGAAATAAGTCAAATAAGATGAAATGGGGCTGGAGGCTGTGATGCTGGGCAGAGGCTGCTGTACGGCTTTTAATGGGAGTGCTTTAACTGAATAAAACCATGATGGATGAATGCAGGAAATGGACATGCAAAATTGAGCCATTTTGTGCATTGATTATGTTGAATTTTGTGTCAGTGACTCATTCTGTGCTCTGCTGCAACTCCCAGAGTGAGTCTTGACTTCGTCACTACTCAATTAGAACCAGATCCTGGAACGAGCGCTGTGCTTGAAATAGTGGCCACTTTCCAAACACATTTTAGTGGTGAATTCACCATTTTCTCAAAGAATGCAAAAATTAAATAAGGGGGAAGAAACTCTGTCCAATTAGGTTTCTGCGACAATAAACATATCAGACCCTAAGAAACATGTAGTACATTTGGCTTTGTCTGTCGCCACCGAGATGTATCTAACCCAATATGATAGGATAGATGATGTACCCACGTTTGCAAATGGCTTGTAAAACTCAAGAACAAATACATTTGTGGTCCATTAAGGAAATTGGCTTTTTTGTGGCGGAGTGGAACAGCCTGTCGAGGCACATTTGATGTGTGTAAAACCCCACAAAGAAAGAGAAAATTCAATACACACACACGCATACACACACACACACGCACACACACACACATGCACATGCAGTCACACACACGCACACACATACACACACACAGGCACACACACACACACACACTCACAGACACACATGCACACACACACACATGCACACACACAGACATACATACATGCACACACACACAACACAAAAGCGCTGGCAATGTTATTCCGTTTTCATGCTCTGAGGAACATGAATATTGTTGTCTTCATCAGGAAATCACAATCATCCCAAGCAAGTGGGGAAAAAAGCTTAGTCTTTTTACCAAGGCCGAAATTACCATATATATTGGGGGGGGGACATCCCCAATATATAGCCTAGCTTAGGGTTTGGCAGATTTGGTCCCCCCCAATGTTGACTCCATGGTTACGGCCTTGCTTTTTACTATGTTGAAGACAAGGGGTTTTGTTCTATGGCAAAAATTAACACTTGCTACTCTGTAGAGGATTTTGGAGATAAAGGAAAAAAGGTCTCCAGCCCATGCCAACATATTTGCACAGTATTCTAAAAAGAAACATGCCAACAAAGTGCAACCTAAGCAAGCAGCCTTTGCCCAGCAGGCAGTTTCGTTTGGGAAGGTTTTCAAGCAGACAATGATTTTTGACACGTGATATGTGGGTTTCAGTTATGTCACAGTTGAAAAATGCTAGTATTTTTCAAGTATGACGGCCTCTAATGTTTGTAACAACGAATCAACTTCTGCAATTTTCCTGACATGACCAAACCATTGTGTCAGACTCAGATCATCAAATGTGAACGAGTGAACAAAAATGTAATGTCAAGTCTCTTGGTAAACTCATGTGTAAGTTTTAAAAGGTTTTACCTTGTTTTTATTTTTAATCTTTTTAAAAATCTTGTTTGCGACCATCACAAACCAAAACCAAACATCTGATCATGGTCTTATGTGTCGCAACGATCATGCAATGGTGCTCCAAAAGGACAAGCAGCCCTTTTGATGACCTGCATGTTCAATCTTTAACTAATAACACAAAAATAACAACTACCCACAAGTGACAATCAGATGTGACATTTTGATATTTTTTATGTATTTTTGAAATTGAAATGTTTTGTTGTTAACCAGACACAACTTCTTCGGCGTGATTTCAAACACCCTCTCAATGAGCAGGTGTAAAAATGTATATAAACATTTTTTTAAAGCAGATTTATAACAGCATGACCCACTACTGTTACTGTGGTATTTAAAAGGTATTTTACTGAGACCAAAAACATAATAGACTGAGTAGCTATATTATGAACATGTATATTATATTATATAATATGAACATTGGAGGTTTTAAATGCTTTCAACCAGGAAATGCATGAGGTGAGACCAGCCTTATGCCTATAGTGCATCTTTACAGATTGTAATCCTTTACTGTGAACTGCTCTGTGTTGATCATCATTGCACTTTGTTACATGAACATCTCATAACCATCTTCTCCATTCAATGCACCTTGCTCAGATAAAATTATGTGAACAGTCTTTTGCTTTCTCATATTTCATATATCTGCGTGTGCACATGTTTGTGTGTGTAAAGTGTAGATAATCATTTGAAAACATAATAGTACAATAAGATTATAATAATATAAAGTCATTTAAATGTTCTGTCTATTTTAATTTTTAAGAAAAATGTATATTTATTTTCTCAAAAGCAGTTTTTCTTTATGATCAAGATACACTGCCCGTCCAAAAAAAAAGTCACACACTCTAATATTTCATTGGACCGCCTTTAGCTTTGATTACGGCACGCATTCGCCGTGGCATCATTTCGATAAGCTTCTGCAATGTCACAACATTTATTTCCATCCAGAGTTGCATACATTTTTCACCAAGATCTTGTATTGATGATGGGGGGGTCGGACCGCTGCGCAAAGTCTTCTCCAGCAGCATCCCAAAAATTCTCAATGGGGTTAAGGTCTGGACTCTGTGGTGGCCAATCCATGTGTGAAAATGATGTCTCATGCTCCCTGAACCACTCTTTCACAATTTGAGCCCGATGAATCGTGGCATTGTCATCTTGGAATATGCCCATGCCACCGGGGAGGAAAAAATCCATTGATGGAAAAACCTGGTCATTCAGTATATTCAGGTAGTCAGCTGACCTTATTCTTTTGGCACATAATGTTGCTGAACCTAGACCTGACCAACTGCAGCAACCCCAGGTCATAACACTGCCCCCACAGGCTTGTACGGTAGGCACTAGGCATGATGGGTGCATCACTTCATCTCCCTCTCTTCTTACCCTGATGCGCCCATCACTCTGGAACAGGGTAAATCTGGACTCATCAGACCACATGACCTTCTTCCATTGCTCCAGAGTCCAATCTTTATGCTCCATAGCAAATTGAAACCTTTTTTCTGATTAGCCTCACTGACAAGTGGTTTTCTTAAGGCTACACAGCTGTTTAGTCCCAATCCCTTGAGTTCCCTTTGCATTGTGCGTGTGGAAATGCTCTTACTTTCACTATTAAAAATAGCCGTGAGTTCTACGATATGATTTCACCAAACGTTTAAGTGATCGCCGATCACGATCATTCAAGATTTTTTTCCGACCACATTTCTTCCTCAAAGATGATGGTTCACCACTATCCTTCCAGGTTTTAATAATGCGTTGGACAGTTCTTAACCCAATTTTAGTAGTTTCAGCAATCTCCTTAGTTGTTTTCTTTGCTTGATGCAGGCCAATAATTTGACCCTTCTGAAACAGATTAACATCTTTTCCACAGCCACAGGATATGTCTTCCGACATGGTTGTTTAAGAAATGAGAAGCTACTCACTGCATCAGTTAGGTTTAAATAACTTGTTGCCAGCTAAAACATATTAATCACTGCAGTAATTATCCAATGGAAGGCTCTTACCTATTTGCTTAGTTAAACCCAGGTGGTGACTTTTTTTTGGCCAGGCAGTGTATTATTTTGAGAATACAGGAGTCATATAAGAATGTATATACAGTGGCATCCAAAAATGTGAATTGGTGGAATATATGGGGTATTTTCCTGTGGTAGTGGAGGAGGGATCATGTTTTATCCTACATATAATTATGGCATCATAAGAATACATTTCCTTGACTTACAATACATATTACAATTACATATCACCATCATATCAAAATTACAATACATATCACCCATTTCTGACTGAATATATGACTGAAAAATACCTTTATGGAGAGGGCAACAGTAGTCAAAATTCTCAATACTAGCCCATTTTTGCAGTCCATATGCTTAATTGTGGGACATTTTGTGCAAATTTATGAAGGAATAAAACAATGTGCAGTCTTAGGAACTTGCAGGAGGGCATGAGTTATGAGTAATTTGATCCACTGGCCACTCTGATACATGTTCCCTTTATTGGGAGTACATAGAGGACAGAATGGCCACCCCAATCCGTGAATGCCAGCATGAGGAAATAGCAGGTAAACCTTCATGAGAGTGCAAACACTGCTTTAGTGCTTTTCTCTTCAATAGCAACAGGCAACAACCAATTACAGAAAGCAGGGCTATTCCACTGGCAGTCCATGGGTCAAGCTAACTAGAAACATATTGTTGGTCTTATGGTCATTAAGAAGAAAAAATGTATTAAAGATTAATCAAAAATGTCACCATGTCCAAGTCTGCATGTATATAGTTTCAGCACACATCCCACTAGTGAAAGAACACCAAGAGCGATGCAGAAGAAGACTTACAGTCTTTTTACACAGATGTACAATACATCCTGTCCATACATTGTTTTATAAATAGCACAGGGGAAAAGGACCCGTTTAGAAAAGAATCTGGCCCATCTGGAAGAAATAGTTGAAAAAACTGGGGTCCTAACAAATGCACTGAGATTCTTATTCATGTTTTTTTGGATAATCTGAAAATTTGTTGGTTATCATTAATTGGCAGCATGCAGGCTGGTACAAAGAACAGAAAAATCAAATACAAATGTAAAATTTATAACAAAACATATATACATTTTACAAAGTTGTACATTTTCTCAAACCTTAACTAAATTCAAAATCACAAGTGTGTTGTTACATTATCGATAATGGTTTAAACATTTAATGGAAATAACAATCTCCATGCCCCATGTTTACTGCATAGTGGTACTGTACTTGCTTGAAAATATCCAAGGCCCCAACAATTACAGTTTTTTATGATCACTATAAAGCATTTTTCAATACTTTTAACACTTATCCTAAACTCTTAACGCACCAACACACCTACCACACACAATTGGCAAAACGGTTAATTTCATGCTCAAAATCACACATTGTAAACTAATCACCAACACTAATTTTCAAAATACAAGAATACACTAACACAATACACTAAGTCTACAAAAACACTGCAAACATGTCTCAAAATCAAATAATTCTTCCAAAACATTAACACATGTTCTCTTCCAACAGGAACATTTAGTCAATCATAGCACAATGTCATAAAAAACAGCAGATGGAATTACAGAAACTGCATTACTTTACGTGTCAGGTCTACCCTTATAAAATAGACAATATATTGTATTGAACATAAATTGTCCTTTGCACTGCAGTTTCTTTTGAAGCCTCTCTACATTTTTGTTTTGTTGGGTTTAGTAAATGCATGCATTTTGTTTCTTTTTTGCAAACATTCAATACCAAAAGTGAATGACTCATCTCAGAGTAGCTTTATAGAATGTACAGTTTATGAAAAAAATCGAATGATCGACAATGATTTTCATCTCCAGGCTGAAAAGAAATCCTCAATGGGGTTGAGGAAAGGGGAGTAAGGGGCAAGGAAAAAGAACATCATGGTGGAATGCCACATTGTCCCATGTGATCACATATATTGGCAAGTGGTCCCCCGCCTGTCCCCTTTCTGCCTCCGCACCAGTCTTTCATGCAGGTCTTCTAAAGACAGGAGAAGGCGGTCGGTGTTGTAGGGGCCAATCTCACATTTGTGCAGGAGCACACCATTGTTGGAGATTGCGGTGCACATGGTGATGTTGGCTCCTCTCTGGCCCGGCACGGCAACTGTGGCCCTTTTGCCAATTACGTTTCTTCCCCGCCGACGCCTTTTCGCCAAGTTGAAGCCAGCCTCGTCAATGTAGATCATGTCATGTGGGGCTTGATTGGCCTCCATTTGGCCTTGATTGGTTTATACCTGAACATATTGGTGACAGAGTACTTTGATGCGCTCACTGTTCCTTTCAAAAGGAACTTTATACAGTTGTTTCATTCGGACTCTGTGTTTAGCCAGAGTCCGAGAAATGGATGTTATGCTGATTCCTTCAATATTCCCAAAGACAAGGTTGTCCTCTACAACTCTGTCCTGAATTTCCTTCAGTTTTATCTCATTGTCAGCAATCACCATGTTGACAATGGCAAGCTCCTGTTGTTCATTTAGGAGCTGTCCTCTGCCCCCTGAGGGAGGTAGACATTGAATCCTTAGAGGAACAAAATACAGTTACATATTAGGGACTGGAGGCATACAGTTACTGTAATACATGGTAAAATTATTTACACTGTGCAGTAGGAGAAGCCCTTATATCCTATCTGTTGGTTTCTCGAAAAATCCGGACAATGGATGCCACTGTGTCCCAGCTGAGATTTGGCTGTACTCATTCACCAGCCTCTCTAAATGATAGCCCATAGTTAATGACATGGTCTATGATGGTAGCTCTTATCTCATCTGTTACCCTAGCTCTGGCCCTTCTTTTAGCGCCACCACAAATTCTAACTCCTCTCCCTCTACCTTGTCCTCATCCAGCCATTCCTCTCCCTTGGCCTTGTCCAACTCCTCTTCCCTTGTCCTTGTCCAACTCCTCTCTCTTGTCCTGGTACATGTCTTCCTCTCCCTCTCCCTCTCCCTCGTCCAGCCATTCTTCTTTCTCTCTTTCTGTTGTTCTATATAGGGTATATGTGATAATTAAATAAAAACAATAGCACGGGTTGTTATATTGTACCTTATAGTGATCAATTTTATTTTGAGAGACCTGATGAATAAAATACTATTATGCCACTAGATAATCAATGATTTACAAGAAACTATAATACAGTTACCCCAATAACCTTGCCTATACTTGTTTTTCAGCTGAAATGTATTAGACCGAACCAACAACACTGAACTTGAACAGCTGTTATTTTGGACCGATGCCTTTATCAAACTTCTAAAAATGTGAATGCTGGTATAAGTCGTGCCTTTTAAATCATGACGATTAGATATATTAGATAGTCAAGAGGGTCCTGATCGTAATGCCAGATTAGCCTATATACCTTGAGAAGTTTGACATAGCGTTACCATCCTTGAACTGGAACTGATGTTGAACACGAACAGATCAACCTTAAGCTAACCATCCCTACTCTCAGGCTGTGGAGCTTCTTGCTCTTTCGCATAGACCTGTGACAGGCTGCCCTGATGGGAACATTGGCAGTCATCCTGTCTCTGTTTGACACTGGTGAAAAAAGAGGAAGACAACATAAAGATCTACATAGGTAACTGTTATTGAGCAACCAATAATAAAATGTCATTAGTACTAGCTAGCTAATGCTAACGCTAGGTAATATACAGCAGGCACAGGTACTTTAAAAAATGTCATTAGTACTAGCTAGCTAACACTAGGTAATAGACAGCAGGCACAGGTACTTTAAAATTTTTGTTAGTACTAGCTAGCTAACGCTAGGTAATAGACAGCAGGCACAGGTACTTAAAAAAAATGTGGTTAGTACCCTCATAGTCATGGATACAGGTGGAAGCGTATAGCTTAAACCCCTTGTCCATTTTGCTCATAGGAGCTGTAGATGTCGACTTGCATATCCGATGCACATCGGATATACTAATTTTGGGCAGCTCCTGTAAGCATCTTGTATAGAACAGCGCCATTATCTCATCTACCGGAAATGGCCAGCACCGTTTGGCAAAACACGGAAGTCCGTTGCACATAACCCCCATTGTTCTTTGTCCACACAAGATCAGCCCAAAGAGGTCCCCTTTTTATACTATATGATCATGCGATTGAAAGAGCCTCAACACCTGAATATGTTTCCTAGACGGGAATCAGCTGTGATTGATCTATTTGCATATCTTCAATCAGCTGTTTCTCAATAGCAATGGAAAAAAATACAGGACATATATTTGTGTTTTCAATGTGAACTGCTGTTCACTTCAACTTTAGCCTATAAGTTAGGTTTAGAACATGAGGTTATCTGTTCTGACATACTGTGTGAAAGCATTTGTAAAGAGTTCCATTGTTTTGGTCTTGGTTGAGCTTGTGTGTAAAAGAAGTTCAAGCATTTTTAAAATGTGTTAACTGTATGCATTTTGTGTCAAAGGAACAAAAAATGTGTTAATTGTATAGCCCACAGAGACTGATGTTGTGCTAACTGTGTTAAGAGTTTTGGAAATGTGACTACAGAACTGAAAAAAGGTTGATAGCAATTGTAAAAAACTGTCAATGAAATGCAGTGTGCTAAAATATTACATAATGGGAACAGCAGAAAAATTTAATATTCTGTTTTTAAACCAAAAAAAAGACGTGATTATGGTACACTTTTTAATGGCCCCGTGTGTTCAGCCAGCTTCATTTGATAGCTGTTAAATTATACAGTAACATTGTTAAAGGAAAGGCTCTTCCATCTGTGCCCCAGCTGTGCTGCAATTAGCAGATACTTTATACTGTCGCTAGTCTGCAATGAAACACAGTTTCCCCCTTTTTGCATTGTGTTTCCATTCAGGAAGCTATAAATCCACATGGGCAAATTCTCCCTGCCTCATTCCAGGAATTATGATTTAGTGTATGTGTGTGTGTGTGTGTGTGTGTGTGTATATGTGTGTGTGTGTGTGTGTGTGTGTATGTGTTTGTGTTGTGTGTGTGTGTGTGTGTGTGTGTGTGTGTGTGTGTGTGTGTGTGTGTGTGTGTGTGTGTATGTGTGTGTGTGTGTGTGTGTGTGTGTGTGTGTGTGTGTGTATCTGTATGTGTGTGTGTGTGTGTGTGTGTGTGTGTGTGTGTGTGTGTGTGTGTGTGTGTGTATCTGTATGTGTGTGTGTGTGTGTGTGTGTGTGTGTGTGTGTGCGTGCGTGTATGCGTATGTGTGTGTGTGTGTGTGTGTGTGTGTGTGTGTGTGTGTGTGTGTGTGTGTGTGTGTGTGTGTGTGTGTGTGATTGAGCTGCTCCTGTATCAGTGCTTGTTTGAGGGTTACTCATTTTGGCCCAGAGCAGCGACCAGGGGCACCTGCTCCAGCACTCTCTCACCCCTATCTGTGCGCGCACCTGTTAACTGGTCTGCTCTGCGTGCGCGTTATGTGCTCGACCAGGGCTATTCAACTACTGCTTCATAGGCCAATCATTTGCAGGTGTTGCCAAACATTTTCCATTTCCTTTCCAAATTGTTGGGGGGGGTAATATAATTATTTTAAAAATGTATTTGCTGTCGTTTTAAATGCGCCAGAAATGTTAGTCTGTTTAGGTTCCGTTTGGTTCATTTCGCGGCATGGCAAATGGTGAAGTATTTCATATCTCATCAGTACCTCAGTAATTGAGAGGTTGCATTGTGGAGGTAAGACATTTTTAACATGCTAACTCAAATGCTTGCACATTTTTAAAAACCCCAAGATGTGGTTGGCTGTGGACAGATCAATTATCAGATAAAATGGCAAACCTCAACGAGAAACTGGGTGAGCCAGGTGTCTTTGAGATTTAAACATATGCGCACAAAAAAAGACAAAGGATTTCATCTTATCAACACATGGAATGTAAATTAAGCAGACATGCAGACAACGCTTTTGTTCCTTCACGAATCACAGAATGTACTGCTAACAAATTAAACCTCTCAACAGATTTTTTAAATTATTTCAAATTTAATAATATCCTTGCTCTATGCAAGGACATTTTGTTTCATGTTTAAATGTGCTTGGGAAAATTAGAGATATGTTTAAGAATTTATAGAGACCTCATTGACAACTGTAATTATTGTGATTTGTTTTTGCTTGAATAGAGATCTTTCTATTCTGTGCAGGCGTTTTTATCACTGGTATTGACATGAGAGTTGTCAATACACACACGCACGCACGCACACACACACACACACACACACACACACACACACACAGAGTTGTGCAATTCGTTGCTTTAAATATAATCCTAGATTATATTCTTACTTACTTTTATGAGATTCAGGCTACAGTCTGTCTCTGGTGCATATATATATATACCCTTACCCTTACGTGACAATCCCACGTGCGATTTGGACAGTAATGTGCTGTAACGGACAGTCTGTCCCTGTGTTTGATTTGTGAGTTCTGTCTCTTGCTCAGCACCATCCCTCGTGCATTTGGTGGCACGTTAATCCTTGAGATTAACCTGCAAGAATGTGTAATTGTATACGCAGATGGAGGCTGTCCGCTCTCTCACCTTCATGCAATACAACCCTCTGTTAGATACGCAGGATTGAAAATCAAATGTGTCGCTGAGGATAACGTCAAATTATCTCTAAATTTATCATGCCTATGGTTCATAACTCACATTATCTTTTTTCCGTAGAGAAATTGAGTGCAGATTTGCTTTGAATGTTCTGCAGACCAATATCAATGTGATCCAGTTTGAGAAGCTGGAGCTTGACATGAGCAGTGACAGAACTGGAGTGGGGGAGGGGGATGTACCAGTAAGGACATCACTCTCAGAGCAGCCAATGACCTGCAGGGCCAGGATTGTATTTTTTTTCTTCTATTTTCTGTTTCTGCTGTTTTTGTGTTTTTCCCCATTTTTCTCCCAATTTAGTAGCCAATTATACCCTCTTTTTCATGTCAATTATCCCCTCCCTCATATTGAGAGCTCGCTGCCGTAGTCCTGAAATCGGCAGTGACATGCGGTGGAGCACCGCCTCTAACGGGCTGGAACCCGCCAAGCAAGTCACCGTAACTCCGGTATGCACACAGGGCCACTCCTATATGCAGCGAGTTCGTATCGGCTTCCCTCCCCCCCCCTGGCCTGACAGTCAATTTCCGCCCCATAGTGTCACTCCCGGACAGAACAGAAACTGAACTAACCAACCCCCTTTCTGGAGACACCCTTATGTGCTTCACAGCGAGTTCACGCCAACCACCCACCCCCCTCCCTCAGGAGCGGACAGCCAAATGCCAGAACAGCCAAATGCCAGGGCCAGTCTGGCAAAGAAGGGTTTTGAACCATGTCCCTGATAGGCAGCTCACAGTCGTAAAGGACCAGTCAAATAAGGGTGCGTTAGACTGCTACGCTATCTGCCAGCCCCTCCAACCATCTCTTTTGAGGGAGGACATCCTTCAGTGTTCCTCCAAGCAAGACAAAATTAAAGAAGCAGAAAGCATCCTCCAGGGTCGCACTTCATAGTATTGCTTTGATCAACATCATGCCATTATTCATACAAATTAAGCACCAGTCACAGCTATCTGTATCCCATAACAAAGAATAATGTAAATGCGCTATGCTAAACTGAATGACAACAACTAATACTAGTACTACTACTACTACTACTACTACTACTACTACTACTACTACTAATAATAATAATAATAGTAGGATTTATTGTTTTTAAAATAATATTTTATCTGTAAAAAACACCCTTTGTTAATTGTATTTTTGTATGTGGGAGAATTATCTTGAGACAACACGTTCTCAGGTTTCTGCTCACTTAATGCTTTTTTTTCCTTCCCTCCCTTTTCAATAATAAGTGAAATAATTCCACTCTGACTTGAGTGATCTTGACTTGGGAAGGAGCCATGTCTTCTCAGCCCTGGGGTAGATAATGTAAAGCAAAATAAACATTTGTAATTCAATTATATGATATGTAGTTGAAATGTGCACATAACATGGATTGCCTTCCTGCTGTGCATGCCCCAGAATCACATTTCACTTCTGTTGAAGAGGCCTGTCTTCCACCAAATAATTAACATATTCCAATTAAGGAAATCCACACACATACACACACACATGCACACACACAGAGCACACATTCTCTCTCATTGCTAAAAAGGGATACTTATAAGCAAGGGACAAGTGGCTCCATAGGAGAATAGCCGCGGTGTGCATAGTATGTGTGTGTGTGTGTGTGTGTCTGTGTGTGCATAGTGATTATTGCCATGATATCAAATGGGAGCTGTAGATGTTTATTTGAACATACCAAGCGCACACTAATTCTATACCCCGTATGATGTTGACTTATAAACTCTCAAAATTCACATTCCTCGGAGTTCACACCAATAACAGTCACACAACAGACATGCCACTCCTCGCCTCCTACTCCCAACCCTCCATCCCGTTTGTCCATAAAATTGGTAGCTCCCTCCATAAGAGTAAACTGTAAACTTCTTTAAAAAACTGTAAACTTCTTAATGTATACTTTATCTCTTGAAGACTTAACAGACATTTATTTTGCTGAGTGTTTGAAATGGCAGTGTCTACAAGGTGCATTTTGTGAACCTTTTTGATCGATGCTGTGAAATCCTTGTCCGTTTCGTCCTCTGGTCTTTTTTTATTCTCAAGAGATGTTTGTAGACGACAGGTACGTTCCCCTTGCCTTTCTGGTCAGTCTCCTCCAGAATGGCAAAAATATTATATAAAATGGGTTCAATGACTACGGGTTAATGGACTGTTGAATTAACCCATCCTATAGCATGTTATTTTGTGAGAGGACCCTGCTGGCTCTCAGGCTAAGTGGACATGCAACATTCCTGAAGACCATGTGACCTGGGTTGATGACAATAACGTGTAGTGCCACTTTGTTATGTTTTGCTTGGGAGGCACAGAAGAAGGTATTCTGTCTTGTCCTCTGCTATACGTGCGTTTGTTATAAATGTTCAGACGAAGCATGTGCACCCCAGGGTTTTGATACAATCTGGGGCCAGATGTATACTCTCTTATTCGGTGTCACCACTCCCTACCTGTCCTCCTTTCCTGTTTCCCTGTCTGTGTCTCCTCACAATGTGATCTTCCTGTTTGAGCACGTCTTACTTCCTGCGCTGTTCCTGCTTTATTGTTTGCATTCCGCCAAGCTCATAGTGAACTTTCAGCCTTTCGTTTGCCTCCACTGCTCCCCGTCCTCACCTCCGGCCCCTTCTCCCCAAGCCCTGTCATCCCCACTTCCCCTTCTTCCTCCCCCTCCCCGGTGAAAAAAGACATTTGAGACTGGCTGCACGATGATGTAGAATATGTCCTTACGTAACAATCAGGGCAAGGTTTTTAGTTTTTCCTTTTTTGGGGGGGGGTTATGGAACGTGACATTTAAAAAATCTGTATTTGATGTCTTTGCTACATGGTGATTTCATTTAGTATTGCATGTGATTCCCTCGATGTTTCGCCCCATATTTTCCTTTTTCACCCTCAAAATCAGGTAGTCTTTATTCAAAGGGCAGCCGTGTACCATTGGAAAGGTGGATGTAGACGTGTACTACAGTAGAGGGTGGAGGTCACCCCCCTCTCCACCTGCATGTGTCAGTTTAGTGTGATGTCATCGCTAGGGTAATTCTCTAACACACATATTGGGTCAATTTTTTTCATTTGAAAAGTGTGTTTTTAACGATGTGGTCTCAGAGCCCTGTCCTGGCCTATCTTATCCCTCAAATTGCACAACACCCCAAACGTGAGCATATGAACACAACAGCAACAGTAATAACAATGAAATAATTTCAAGGAACCCAGGAGAATTTCAGTTATTTTTCAAATGACATGAATGCTGTTCTCTAAGCACATCCACATACATGATTACAGAGATCATTTCTCAAAGTGAGGAGATTAAATTAGACACTTCCCCCCACAGCTTTGCCCTCAAAAGTGAACTGGCTTCTAATGGACTGACAGAAGCATTACGTCACCACAATTTTCCTCATTATTTCGAACAGTCATCCTTCTTTCAAAAGGATTTGTAAACAGTCTTTTCACAATGAGCATTTCCTGCCTGTTAGGGGAATCATCCAATCACTGCCAATCAAGCTATCAGTCACAAACAGAATTGTTTTTGGCTGTAATTGACAACAACAACAGTGGTTTCACAAACACGAGGAATTTAGGGGGCTCTTCAGTGGTTGAATGATTAATATAAGTAATAAAAGTCCTTTCACTGAACATGAAGGGCGGTATTATACTCAAGTGGTTCAATATTTCATTAGAACGTTTTTTTCTTTGCTTTTCTCTGGCTGAGGGCATCACGCTTCATTAGACAAGGTCACAAGACCGTGACACAGGCTGCAAGCCTTTCAAATGAGGCCAGAGCAACTTTAGGAGGAGCAGAGAGAAGCGTGGCCAGGCTAGTGTGTCCTGACCACACCCGAGTCAAAACATTATTTGAAATACTTTAACCTTTTAGACGCCGGTAAACTTCAGGTAAGATTCCTGCAGGTTAATGACAATTTAAAAATAAATCTTTCCTATGATTGTATGTTTTTAACAGTAGCATGTTTCATTGAAATGTCTCAGGTATCTGCAGTACGGTTTTCAAATTTCACCAGCATCTAAAGGGTTCAGATATGTGTTTGGCCCAGGTCTGGTCCTGAGAGGTGGAGAGACACTGGTCGTCTGTCTGTGCTGATCCACTGACGAGGCTGCAGGACCTCCCTCCCGCTCTCATCTCTATTCCCGTGCCAGCTGCTTTCTGCTCACCAAGCGCGGAGGACTCACTGATCTGAGATCAGTAGGAGGGCAGAACATGTGTCCTGCTGTGCCCTGCCCTCCCGCCGCGCTCACACTATCATTCTTCTTCTGTTCATCCTCCAATCACTTGATTCCTCCACCTCTTAAACACACACTTAAGCTTTTGCTAATTGAGAGGATTTGAACACAAGCTGGTGCACTTCTTTCATCTGTGCTATGCCCTTTTTTCCAAGAAAGAAACTGTTACATGCAGGTATGTGATATGCCACTGCAGCATGTGTCTGGGTTATATGTTTATTTTTTTTTTTTTATAGTGTACAGTGATATTTAACCCAGCATCTTTTAAAACACTTTATCTGTAAATGATTCATTTTGAGGCATTATCATTAGGAATGCCATCTTTTCCCCTGAAACATCATGGAGATCTGTGATCGTGTATTTTATGTGTGGTATTTTCATAATCCTGTCTAAAATCATCCTAATGCCTGTAAAAATAATGTTGATAATAAAAATGGATCCGAGTTTTAAGTGATCATTTAAATAGTGCTGATGAAATGTCCCACATGATTTAACTGTCCCACATGACTGTCCCACAGAGATGGACTATCACTGTTCACTAAGATCACATTAAATACTGTTATTGTATGACTCAATCTCCCATAGTGCATAGTACTGATAAGAGGCAATTCTAGGGTTTGACCTTTAGGAGGGCTCAGCCCTCAATGAGAATGTGAGATGTACACATGCAAAGCACAAGCCTTTGCAATGACTAAACATTTTCAGGGAGTCCTGTTTCATATTACTATCAGGGTAAACATTAAGGGGGGTGGGGGACTCCAGTCATACAGCAGTATACAGTCACAGCATATTCTGATATTTATTAGAAGGGACACAGAGCATGAGTTACACAAGTCATGGAAGACTGAACCACAGAGGGCATATGGACTGTCATTGTGACAGCATTCAATTAGAGAGAAAAAGCAGAGAGATAGATGAGGCAGCTGTCATTTGGTAACATATGTGTTATACACTGTTACTCTTTCACACTACAGATAAACCTGAACAGGGTGATACAGTTTGAATGAAATACCCAGCCAATTTCAATTTATTCACCTGTATAATATCTTTTTTCCAGAAACAATTATGAGAATTAATTCAAACTGCACTCACAGTCTGGAAGTATTCCATATTTGCGGTGCAGGCCGCCATTAACTGCAGCCTCGTTTCTGGTTATTTATGGGATGTTTGATGTGACAGGCCCCTGGGGGAATGGAGGTGGACTCATTACAATAATGTGTGTTTCCATTCATTGCTTTATATTCCCTGCCTCTTGTGTAGAGAGATTGAAATGTTCATTGAGTACCACTGTCTCCCCCTTTCTAAAGATGCACGCAGACATCCTGCACCCTTTATGTCAGCACATCACTGTGTTCATATTGTACCTGGACTGAGACAGTGAGTGGAACCCATATGTGGAGGGCGTCGGTCTCTGCGGCAGCGGAGTGGAGTTGCCTCTCTTTTGCCATGGGGTTGCTGTGGAGGACCTTTGGAACAATTGTACTTTCCGGGGCCAGGTTTGGCAATCACGCAGTTGACGAGATTGCTGGCGGGTGCCCGGAATTTTAGTTCCAAAGGTCCCAATTATTTAATCAGTATTTAATTGGTGTTGATTGGTGTGGATGATAAGTAATTATTCACTTACCTGGTTGTGTGTGAGAATGTGAATGGGTGTGGTGTATGTGAATTGTTTGGTGTTGAGTAATTGTGATTGGGTGTGTGAATGATAGATGGATGATTGCCTCACGAGTCCCAGGCAGAAAGTAAATCTATTTAAGAGCAGGTGGGGCTTAGTCTTGTCATTCATGTGTGTGTCTTCAGAAGTGTTAGTCTTGTCATTTATGTGTGCGTATTGGAGACTTGTTGGTTGTTGTTCACGTGGGTGTGTTGTTTGTGAGTGTTGGTGTTTGATGTGATTCTGTCGAGCATGGTGACCAAGCTTCTGGGAGGCGGAGTCGTTGTGGAGTTGGTGTGGATAGTTTGTGTGTGTTCATTAAGAGTGACTGAGTAGAGTGCTTCCTGTGTGTGGGAAAGGGAGAGAGAGGGTGCACTAAGAGTGTCCGCCTCTCTCCTTCGGAGTGATTGTGAAAGAGCGAGAGAGGGCGCACTGGAAGAGTGTCCGCCTCTCTCCCTCTGTGTGATTGGCAGAGAACCTGCACTAGGGAAGTGAAGTGTT
Source organism: Aldrovandia affinis (assembly GCA_029706075.1). Lineage (NCBI taxonomy): Eukaryota > Metazoa > Chordata > Actinopteri > Notacanthiformes > Halosauridae > Aldrovandia > Aldrovandia affinis. The sequence continues at coordinate 3,170,805 of JAINUG010000036.1, read as the reverse complement.
TCTGGACAACGGCCCGAGAACTCTCAATGAAAGAGTGGAGAGTGTCTCGGGGCTGGTTGCCAGAGAACTCACTGTGATGAGTGGCGAGGGTTTCTGTGTGTTTGGGTCAACAGAGAACTTTTGTTCAACAGAGAAGTTTGTGTGTCTCTGTGTGCATGGGTTTGGGAAGCACTTGAAAAGTCACTGAATATGTGTGTGCCTGGTGAGGTTATAGTGGATCTAGACTGAAGAGGCGCGGTGTCCTGTTGATATGTGTGATGAGTGAGCGTAGGGACAGTGTGTAGAGTTCTACCCTATCCCGTTAAGTGTTGATGCGTGTTAAATGTGGATGTATGGAAGCGGTGTGGAAAGCCGCTGATTGTCTGTGTTTTGTGTGTTTCCCCGGAAGGCGATTCCCCACTCAGAGAAGGTGGGCTTTCATTTAGTTTTGTTTATTTTAGTTTGTTATTTTGGTTAATTGTTTTTGCTTGAAAGCTTTGCGGCGTGTAGGGTGAAGACTTTGTGTTTTGTGTTTGTTTATATTTTGTTCTCCCGCTGTTTCTCTCTCCCGCGTCTGGGGTAGAGAGAAAAAATTAAGATCCGGTCGGAGACTGGCAAACCCCACTCCTCTGCCACTTCTTACCATTGGCTACTCTGCTCACTTTCAGGGATTTGTCATGTGGCGTGTGACACCATACTATTTACCTGTTGAGAAGGTCCTGGTTCTGTTCAGGGGCCTGACAGTAATGATGTGTATATACAATGCCCCTTTAAAATTTACAGTTTACAATCGGTGTGATTGAGCAGGCTGTAGACTTATCAATCCAAGTTATTTTAGTTTTTTAAATTTTACAATTACAATTTACAATTTTTTACAATCACGTTGGCACTAATTTCAGAACTTTGAGGTAATGTTTCAAAACTGTAGACACAAAACTCAAAATGGATAATCAAAATGCATTTTTCAAAACTCTAAACTTTTTTTACAATACACATAAACCTAAAATAATTTGTTTGCCTAACCAAATCACTTGTTCACAATGACACAACTTAACATCAAAATATTAGCATTTTAAAATGCAATACACACATTATATATGATACGACTGTCTTTTAATTTAATTACAATGCATCTAACTATCAATTAATCTGCTCAAAATGATAAGTAGCTGTAGCATTACTCCTAACTGATGAACAAAATTACATGTTTAGATCATGAATGTTTTAGAATAAAGAAATCTATTGACATCAAGTACTTTGGAACATTAATCAATTTTACTCCATTAGCTTTGGATGCAGGGCTGGCAGTGTAGTGTAATGGTTAGTAATGGAGCTGGGCTTGTAACTCAGGTTGCAGGTTCAATTCCCAGGTGGGGCACTGCTGTTGTACCCTTGAGCAAGGTACTTAACCTGAATTGCTTCAGTAAAAATAAATTGATTGTATGTAAAGAAATGCAAACTGTGTAAGTCGCTCTGGATAAGAGCGTCTGCTAAATGCCTAAAAATGTAAAATGTAAATGTAAAATGTAATATTTCATAATCATCCTTTATCAGACACTGTTCCTATGGTTCCATGTTCCACTGTTCCAGGCAATGTTTTCAGATTTGACAGTATGTATGCAGGCCCTTTTCTTGGCTTTTACAATAATGACAACTCGTTACTGATGATTGATTTCACATTGTGGTATAAAATGTTTGTATCCACCTGCAACTTCATAGCGACAACAAGCAGGCAGATGATCCATGTCAGAATAGAGGTCAAGCAGTGAAAGGAGGAGGAGGTGGTGGTCAAGGGTATGGCAGAGGACCCCTTCAGAGAGCTGGCTGTGGGTCCTATTTGAGAGGTGGGGGGAGGACGTGGTAGAGGACAAGGCCACGGATTAAGACAGCGACAGCAACAGCAAAGAGTGCCCAATGAAATCCGAGCAGTAGTTGTGGACCATGTCATAAATCGTGGCATGACAATGACTGAGGCAGCTACAATGATTCAGCCAAACCTCAGAAGATCAACCATGGCCTCAATCATCAGAACTTTCCTCCATGAGAACCGGTAAGTCTTCAGCATGCACTATGCATTACTCTCAATTGTCAAATTACTGCATACTGCATGCCACTGCATACCACACAGTAGGTGTTGTGACTGAATGTGCTCTTTGTTTTCCCTGAAGAATTGAGACAAGGCCAAATGGGGGAGGCAGACGTCAAATTCTGACTTACCAACAAGAGCTGGCTGTGGTCAATTTTGTTATCAGAAATGATATACGCCTGACTGAAAACTCAGCAGCACATCATTGACAATGACGATGTGTTCAACAACGTGGAGGCCATAAGTCTGCCGACTATTTCACGCATGAAAAGGCACCAGGTGTCTCTAAAACAGATATACTCGGTGCCTTTTTAAAGAAATGCAGCTAGAGTGAAGCAACTGTGGACTAAGTATGTTCAGGCATGTTTAGTTTCAAGATTCCTGTTGTGAAAGGTTCAAGTTTGATCTACATTATTCTGTAAGGTTGTTTTCTTTCAATTTCTTTTTAGAGGGTGATGGAGCTGGATGCTGCAGAGAACCACCACTAATTCCTCTTTGTGGACGAGGAAGGCTTCAACCTGGCCAAAACAAGGTGGAGAGGTCAGAACTTAATTGGCCAGCGGGCAACCATCCAGGTACCTGGACAACGTGAGGGCAACATCACCATGTGTGCTGCAATAATAGAGGACAGTGTGGTGGGACACAGACCTCTTATGGGATCCTATAATGCAGCGCTTCCTTGATGACCCATGTGGTCAAACCATGTGTCTGGACAGATTCACCATTTCCACCCCTTCAGGGTTTTTTGATACATCCTCCAATTGTGTAAGCGTGAATAATAACAAATTCATTTTCCATTTGCCCCTTTAATTTCCTTCTCAAATCCTTGGCGAGGTGCCTCACACAGTAAGAGGTTCTTTCGAGTGGTTTCCACACTTGTTTGTTGGATTGAAAAGGAGACTGCTGGTGTCCTCCAAGATGACCTCTAAACTAACCTCTGATTCAGAAGGAGCTGTAATTTGTTGGGGGGTTTTTTAAAATCCTATTTTGAAATTCAGCTCCAACCAAATAAACTTTTCTCTTCACATTTTGTGCTGCCCATCTAAAATGCGTTATATAACACATATAACTCTCCCCCTCTGTGGTGTGTAAAACCAATATCATTTCCAGAATATCATTTCCCAGATGCTGCCTGTCAGCCAAGCTGGAAATTATTAAACATCATTAAAGGGCATCAAGGGATGTTAGAAACATTTGCTGGCATAACTATTAGAATTTCAAATGGGAATCTCATCAGAGCTTAAAATTCTGTTACAAATTTTAGAAAAAGTAAATAGAAAAATGAACCTACTTGAAACTGTGTATTATTTATTTATTAATGTTATTTATTAACCTTTATTTTGAGAGGGAAGGTCTCATTGAGACTTGGCCGCTTTCACAGGAGAGCCCTGTTAACAAGCATATAAAAAACAATTGTGGTGTCCCCAGGGGTTTGGCAACACTCATGGACCTTGCAGAGTGCGTAGGCAACTTAAAGAACACAGAGGCAGTATTCAAAACAAAATGATAATTTATTCAACTAATAATCTTATTGACAAGCACTACACAAAACAAAGGGCGGGGTATTCGGGGGAATACAAACACAAAGTCCACAATCTTTATCTCGTTGTCAGTGTCCAAAATCCAGTTCCGTTATCCAGGTCAATTCCGTTATCCCAGTCCGTAGTCAATCCAAAGGGGGGTCCTCAAAACAATCCAATTTCATACACAAAAAATACTCCAAAAACACTTTTCCACTCTCTCTCTAAATCCCGGCTAGTCAAACGACATCACGGTTTCTCACTCTCCTTCAACACACTCACCAACTCCTTTCCAAACACGTTCCTACTCCTTTTCAAAGTGTGATGGGATTCAGCCCTTTAAATAGGCCCCTGTTCGTTAGTCCCATTGCCTTTAGTCCGTTCAGGTGTTACTGTGGCCTGCTGGGAAATGTAGTGTTTTCAGCTCCCATTTGTTGAAGGACCCGGCAGCCTTTCCTTGTGCAGCCTCTTGGGCTGCCACACAATATAGAATACAATAAACGACAAAATACAATACAATTAAATTAATTTAAAAATATATATATAAGGGGGAGAAAAAGCTCAGTCAGTTACTTAGCGCATTCCTCTATGACATAGTCCTCCAACAACTGTTTGAATATTTGCAAGGACACAGCTGTGTCAAGTCGAAGGAAACCTTGCATTTCATTCCACAGGTATGGTGCAAAGAAGCTAAAAGCCTGTTTCCCTAAATCAGATGTTGTGAAAGGAACCTCTAACGTTATACAGTCCTATAACATAAAAAAAGATGTTAAATAAAATGGTCATTTGTAAGCCCTTTGTAGATGAATAAAAAAATGTGTATAGCTGGCCATATACTGCACATATATTTCACATGCAATGGCCCTCATGATTTTCAGGCTTATGCTAAGCATATTCTTCCCACCACTTTCCCTGACTTCCATTTCTCAAAGAAGCACCCAATATCTCTTGCAGAGTTTGAAATTTGACCAGACAATTACTGTCCGTCTGATGTGAAACGTAAAAAGCAAAGCACTTCGTGGGTTTATTGAATCACAGTCTCTTCATTGATCAGAAAACGTGCCGAAAGCATGGTGAGCTAACATGGTGACACAGCGATGCTGAGATGCTCTACAGTCAGATTTCAGCAGGCCACAAGCCGTTGAGATTTTACAATAAATAAATCAAACTGTGAGTGACCTACAATGGTAGAGAGGGTGATGGAAGGCTGCTCAGGCTAATACAAGCTGTTGAACATGACAGCTCCAAGTGTGCTGGTCTTTCTCTTGCCCAAACCTTGATGTCTGTCCTGCAGAACAGCTTATCACACACCTTGGCTGTATTAAAAGACCTTATCATTCTTATGTTTAAATTACTCATTTCATAGTCATAGCCACTGTACATCAGGTGGAGCTCCCTCAACTCAAGTGGTATAACCACTTTTTCTGAATGTTTTTTTAACCTATGCTAAATGTTAGCATGTCGCTGCTTCATTATAATGGAAACATACTGTAGCTATTAATGAAGTAATTTACCCTCTTGTTACATGTATGTTAAACAGCTTACAGTGGCTCCTCTTGTTTGCTTAACCATGCAGGCTATGGCTGGAAGCCTTGTCTATCAGCCTGACAAACTGACACATCAATATCGTACTACGACGTCTTGCCCTCTGGAGACGACATCCTTTCAACAAGAAATACTAAGTGCTGAGGTTTGGGGAACAATGCCACGAAAAGTGTCAGTGTTATCGTTTTGCTTTGGAGAAATGTCAGATGCACTGTTATGACTGCAAAACTAGTACCTTTTCATCCCCACTCCCACTCCATCATTAATAATATTGCTTTGTTCCCTTATCAGAGTAGCTGGCTGCTCATTGCTATTGGCCCAGGACATAGAAATTGCCGAAAAACATAGAGTGCCGAATCTCACAAGCTTCATAGGGAAATATGTAAGACTCATTTTGTTTTTGATGACAGTAATCCTCAAGGCTATTTATCTCTGATTAACAATACTCCATCTCCAGACTGGATGGATTATAGAGAGAGAGCTGGCATTGCCTCCGCACTTCATAATGTTTAACTGTGTCTAATTCCAGCCAACCCAAAAAATTCTTCACTTAACAACGGATCTACCTAACTTCTTGTTTTAAATGTAAAACTCCACTTGGATATTAAACTGTATTCCGTTGACAGCATGTTCAGTGCTCACATTCTGACTCTTCACTTTTACGTGTTTACGAGGTTAGGGGTTTACGAGGTTACGCATTTACGAGGTTACGCATTTACGAGGTTACGCATTTACGAGGGGATTTGCGTTGTTTACGAGGTGCACATGCATTTACGAGGTTACGCATTTACGAAGTTACATTTACGGGGTTGCGTGTTTACGAGGTTACATGTTTACGAGGTTACACATTTACAAGGTTACGTGTTTACGAGGTTACATGTTTACGAGGTGACGTGTTTACAAGGTTACATGTTTACGAGGGTTACGCGTTTACAAGGTTACGCGTTTACGAGGTTGCGTGTTTATGAGGTTACGCATTTATGAGGTTACGAGGTTATATGTTTACGAGGTTACGGGTTTCAGATTTACTTGTGGTTATCTACACAGACTCATTGTGGCGGATGGGATCCTCAGATGCCGGTGCACAGAGGTGCGTGCTCTTCGCTTGCTCCTGTCAACCATGCTGGGACCTTGGGTCCCCATTCATGGGTACAGGCATGCCGAATATGAACCCTGCAGCTGTTTCAGAGCCGCCTGCTGCTGCCAGCCGTTGCGTTTAATCAGGGTCTATATTCTTGTTTGGCCCCTGTCACTACCCCCCACCCCCTACACTTCAAGGCATTTTGCATTCTTGGACATTGTGCATGCTCTGCCCTTGCACTTACATAATATTTGGTTATATAAGCGATTTCAAAACATTTTTCTTTCATTGCCATAATTATACTGAATACCGTGGTCACTCTCCACATTTGCTTCTCATATCTGTCGCCTTGTTCGTCAAACGTTTGTCAAAATATTTTTTTAAATACTCTTGAGTGCTCCCCCATAGGATGTTGCATGACTGCGTTTATTTCATTATTGAAAATCATGAGTATGCATAACCCCTGGAGGACATTGGATCCGGCAGACATCCATGTCACAAACGGACCAGGCCAGTGACTTATTGAGGCGGCAAAGTTTTTATGGCCGAGGGGACTGGTGCAGACATGTGACGCCAGGCTTCCACTAACCTCTCCCCTGGCCTTGTGACAGCAGCAATTATCTCCAGTGTCCACCAAATACCAAAAGACACCATGAGGGAATTGGATAATTGATATAGACAGGTGTTTCATTAACTAGAGTAATCCAAATAGAGGTAATTACCTCTGTCAGGGCAGGCAATCCTTTGCTTCAAGGGAAAGTGTAAAGTTGGGAAAGCGCAGCATTCCTGTTCTCAGCCACCAGTTCATACCTCACTGAACATTTTCGTCGCTGCTGTGATCTCCCACCTGCTGGTTGAGGACGTTTAAGGCCTCCGCCTCCAACACCCCTGCTTCTCGTGGCAGCGGTAAGCATCGCCGACGCAGTCTCCTCTCGGTTTTGATTCCCTTCACGTACGTCAAATGCCCGCCCACTTCCACACACACGCAGGTGTTCCACCCCCTTCCACACAAACACACACACGCAGGCATTTCGCCCCCTCCACACACACACACACACACACACACAGGCGTTAGGTGCGATTCACTTTCGCACTGGTAGCTTTGTCACAGAGATGAGTCTGTGCTCCGCCCGCTGTCTCTGCGCAACAAAGGAAACTCCCAGTGGGTTCACGAGGGAGCTTTTATCACAAAGAGGATACGTTGAGTGATAAACGGATCCTCTTTATCCTTTCCAGCTGCAGAACGGACAGCGCTGGCAACCTGGTAATGCTAAAAGAAAAATGACGATCATAGTGATGATGAAAATAACGTGGTGTGGAATTTTCATGCTGCCTCCGGACTGATATAAATGGGAATTGACTTTAACAGATGTTCTGGTGTGAAACCACTCCTTCAGGGGAAACAAACCTGTCACAGATTCTCTTTCAGTTATTGATATGTATATATTATACTATATATATATATATATACACTATATGGCCAAAAGTCAGTGGACACCTGACCATCACACCTATATGAGCTTGTTGGACATCCCATTCTAAAACCATGGGCATTTATATGGAGTTGGACCCCTATTTGCGGATATGACAGCTGCCACTCTTCTGGGAAGGCTTTCCACAAGATTTTGGAGTGTGTCTGTGGGAATTTGTGCCCATTCCGCCAAAAGAGCATCTGTGAGGTCAGGCACTGATGTTGGACGAGAAGGTCTGGCTCGCAATCGGCATTCTAATTCCTCCCAAAGGTGTTCAATGGGGTTGAGGTCAGGGCTCTGTGCAGGCCAATCGAGTTCCTCCACACCAAACTCGTCTAACCATGTCTTTATGGACCTTGATTTGTGCACAGTCATGCTGGAACAGCAAAGGGCCTTCCCCAAACTGTTGCCACAATGTTGGAAGCGCCCAATTGGCTAAGATGTCTTCGTATCCTGTAGCATTAAGAATACCCTTCACTGGAACTAAGGGGCCTATCCCAAACCCTGAGAAACAGCCCCAGACCATTATCCCTCCTCCACCAAACTTTACAGTAGGCACTATGCATTCCGGAAGGTAGCATTCTCCTGGCATCCGCCAAACCCAGATTCATCCATCAGACTGCCAGATAGTGAAGCATGATTCATCACTCCAAAGAACACGTTTCCACTGCTCCAGAGTCCAGTTGCGGCGTGCTTTACACCACTCCAGCCGATGCTTGGCATGCTTGGGATGTGAGCTGTTGTTGCTCCTAGGCGCTTCCACTTCACAATAATAGCACTTACAGTTGACCAGGGCACATCAAGTAGGGCAGAAATTTCACGAACTGAATTGTGGCAAAGGTGGCATCCTATGACAGTACCACGTTTAAAGTCACTGAGCTCTTTACGAACCATTCTGAATTTTAAATGTTTGTCTGTGGAGATTGCATGGCTATGTGCTGGATTTTATGCACCTGTTGGCAATGGGTGTGGCTGAAACACCTGAACTCAATAATTAGTAGGGGTGTCCACTGACTTTATAATGTATATATACAATTTCATCATAGTGGTGCACAGTATATGTGATACATTGTCACTACACACAATACCTTGCACACACTGCAATCACTGGTATTTACTGTGGGCAACAAATTAAAGGCAACATGTCAAATCGAATTGTAAACTCGAATCATAGTCAAAATAATGGGCTGTCTTAATTATAAAAAAATGCATACCACGCTAACAGAGCCTTGCTCAAACCTACTCACACTCTTGCTAACAGGGACACATACATATGCATACAGACATGCAAGCATATAGGCCACACACATACAGACACATGCACACATGTACACAAACACACACGCACGCACACACATTCACATTCTCTCTCTCTCACACATACACATGCACACACATACATAACTTTATGCATGCACACACTTTCTCTCTCCCTCTCTCTCTCATTCCCTCTCTCTCTCTGTCTCTCTCTCTCTCATTCTCTCTCTGTCTTCCCTCTCTCTCTCATTCCTCTCTCTCTCTCTCTCTCTCTCTCTCTCATTCCCTCTGGAAGTATTCCTCTGATCTCTTTGTGCCTGTGTTGATGATTTGTGAGCACGGACTGAAGGAGTTACTCTCCACTGAACACAGTGTGTGATACGGACTGAAGGAGTTACTCTCCACTGAACACAGTGTGTGATACGGACTGAATGAGTTACTTTCCACTGAACACAGTGTGTGATACGGACTGAAGGAGTTACTATCCACTGAACACAGTGTGTGATACGGACTTAAGGAGTTACTCTCCATTGAACACAGTGTGTGATACGGACTGAAGGAGTTACTCTCCACTGAACACAGTGTGTGATACGGACTGAAGGAGTTACTCTACACTGTGTGTGTGCGATGGTGGCTCATCTTGTGTGCGCTGCACATCAGTAATCTGCCACAAACAAAGAGACATGCATCTCCTTTGGGTTAGGAATTTAAATAATCATGCATCTAATTATGAAGCTGCTCTCCAAGTGATATTCTGACTCATATAAGCTGGACAAATCCATATTCACATAATAATGTAGGAACGGAAAAGCTCAACAAATAAGCAAATGAATAAATACAACAAAAGTGTATTTATTTAAAACCCCTTTCAACTTTAAAAATCTATATTAAGATATTCATATTGCCATTTAAGATTACATCTATAGTCATCGTTCAATTATTTCATTTTTGTCAGTTAATATTTATATAGAATTGCAAACCAAAAATGTCTACATGCAGGGTTGGGACTGGTGAAAATATCCCCCTGGGATCATCAAGTTGGATAAACCTTTTTGGATAACCTTTTCCTTCCCAGTGTTACAGGTATGGTATGCAGCTGCCAACAACAATGTCTATCGCTGTATTACTGCACTGATCTCTTGTGCAAACAATGATTGTTCTTACCATGTATTAATGCACATCTTGTAAGTCGCTCTGGATAAGAGCGTCTGCTAAATGTCACGGTTTTACCTTGCTCAGCCGCTGGGGGCGCTTGACCATGTGATGGCTTGTTTTCTTTGGTTTTGTGTGAGGAATCATTGTTATAGCCACCTTCCTTATATGGTCTTTCGTCGGTGTGTTTTCCGATCACGTCCAGCTGTGGATTATCAGTGTTCATTCCGCCTCCTATTTAAGTTCTGCGTTTACCTCATACAAACGCTTCTGTGTAAACCATTATTACGCTCTAGCCGGTACTTCTAACTAAGGGTTCGTTTTCCACTCTGTGGTCTCTCAGTTAAAGAGAGAAGGTACTTCGTATTACTTCTAACTAAGGGTTAGTTTTACTGTGGTTTTCAGTTAACTAAGGGTTAGTTTTACCACTCTGTGGTCTCTCAGTTAAAGAGAGAAGATACTTTGTATTATTTCAAACAAAGGGTTAGCTTACCACTCTGTGGTTCTCTCAGTTAAAGAGAGGGGTCTTATTTAGTTATCTCTACTCTTTGTTTGTCGGGGCTATTATTTCCCAGAGCTAAAGTATAGCTATTTGTTTTCAACGCACCTCGTTGAGGAGCGTTCGCCCTACTAGGGTTGTTTTTGTTGGGTTTATTCCCGTGGAGTTTGTCCCAGGGTTTTCTTTTGTTTCCCCGCTCCCTAGTCTGTTTTCAGATTTAGTGGCTGGTCGCTTGCGTCCAGCTTTTAGATACCCGTGAAATCTGCGTGTGGCTCTTCCATCCTCGACCCACACTACACTAAATGCTTAAAATTTAAAATGTAATTGTAATAAACGGGCTTGCTGAACATTGTGTTCGATCAGACACACAAAATGTTGGCAAAATAACTTTTTTCTTTAATCATGACATACCGACTTCAAAAGGAATATCAAATTGTGTTTGTTTAACCCCCTGAGGTTGACTGGATCGCCGACGATCCAAGCAGCAATAAAAGCAGACAGAAACCTTAGAATCGCGACTTTCCGATTTGAGCACTAGCAAATAATGAGATATTTTTATTTAGGTTTATTAGACCAAAAGTAAACCTTGCCTTTCACTCTCTGTTTTACCTGGAAGTACCGTCCCCCTTCTATTGACATGGTAACTAGGTGCTAGTCTCGGGGATGGGCGTGGGGCCATGTGTGAAATCGCAGGTGTAAACAACACATAGCTACAATGTGCCGACATTATGTAGCATCTTGTCTGTGTTTACGGTTGCAATCTGCCAGCAACAGACTGTATGCTGATATTTATTTTATTTCCCATGTTTTCAAATACTCGTGAAAATATATGAATTCCGTCTTGTCATGCTATACGGAAACAATCAGAGTCATTGTGAACTGCTGCGAATAATTAACGGGAGGATATTTAACCAGCTGGCATTCTCTGTTTCGGCGCTTGGATATTATCTAGCTTAGCTTGATAGTACCTATTGTGATTAATGTTTCTTGCCTCTCGAGAACTTGTTTGTTCGTGTGCTTATTGTTGTTTATATTCCCAGTGTTTAGTTTATTCAGAGTTTTTGGATACGTTTTGGATTTACTGTTTTACTTATGTGTTCCTGATCGTTGGTTATTTTGGTTTGTTTTGTTTATGTCTTTCCGTGTCTCCGCAGACACGGATTTTGCTTTTGTTTTCATACAGACGTTTAAAGATAAATAAATATTTTAAACCCAGAAAACTGGCTACTTTTGATCATGTGCCTGTGCCCACTGCCAAACAGACTCTGGATGTTGGCAAACTAACTTCTGTTGGTCGCAAGAAATGCGTACTCTGCAAGATGTCGTTGAAACAACAGTGCACTCCATGGGAGTGCAAGGTTTGTGATGTTCCCTTGTGTCTACAGTTGACCAGAAACTGTTTTGAGAAGTGGCACCAAAGACTGTGAAAGAACAGATTGTCTCACCATGTTTTAATTTTGATTTTTTTGTATATAGTTTGTGTGATGTTTTCAATAAATCTTCCAAAATGAAAAAAACTTATTTTCTTTCTGTCTTCTGCATGGCTCACTGACTATTGCTTACTCTGATGGCTTTTGTCTTTGTCTGATGACCTTTGAGAGAGAGATGGCCCATCTGACAGATCTTACAGGTGTGGACAACCCTCAGGTGTGGATCATGAATATTCAGGAAATTAGCATATAGCCTCCCACAGCCTGAAATAAATTTGACCAGTTCTGATAAAAACAGGTTTTTAGCTATTTAGATCTCAGATGTGCTAAACTATTTTGACATCCTTACATAACCAAGACCTTGATGAACAAATGCATATTGGCAAAACAATTCGTCACTATAATTTAGTGTGTGCTTTCACAACTTTTGTGACTGCAGAAAAATGTACTCTTTATAACTTGTGTGTTTGTAGATCTATTTACAAGCTGCATATGATACTGACCAAACTATTTATGGCATATAAATGTAGCTGTGATTGTCCTTCAAATAAAAATATCAAACACTTTGGAGTAAGTGTGTGTTAAGTTGATGAAATTGAGATAAATATTGGACCACGCCAAAATCACAAAGCTTCTCTGAGCTAAGCACGGACCTCAGGGGGTTAATACAGCAAATAAATGAGAAAGTACTAGAAATGTTATAACAATGTTATAAGAGATGTTTCCATGTATCCCCCTTTACATTTCACCCCTATTTCTGAGAGCGTCATATATGTAATCAGATTTAAAAGTAAGTAATACTCCAGCTCTCCCAGTTTTACTCTCTGGAAGTGGTTCACTAACAGGAAGTGTGTTAATAGTCTCTGTTGTAAAAGGGAAGCAAAAAAAAAGCTTTTTGTAAAAACAAAAACAAAAACAGAGAAGCAGGTCTTGATAGTAGGATGTAGGAAGGTGAAGGCCCCCATTTTGGTCCTAGGCTTACTCACATAATCAAATGCAGCTGTGGCAAGCTGTGCATGTGGGCTGTTCAACAGTCACACAGCAGGGAGAGAGGAGGAGAGAGTTGGGGATGTCCTCATTTTTTCTCTGGTAAAAAAAAAAGATTATTGCATAATTTAGAATATTAAATAATTTATGTGGTGGACGGTGCAAACTAGCTTCAGTTGTTCTTTTTAATGATTATGGTTCATAGTTGGTTAAGAATTAAAGCAAAGTCCACCTGAATGAAAAGCTTTATAACTGAAAACCTCTGTAAAGCAACATACATATCAATATGCCCTTGGTAGTCTTCAAATGAAATTGTTTATTTGCTAAGCATATGCTGCTACACATTCTGGCAGCAATTTTTTCGGTTGAGATTTTTAAATGGAGGGTCGCAACCTTGCTCAAGGCATCACCCTAGAGATTTCACCCTACAACCTACAGGTGCACGTATCCCCCAGCACCCTAACCACTACACCGTATGCCGCCCACATGTTCCATGAAGATCATTAGTGGACACCAAATGCGCAATGGTACCTCTCAACATTTGACCCTTGCAAAGTCACTTACACTTGTGCCCCCACAATATTACATAGACGGCATAACAAATTATGGTGAGTTCTATAAAAGTTCACTTGTATTCTCCAAGCTAATGTGATGCGCCGAGGGACTGTGTGCACCAGAGAGACTTCAAAGAGTGCGGAGATTTAAGCAGATTAAGATACACTCTGTTTTGGATCAGCTATCCTCAAGAGGAAATGGTGCAGATGTCATTTGCAAAGAGATGCTTGCACTTTAGAACCAACAAGCTGCATCACAAGGCAAAGGATTTAACAGCCTCGGGCATTTGCTGTTTGATATTTATAGTTTTATTTTTTATTTTTTATTTGTGTGTGTGCTTGTGTCTTTGGAGAGGCAGTCATTTATCTGAGCCCTGTCTGTCGGGGCGAGAAGAGACAACACGAGAGGCTTGAAGAAATGAGACGTTCAAACACTTCATGTGAGGGACAATGGGTCGAGCCAACTTTCACCAAGGTCGCCAGCTGCTCTGCAAAATTTCCACCTGCTCTTTTACCAAAAGAAAGATTTGTTGAAGGATATGTTTTGAGTGGCAGTACATTAGAATCGCTTGACACTGAAGCACTCTGTATCTCTTTGTTCCCCCGGCCCCTGATTATCAGTTTGTTCATCCAGAGGTTTTTGTGTGTGGACTACTCAATTGTTCTCTGCAGCAAAGTGTATTTTTCCAGGCCCCAACCTTCATCTGCAGTGGAACAAGCAACCCGTTTCTAGCATAGCCAAAACTGGAAATGAGGAGTGTGGTGGTCACTGAAAGCTAAAGGACTTGTTAGTCCCATTGTCTCTCTCGCATCTCTTAACTTGAGCGAGGGGAAGTGTGGGCGGAAGGCACTGCTGGAGACCCTGGCAGCAGGTTCAGCAGCTCTCATTTCAGAAGAATGGTTTGTGGAGGAGTCCATTATGAGCTGAGGACGACCCTCGTCGAGCTTCGGACTTCACCTTTCCACACCTTGCGCACCGTTGCTCGCTCTGAGTCATCCTGGAGCCTGTTCTCCGCTGTCTGATGTATTTGACTACAGCAGAAGGTGTCTTGTTATATCACACTGGCGAAATTCAACTTTTACTGATGAATTGCTCTTTATGTAACAACGTGTCATAATCCATTTACAGCTGTCCAACACTTAGAAATGTGGTCCCTGCGTCCAGGCCTAGCTGTTGGAAAGTGTTGACCGATAGCTTAGCCATTGGCAGGAATATTAACTTGAGGTTCTGCTGCATTATACTGCCACTGGAACATTTGCTTTGAAAGCCTGTGGTGCATCTTGGGCTTGTAAATCGACCGAAGAGCCAGAGGGCCCGCTTTACAGTGGCAGGGCCGCACTCCCCTTTCCCACATTAGATTTTCCGCTGTTTGTTTTGTTATCAGCACTGCCCGGACTGTCCGGCCTGGGTAATTGACGGACTTATCTTATCTTCAGCCTTCCCCCGCCAGCCGCATTTCCAAAGCTGTCATGCTGATACGCGGCTGAGCGGCGGACTCACACGAGCGCATCTCCATCTCTCCCGCCGTGGCACTCCATCGGCTGTCGCCTCCTACCAGGCAGATCTTTACAGAGAAAGACTGCCAGAGGGAGGAGTGTGCGGGAAAGGCAAAGCTGATCTTCAAGAAGCAGAGCCAGGTCAGTGAAACAGCTATGAAGCTGACAACTCTCCAGGCCCCATAGGGGCAATTTGGTACTGTTTGTTGAAAATTGAAGACTGTGAATGAGTAGAAAGATTGTTTCAGATGTTTAGATATTTCCCTCCAGGGGTTACCTCTCCTTGATAAATGAGAGTGTCTGTTGTCAGAAGACAAGTCATTTGAATTATTATACACAAAAAGAGTTCTGTTTTGAAAGTCCATGTTTACATGCTGAACTGTATGTATGAAATGTTTGTTGTATTTTGTAACACAGGAGTTATTTCCTACAGCGTGACATGTGAGGGGGTATCTTTAGTCATCTTACTGTAATGTGTCGCTTTACACCAGACCCACTTCAGTTTAACACCATGGCCATTTTGAGTAACAACAGTATATGTACATGGTAAGTGCACAGGAACTGCCCACTTAGTGTAAAGTGTAAAAACCCCTTTACTTTTTACTTTACTTTTTTGTATCAATACTGTACACACAAGGTAAAACATAGGAACACATCACTAATTAAAAGGTGTAAAACCATTATCACCCTTGTGTAACAATATGGTAGGTACACAGTAAGTAACCAGGAACTGCCTACTCAACTTAAAGTTTAAAACGGTGCTTGCATATGTGTAACAATGCTGTAGCTACATTGCAAGTGCACAGGAATTTTCAACTTAATGTAAAGTGTAAAACATTGGTCACCTTAGTGTAGCAGCAGTTTACCTACATGGTAAGTACACATAAAAAAATACAAACCCTGTTTGGGGGAAAAGGTAATATTTGACTTTAATTCACTTCAAATTGTGCAAAACAAAGTACACACTAAAAGTAAAACATTAATAACAGGAACTAGAAGCAGAAAAGAGGCTAAGCATTTTCATAAGGGGAAAGATAATAAAATAACTTGATATGACAGTTAAAGCAACCTGATCTCATGGCTGATATGCAAAAAGCATTCAACGTCTGCTAAAGTGTTAATAGTTTATGTCAGATAACCTAGTTTATGGATGAGCAAATGAGCTTCTGAAAAGAAAAACAAACAGGACTATAAAATGCAAAAGTGTCATAAACCAACATAAACCATGAGCGTTGATTGGTTGAATCAGGTATGCTGGTAGTGGATTTTAACAAATACATGAACCGGTTGGGGGTCACAGAGGAAAGGTTTGGAAACCACTGTACTAAGCTATCTAGCTGGCATAAGACAGCAAGCAAAGTTTGTTAACTTCTCCCTTGATTTACTATGATTGAATGACGCTTAAGTTGTGGGTTCAATCCACACTGGGGCCACATATACTGAAAAATGTATGCATTCACTGCTGTAAGTCGCTTTGGATAAAAACGTCTGCTAAATGGAATATATTATTATTCCAAGATAATAAGAAGAGGCAGTGCCTTTTCTGCTGAAAACCAACCCAGAACTAACAGGAAATGAGTTGAAGTTTGCACACAGTGGACAGGCTTGATTTTTCATTATTCTTTAACAATTACAATCACAATCCATTTTTGACAACTGGCTCTCGTAGTGTCCACCCATGCTGTGTTATGATTACTCAATGATTATCAGCTTTGATAGATTGACGAGCTAAATGGCGGACACCATCAAACAAGGGACTCTGCCTGTCTGTGTTTCACACCCCACACTACTTCAAGCTGCTCCAAGCATCCTCCCAGCCTCCAAACACTCCTCGCAGAATCCTGCAGTGTGCGAGGAACTAATCTGCCACAGAATATTTGCTCGCTCGTTTTTACTCGTACACCATGTGACAGCAGTTTTTACCCAGTTGGAAATCGTGCAGTGGCTCACCACCTGTCAGTCTGCCAGTGTTTTGCAAATTGGCACTGCAGCGTTCTTCTAGTGGGCAGTCAAGGTAACATAGTCAAGAGAAGGATACGTTGTTAAGAACAGGTAAAATAGTTTGTAAGTGGTCCTGCCCAGTGGCATTCATTCCTGACACTCAAACAGTACAGTGCATCAGGCCTCCAAACGTGTGGGCCCCTGCTGGCGCAAGGTAATATCATGTTCTGGCCTTTTGTTTGATCAATAAGTGAGTATACCTCAAGATGAAAATAGAAACAACACTGTCTGATCTTCTGAATTCTGTGATAACAAGAATATACATATTTTTAAAATTGAGGTGTGCAGATGGCTGTGGCCAAGGGCGGTCTTATATATATGTACTGTATAGATGCAATACCTGTTTTTTTGAGAAATTGGATTGGATTGGATCTGTTTTGGGCAAGCTAAACCATGCCCAATGAGGCTCCACGAGGGTTTTCCTTCTGCACAAGCTAATGCAAGCAAATTTATATTTCACTTTTAGTCTTCCACTGTGAGCTGTGAAAAAACATGGAAAGAAAAGCTTTAAAAAGCCCAGTGTATCAATATTTCACAGTTCTAGATGGGGATTATGAGTAAAGCAACATGCTTTATTTGCAATGCAGAATGATCTCACGGTGGAAATAAGGTGAAGGAATACATGGTTTTGCCATTACTGGAACACCTGTACCTGAGACATGGTGGGGAGTTCAACATTCCTTCGGATTGTGACAGGCCCACTACATTATGCAGATAGCACAGTTGTAGTGGGCTAGACTTAAGCACTCTTAGCATCACTGTGAATCAATGATTACTTTACTTGCAATTATTATTTCAGCTTTTTTACGACACAGCATGTGCAACCAGCCGCTGCTTCTTTTCACTCTGCAGCCCACCAGCTGAGCTGCGCAGTGACTGTGTTGGAGCATTGCACTTCACTTGCACAGTTGGCACAGGCAGGATGCAGGTGCCCGCTGAAACGCGTTGTCCTTGGATGAAGCTATAGGCAATGATGTGACAGCCCTTCAGGGATAGCTGGGATTCAATTCCTGACTGTGGGCCCAAGTTCATCACTGCATTTAAAGCCAGTATTCATTGGTTATGCCACTTGAGAGTCCCCGACACACACACACACACACACAATTGCAGTTTTTCAGTGTGAAACTTCAACTTTCGATTGAAGGAACAATCTAACACATGGCAGATTCCTTACTGGGATTAATGAGAAATGTGTAGGATAAAAAATGTAAAAATATGAATAGTAAATCATTCATTCTTAATTTTGTATTCTTAATTTTACTCTTGATTTTTACACCAGATTGGAGGTTTACATTTATTTTAAAAATTCGAATTGAGTTTTAAGTTCAGTAATCTGATGAATTGTTAGTGGTGGATTTGGCATTGCACCAAATATAAAAAATATTGAATTGCACATAAGTCGCATCTGTGTGTTGAGATTTGTAATGGCACTGTCATAACCTCATTGTAGAGGGGCACTATAAAGGCAGGATTACCAAAGCACTTTGTGAGAGGGTTGAGTTGTTTCTCCTCTTCCTAGTTACCACACAGTTTCTCTGCAGTTCAAACACTCAAGGCAGAATGCAAGCAGCAAATCTCATCCTTTTAAGGAAATGCCCGCAATCAATTCATTTGTTAAAGAACCCGCTATTAATCAATTCATTTGTTAAATTGACTTACTTATTAGCCTGACTTTTATCCCTGTTTTAATATTTTTATCCTCTAAAGTTCCAGATCAATATTGGGCTTTTTTAAAGGTGGTGCCACCCACACCCCAGGTACCTTCTAAAAGGCACGTAATTGGGAATGAACAAACCGCAACTGGCAGACGTCCTCCTCCTGCAGAAACACCTCCACAGCTCACCTAACCCTTTTATGGCTTTTTTACGGAACTTCTGAACTGACGTGTCCACAGAGAAGGGAAAGACAGTTTGAGCTGTTTGCATTGAGGGTAAGCGCACTAGTGTGGGTGTTGTACAGAGGTCAAAGGGCAATTGGGGAGGATCAGTGTGGGCAAAGGCAGGCTTTCTCCAACAGGGTAGCAGATCAGACTGACACTGAGGGAGAGCTGAGGGTTGGGATATGGGCCCCAGAGAACAAATACCCAAGGCAACATGTGACCCACTCTTCTGAGTGGGAGACATATGACCATGTGACCATGTGACCATATGACCATGTGACTGTCTCCCCAACATGCACGTACACACACAAGCTTGTTAACACATATGAATGCATGTGCACATATGAGTTTGTGTGCACACATCCACGCACATGCAAACGCATAAACACACACACAGGTACAGATAAATACGCACGCACATACACACAAAGACAAATATACACACACACAAAAATATACATACACATACACACGTGCATACATGCACAGGCATACACACAAAGACAAATATACACGCACACAAACATATACACACTGTGGCAAACCAAGGCTGGGTGCGGTAATTGAAGGCATCTACATTCCTGAAAAGTTGCTCTCTACCTGGCCACAAATGCAGCTGCCAGCAATCTGGTCATCTGCCAGCTGTGGAGAATCACCTAATTAAGAGCAGCATAAAGGGAGCAGCCTCACGACAGTTAAGAGAGTTCCACCGCTCTCACGGGGTTGACATGCCACCCTGAGTGCAGCTCCACGTCGGGTAAGCAGTCCACTGGACCAGAAGACCAAGATTAACTTGAAGCTTAAGTGTTTGTGTGACTGAAGAGGAGGGGAATTGTTTGTGTGACTGAAGAGGAATCACTCTCGCGCTCTCTCTCCCTCTCTCACCCCAACCTAGGGAACGGGATAGCTGAAGGGACCATCCCCCACTGACCACGTGTTTTTTTTCTTGTTTTCCCTTTGTTGCCCAGTTGCTGCAAAAGAGCACCGGATCGGACAAACCGGATACCCTCGACCAAGGAAGACTTTCAGTTGCCTTTATCCCATTCCCTCTCCCCTGATCATTGAATAAATTAATCCATTTGTTTCTTCTTAAACTGTTTCCTGGTCCTAAGTTATTGCAAATATACCTCCACGCAGCCCGGTTTGCCACAACACATACACACGTGCATACATGTACACGCATACACACAAAGATAAATATACACGCACACAAACATGCACATACGCACAAATGGTGCAAAGTCATACACTTGCAGAAGCACTTGTACACATGGACACATACACATTGATTTTATGTGTTAAAAAGTGCAGATCTGTGAATCTTGTGTCTTTATCTGTAGCTCTGAGCTCACACAGAGGCTGTAGTCAGCTATGTGCCTGCACAGCCTAGTCAACAACTGGCCCAACCAGCCAAAAAGCAACCACCGAGACCGATCTCCCTCTGAGGAGGAAACATGTCTGTATTTCCTCAGAACTGAAGAACTTGGTGAGAGCAGACAAGTCTCCTTCCCAGACCAGCAAAATTAAGCCATAAATGTTCTGTGGAACTTCCATGTATCCACTGTTCCTGGCATTACAGGTTTCAGACCATGGTTCTCTTGGCAAGGACATCTGTTTTGAGTTGCCATTAGCCATTGTCCTCTGAAAAATGTCCTTTGTGGGGTTTGTTTACGTACTGTTAATGTTCATTGCCATGTTTTATGAAGCTATGGTGTTATTTTCAATCTTTTTCATGCAAATGAATTCCTTTACATTTCTTCAAAGGTTTTTTTGTTTTAATAAGCTCAGGTTGAAATATCATTTCTTGATCAAAGTTTTTTTGTTTTGCACCACAGAGTTTCATGCAAGACCATGGGGGTTGAAAAAAACTGAGACCATCCTTATTTGTTATGGAGGGGAAAAAAATTTGAAAACAGGCACACAGACGGAAGTGGTCATTTTTTAAATGAAACAATCAAAATCTGAACAGCGATTTGCGAGCAAGTTGTTACGTCTAACATGTCACACATTTTCAATCCTCTGTACAATGCATAACTGCGATAGTCAATAAAATGGAAATGAAATTAAAGCGTTTTTATTATTTCTCTGCGGCCCGGTACCAAATGCCTCGGTGGTTGGGGACCACTGCCTTAGACAACAGGTGTTTGATTGCTGATTTAGGCCATGCTCCCTATGTGTGGTTGCTCCAGCGCTGATTGGAACGTTCCCAACTGCACTCTCCTCGACCTTGTCTGGCCATGCCCCTGTCTGGAGTTTATAATGGGTGGAGCGACATTGCGACATTTTTTTTGGAGGAAGAAAAAACTGCTTTTTCCTTTGTATGACTTTGTGCCATTCAGCTGTGCCCTTGAGAAACTTTTACAAAGATTTTGACCTTACTTGCTCGACCGTTTTTCTTATGTCATTTGTTACAACTGATACAGATTGGACCCAAACACAGACACGGACACAGAGGATGAGGTAAAGTAGGGTATTTATTAGACACAGGGACTGGCGCAGGGAATCGATGATGAGGGCAGACAAAGGAGGCAGGCGGAACAGGGAGGGAAGCGGGCAGGCGGGCAGGACAGCGGGCAAGCAGAGAAGCGGGCTGGCTGGTCCGTGGGCAGGCAGGCAGAGGGGTAGGCAATGATGAGGGTAGATGAAGGAGGCAGGCGGCACAAGCAGGGAAACGGGCAGCAGAGAAGCAAGCTGGCTGGTCCGCGGGCAGGCAGGCAGAGGGGTAGGTGATGATAAAGGCAGATGAAGGAGGCAGGCGGCACAAGCAGGGAAGCGGGCAGCAGAGAAGTGGGCTGGCTGGTCCGCGGGCAGGCAGGCAGGATGGCAAACGAGAAAACAGGCAGGCAAGAAGTGAACCTGAACACGGGGAAAAAATGAAAACACATATACCTGACAAGGAAATAAACACGGAGGCAAAATCACGGTTTAAAGAGAGGTCTAGAGTCTTGTAGCTACCACTGAAGCGGAGACAACGATCTGACCATCAATGAATGAGAAACGGGGTTGATATACACTGCAGGGTTGATGATAATTGATGGCAGGTGAGTAGGCAGCGCAGGTGTTGCAGATCCATGAAATCAGGAAGGAGCCGGAGAATGCCGAGGAGGAAAGCCGCGCCCACATCACACATGGACAAATACAAAACTGACAGGGAAAACAGGAACACAAGGAAAGGGGAAGGGAAAACGCGAGGAAACATAAAAAATAAACAAAGTAGCGACCATGGCCGTAACATCATTTTGATAGCTATTGAAGCATAGAGTAGGGGAAGCAGTCTGCGGAAGAATGCGTCCATGTTGATTCGCACAGGAGTGAGTTTATAACCTATGCTCTCTGGTGCTAGGGCTTAGTTAGACTGTTTTATAGATTTTTAGTACATCCCTCCGATATATATATATATGAATATATTGCATAGTTTTTGTGTGAGCGTGTTTTTGTGTGAGCCATACACATTTGGACAGTTTGGTATGAAACAAAGCTAGTGGGGCACTCACGGGACACAAAGAGATTTGTATTTTATTGTCTAAGTGGTGTGTGGCCGGGCATATGTGATAGCATGTGTGCACGTGGGTGCCCGAGAGGCTTAATTTATTTACTACCACATTCTAGAGTTTGTATGTTGTGTGCCTATTGTCTTTAAAAAGATTGAATCCATTCAGAGATGCTCGGAAGCCTGGGGAAGCTTCATCGGAAGCCATAGCCAGCCGGCCTGCTTTGTTCTCCTCTTATGTGTGAGGGGAGGAGGCACATCTTTGATCAGCTTTAAAATCTGTGGGCTTATTCTTCGGGCCTTCAGGTAGCGCAATTAGAGCTCAGCCGTGCTCATTACCTATGAAACAGCTGTCCTTCCCTCTATAGATCACTGATATTATGTATATTAGCTGACCATTTTCAAATGAAAAATGATCCAACTCCCAGGAACGATGCTGAGGTATGGGTGTGAGGTTGTGTGTGCTGTTGTGTGTGTGCGGGATCGTGTGCTGTTATGTGTGTGTGTTCATGTGTGCATGTGTGTGTGCAGTCGTGTGTGCATGTGTGTGTGGTTGTGTATGTGCAGTTGTGTGTGTATGTATGTGTGTGTGTGCGGTTGTGTGTGAGCATCTGTGTGTGTGTGCGGTCGTGTGTGAGCATGTGTGTGTGTGTGGTTGTGTGTGCGGTTGTGTGTGTATGTATGTGTGTGTGCGGTTGTGTGTGTGTACACTACCAGTCAAAAGTTTTTTCTTTCCAGAGATTAAACTGGTAGAGATTAAACTGGCAGAGATTTTTTTTTAATTTAGGTTACCAAAAATTGAAAAATATCATACCTTTGTACCATTTTAGGTTATCCACTGAACTTGAACTGCTTAAATTTCAGTAAAAACTGGAAAAAGGGGGTGTTCTAAAACTTTTGACCAGAAGTGTTTGCGGTCATTTGTGCGGTTGTGCGTGTATATATGTGTGTATGTATGTGTGTGTGTGCGGTCATGTGTGTGGTTGTGTGTGTGGTTGCATGTGCGGTTGTGTGCTCATACATGTCCAAATACATATTCTGTTCATCTATGAGTGTGTGTTTTAATTGCTCGGTCTCTCACTCCCTCTCTCCATCTCTTTCTCTCTCTCCTTGTCTCCAGTAACAGTTGAATGCTGTGCAGTGAGAGTTATTTCTGAGTAAAATAATTAGACAGTAACAAAAAGGTTTTGTGTATGTGTGTGTTTGGGGGAGGGGCAGGAGTAGAGAGAGATATATTTTCAGATCTCACCTTTATCCCTCTGTCCTCCAAATGCAATAAAGACTAAGGACTAGGGCTGTCAAGCCATTGCAAAAATATGTTGATACAGTTTTCCTGTAAGTTGAAATAATTGGTCAATTAACCTGATCTAAGTTAATAAAACTTTCTTTGTCTGGTGTTAATTTCTATTAATTTATCAATTTATAAACACCTCAATATTCTATTCTGCCGGTCAACATGTAGCTGAAGTTATATCAGTCACAGAACACCAGCTATGTTGAACATAATGTTACCGTTATTGCATCAATAGGCGTTGCTAAAAGATGTTCAAAATGATGGTTGTAATTATCATTAGCTAGTATTCTTTTGTCAAATAACATTAGCTAGCATGTACAGTGGGTATAAAAAGTATTCACCCCCTTTGGCATTTTTCACATTTTATTTTCTTACTTCATGGAATCAGAATTTATTCAATCTGGATTTCTTGCCACTGATCAACACAAAATACTCTATAATGTCGAATAAAAACAACAGCTCTAAAGCTTAATGAATTATCGCCTCTGTGTGCAGGGGCTCTCTCGCTTGTGTGACACGTCCAGGCTGGGCTGCACTCGGACGCTGGGTGATTTGGCATCTCACGGGGCCTTACACAGATCAGAGAGATCAGAGAGAGACGGCCCCACGGGCCTCCTGCCAGGGCTGCTGTGGTCTCTGGGCCCGTTCACTAACGGTGGGATGAACATGGATTTGAAAGTTGGGCTCTTTGTGCTCTCCCTCGCCTTCCCCTCTTGCGCGTGTCATCACCAGCTGGCTTGTGCGATGCCAGCAGGGCCCGGGGCTGGGGTGGCACAAACAGATTGGCCCAGGGCTGGGGTGGCATGGGGGAGGCATCTGCCAGCCTCTTCTCACAAGCAGGCCCGCCAGGGAGCAAGGCCCGGAGCGTTCCTATGGGAAGGTCAGACACTGGGAGCCCTGGAAGACCCACCGCGAGGGGGAAATGACCCAGATCGGGGGCTCAGTCAGGTCCCCCAAACAACCCAAGGGCAAAAGAGCAGCAGATTCTCATGTTCTGCCAGCGTCCTCGGCACACCACGCTTCATTTACACTATCGCGGACGCTTCCAGGAAGTCAGACTTCCTGAACAAATAAATAATCCTCTTCGCCCTGTTTGATGAGACAGGACACTGCTGGGGGGGTCAGCCTGTTCTTGAGTTCTGGTGCCCCTGCTCATAAATAACCTGACGAGTCTTAACATCCTATCCTGCTTCTTTTTTTTCTAACATGGCCCTTTGTTTTGATTTATTCTGTATGTGTTTATTTTTTGTCAGTTAGTGTGTATGTTTTCTGCTTGATTAAATTAAACATTTTGGAGCGTTAATGAGTTCCAGGATTTCCACGGCGCTGTGCCGGTTCAGGGTAAGGTCCGGCGGGTCGCGGCTGTTGTTCATTTGTTTTCCTTTGCCCTCACTGCGGAGAAGTGAAGTCCACTCAGCATGTGGATCCACACACCACTCTGTGCGGGTAAACTGGGGTATTTCGGTGTTGACACTTCCCGCGACGATGCGACGCTTAGTGAGGCTTACACAACAAAATCCACACGGCTGAGGTTGTACTCTTCTTTGGGCAATAGCACCCTCCGGTGGTGGCTTTAATTGTTTCTCGGTGAGTTGTTGATCTGAGTAAATCCTGCCGTCCAAAAACAGGCAGAATCAGCCGACCCGATCAAAATCCTAACTGCCAGGAGTAATGCGATGATTCAGGATTCCATTTTCTCCGTTTCTCTTCAGTGCTGAGGTTTCTGTTCAGCTGCAGTTTAATCAAAATGTGACAGTCAGGACTGCAACGCCCTCCTTTCCCTCTACACACTCAAGCACAATTCCACCAATATGCAAAGGAGCACACTTCATACATTATCTAACAACTCTGACATTAAATGGAAATGACAGAGTAGACACAGCACACTCTTGGGGACACTCCAGGGGTACTGAAAAATCTGACAGACTGACTAAGGCAGCTGAATAATTGTGTTTGTGGGGAAAAAAACGATTCACATTGATTCAAATTTTATTTGGACTTCGTAAAACAAGGATGAAACACTGTGACATTTTACAGAGTATAATACAATATTCATTCATTCCTTATGGTACAGACTTTCAGTATTACACTGGTTCTTTGTATCTGCCATAGATATATGGATATTTTTTGAGGTGAATCCAATTTGTGTGTGTGCGAATATTAGTTTATATTCAGACTGAGTATGTCATCTGGATATTTATTTATATTCAGAGTGAATAGGCCTATGTGTGAATATTAGTTTGTATTGTATTGAAATCTTAGTTTGTTAGCCTGTTGTAAAGCACCTTGAGATTTCAATGTATTTTAAAATGTGCTATAAATAAAATTCATTATTATTATTAGTTCAGAGTCATATTGAATTCAATTGACCAACTTGACCATAATTGCACTTGCAGTCTCCACCAGAAGTTCTTGCTGGGATTTGGGTTTCATTTAGATTTATGGTGAGCTGATGATACAGACTCTATATCTGTAATTAGTAGCCTAGTTGCTCAAAATATTTAATATTTAAGGACATTTAACTGTTACCTTTTAACAGAAATGTAGGTTTTAACCTAAGTGCCAGTTTGCATTTTGTTTAGTAGCCACCTATCTTCCAGATTTGATATCTTTGAACCAGGCGGGAGTAACCCTTAAGGCAGACTTCAGCCAGTGTAGTGCGCTTTGATAAGATTTGAAGGAGTTTCCCGTTTAGCCTCTTTGACCTTGGCCAGTAAGGGTGGTAACAATTCAATACTCGACCCATAAATACCAACACCAACACTGGCTCTGTGAATGAATGACGTTTTCACCTTGTGGGTGGGGATGCTAAGGGAATCGGGGAATTCGTAAAGGCGGAAGTAGTCTCTTTAAATGGCCCGTCTCCTCTGCACAAACATATGCACTTTTGGAGTAGAACAGCATTGCGTCCTATGCTGGTGAAGCGTTGCAGGGAAGGTCCCGTCAAATCCAAGTTCGCCACTTGAACTGTAAATGTTTGTATTGCTAGGGTGTTTGCTTTCTCCCAATGCACTGATAGAAACGATGTGGATTGATTTAACCTGTAACGAGTAGCAACGATGTTTGTTTTGCGATCATGCGAACTGAGGCAAATATTTTATATATCCGATTTTATCTGTTTAACTCTAGTTGACAGGAACGGCCCGCTGGGGTGTAATAAGTAGCAATCTGTGCATGGCATATGTTGCTGGTGGGTTTTATTTTGGTATGCACATCTAGCGCCTATAGGCTGAGGATGTGTTGTACTGTTTTAATGTAGGGGATTGTGACTGTCTTAATTGTGTGGGTACACTGTCTTTTTATAATGTATTAAATGAAATGATGTATTAAATTAAATGTAGGCGGTTTTCAATGTGACCGGGTACGGGCTGTATAGTAACTGTGTTTTGTTTGTCTCTTTATAGTATTGGTGTTTGTCACTGTTCTACTATAGCCTACTTATATGTAGACTGTATTAATCTATTACTTTTGTATCGCTAACTGTAGCCTGACTGACTCGCTCCGATCCATTATTCCCGTAGCTAACTGTATCACTTGTATGACCATTTGATTGATTAAAACCTGGGAAAATATCATTTGTTTTACGGGGATTATTTCATATTGCTTGTTGGACTATAAATGAGTCAATTCTGAACCGTTCAACATTATTCAAATGAGTTCATTCTGAACCACCAGAGGATGCCCCTTTGCAAAGTTTTGTGATTTCATGGGGGGTGCAACGGATGCCAAAAGCCACCAGACTGCAAAGGACCTTTGACTGGGGGGTGGTGTTAGAGGAAAAGAAGAAGAGACAAAGAGCATGGATGACAGGGGGGAAATGCCAGTTTAAAATGGCAAAAGGTTTTGTGGTGCCTTCATGCTTGCTACTAGACCATAACTCACTATCCTGAGGCTGAGACTGTCTTCCCCCCCAAAGGCAAATAAAATAAATGTCATATGGAATTGTCGTGCTCCGGATCTACACGTGGCCATAATTGCAGTTGCAGTGTTCATCACATCGAGAAGATATAAAATATAGGCTGGTCCTGTGACACTGGACAAGATGGTTGCAAAATCAAATTAAATGTGATATAATTAATGGGAGGCAGTTTTCGATTATTAAAAACCATTCCCTATATGAAGGACATTTATTTCAGGGAAAATAAATATACTCATGTTATAGATAATCCCCCTCATGTGCTCACATGGTGGTGGCTTCTGTTTTCTCAAAGTTCTGGCTGCCCTCTGCTGAACAGGCTCAAAAATGCAATTATTTTTCAAGAGTGTATTACCAATTTCATGCCTTGGACTCAATGTCCATGCATGAGGCTCTTATTTTAGCGCAGGCATTGTTTGTAAAACAATATTCTTTGTATGGATTTAGCCAAAAGGATCCGTCACTGAACAACTTGAATTCTGAAGGCTGTGTCACAAACAGAAAACATAGCTGATGAACAAATACCTACCTTTATATATATTTTTGTACTGTTTAAAACTATCCATAGATAGGCCTGCTGATTACTATGAATTCTCCACAGCCTGGCCAATAGACAGTGATTCAGTCTAAATTTTGCAATAAATTATTGCTCAAATCTGTATGCAGGGAATACGTATGCAACTGTCTGGCATGTGCATATCTGAATTCTCTGTGCAAATTGTGCATCTCAGGAGAGTGATGGCTGGCTCCGTGCCAGAGTATATTTAATGACCCTCTTTCATATTCCCATAAATAAAGACACTATTAAAAATCCAATTAGGCTTTAGTTGTTTAGGGGACTTAAGGACTCCAAATCATATTTGTTGGAGCCATATTCTCATGAAGTGTATATGATCTGAATACTGAATATTGAATCATGAATATAAATTGAATATTAAACATGTCATGAGAATGTATGCTTACCTGTGCTGATAAGTAGGTAGAGCACAGTGCTGACAGTGCTTAGGTTGTGGGTTCGATTCCCATTGGAACCACATATACTGAAAAATGTATGCAATCACTACTGTAAGTCGTTTTGGATAAATTGTCAGTAGGCTCAGTTTTTATCCACACCCTTGATAAAGACAAGCTAGATAAATGATGAAGTAGTTCGCATTGAGGTGAGCAGTCTTGCCAAGTCTTATTATAATAAGTGACATACAGGCCTGTCACTTATTATTAAAAAAGGTCCTTTTCAGGGAACAAGTAATGGGTTAACATGGGTTAACAGTCACTCTGTGCAAGTTGCCGACTCTGGATCGAGCAAAAGAGCCCCAGACCATCACGCTTCCTCCTCCATGCTTGACAGTTGGTGTTACACACTGAGGAACCATCCTTTCGCCTACTCGACTGCCTACAAAAACCTTTCAAAATTTCAAGATTTCAAATTTTGATTAATTGATAAGACCTTCTTCCAGTCTTCAGTAGTCCACTGGCCGTGCTTCATGGCCCAGGCAAGCCTCTTTTTTTATTTTGCCATCTTAGCAATGGCTTTCTTACTGCCACTCGACCTGTCAAACCTGCAGCTCGAAGTCTTCTCTTCACAGTTGAGACTTCCTTACTTCGATCAGTGTTAAGCTGTGCTTGAAGCTGTTGTTCTGTGAGCTACTTACCTGGAGTTTCCTCCAGTTTCCAAGTGCCTTTTGATGGTGTAGGAAACTACTCACTGCCCATTTACATTGTTTTTCAGTTTTTGGTAACATACATTTTTTTTTTAATTTTTTTTACCTCTGGCAGTTTACCGCTTATCTTTGTACCATTTCAGGTTATTCACTGGACTTGAACTGCTTTAATTTCAGTAAAAACTGGAAAATGGGGGTGTTGCAAAAACTTTTGACCAGTAGTGTATATACTGTATCTATATAGCATATACAGTTCTGGAAAAAATTAAGAGACCACTCCAAATTGTTCTAAAATCAGCATCTCTACATGTATGGCAGCCATTCCATTCCGGTGTCTATTGAATTCCAACACAAGCACACCTCATTCTACTTAATAAAGTACTGATTAGGTGATCACCTGAACCAAATCTTATTTAACAAGGAAAAGTATAAAAAACACTGCTGTGGTCATCACTATCCTCTTGCAATAGTACCAGCTGGATGGCAAAAAACAGTGCTAGTAGTACCTCAAAAGTAATTGGAATCAAAAAATAACTATTGACCATGCCAAGAGAGTTGAAAAGAAAAGTTTTGAGTGAGGAAAAGAAGGGTTCAATTTACTGGCAGAGGGATACAGTGAGCGTAAGGTTGCTTCTATCCTTCAAATTTCAAAGACGGCGGTTCATAAGAATAAGGTCAAGCAGCAGACATTGGGGACAACAAAGCTACAGACCGGCAGAGGGCGAAAACGACTCTCTACTGACCGGGATGACCGCCAACTCATTTGAATGTCACTCAACAACCATAGGATAACATCAAGTGACCTACAGAAAGGATGGGAAATGGTAGCTGGAGTGAAGTGCACGGCGAGGACGATTCAAAACAGGCTCCTAGGGGCAGGGCTGAAGTCATGCAAAGCTAGAAAAAAGCCCTTCATCAATGAGAAGCAAAGAAGAGCCAGGCTGAGGTTTGCAAAAGACCACAAGGATTGGACCATAGAGGACTGGAGTAAGGTCATCTTCTCTGATGAGTCCAATTTTCAGCTTTGCCCAACACCTGGTTGTCTAATGGTTAGATGGAGACCTGGAGAGGCCTACAAGCCACAGTGTCTCACACCCACTGTGAAATTTGGTGGAGGATCGGTGATGATCTGGGGGTGCTTCACCAAGGCTGGAATCGGGCAGATTTGTCTTTGTGAAGGACGCATGAATCAAACCATGTACAAGGTTATCCTAAAACTTGCTTCCTTCTGCTCTGACAATGTTCCCCAACTCTGAGGATTGGTTTTTCCAGCAGGACAATGCTCCATGCCACACAGCCAGGTCAATCAAGGTGTGGATGGAGGACCACCAGATCAAGACCCTGTCATAGCCAGCCCAATCTCCAGACCTGAACCCCATTGAAAACCTCTGGAATGTGATCATGAGGAAGATGGGTGGTCACAAGCCATCAAACAAAGCTGAGCTGCTTGAATTTTTGCACCAGGAGTGGCATAAAGTCACCCAACAGCAATGTGAAAGAGAGATGTGGAGAGCATGCCAAGATGCATGAAAGCTGTGATTGCAAATCAAGGTTATTCCACCAAATATTGATTTCTGAACTCGTCCTAAGTTAAAACATTGGTATTGTGCTGTTTAAAAATGAATATGCACAAGGTCTGAAAACACTGCATCTTTTTTAATTTTTTGACCAGTTGTCCTTTTCTGCAAATAAATGCTCTAAATGACAATATTTTTATTTGGAATTGGGAGAAATGTTGTCAGTAGTTTATAGAATAAAACAAAAATGTTCATTTTTACTCAAACACATACCTATAAATAGTAAAACCAGAGAAACTGATCATTTTGCAGTGGTCTCTTAATTTTTTCCAGAGCTTGTGTATAGCAGCTTATAGGCTAATAGTGTTGGGCCTGTTTTGGGCTTGTTTTTGAAGACGGGATTGCTTATTTGTCAAGCGAGAGTTGGCAACACTGGAGGTGTGTATATAATAGAGGCATGTCTTCCATGCAACCCTTTGAAGTTTGATCATCCTAAAAATGACATGATTCAAATCATTTCTACTGTGGTAACTACTTGTGAAATCCCATAGGATAAAAATTAGACTCGTGCTATCTTCAGAAAGCAGAGCATCGTCTGATCGTTGCACTTGCGAGCTACACAACTGGTGCATCGTTTTTTCAAACACTGACAGGATGAATGGAGCATTTTACAAATGGTAAATCTCTGCCAATGCAGGAAGCTGAAATTAAAAAGAGCCTGAGGCAAGTATATGGGGAACCCCATGTGAATAGCAGGCTCTCCTCCTGAATGGTTACAAGCTGAGGTTAAATGCAGAACCGGATGAATTTATTGCACTTCTCATGTGTCTATTCCTCCCAGTTTGGATTTTTAGCTCATTTAGATTTAAATTTTAAAGCTCTTGGAAGGACTTACCTGTTCTCATGTGTCTATTCTTCCTAGTTTGGACTTTGATTATTCAGATTTATTTTCTTATTTTATTTACTTATTATTATTTGTATTTTCTTTTCTTTGTAAAGCGCAGTGGGTTGTTCGCAAGAAGAGTGGTATATAAGAGCTTTTTGTCTTGTATTGTACTTGTGCATGAAAATGACAGCTGTAATTAAGTTGGCTGCCGAAGGCCCACCGTACTTAAATGGTCAGGCTGGAATGTTGCAATAGAACTCCCCTTCTCCATGGGGGAACGTATTTGTGTGTTTGCGTTCCCCCAGTGTTAATTACGTTTTTGTGTGTTAGCTGGCTGGTCGCGGTGCGCTGAATGTTGAAGCCACCGCGACCAGTGTGCCTATACTGTTTAGTGTGGTTCCATGTAATTCAGGGAAAAAGTGTTCGTCATCGATCGAGTGTTCGATCAAGTGTTCAAATGGTCTGGCGTGTCCTTTTCAGGATGCGTCTGTACCAGCAAAGTTCGCCAGATATTATCCGGAGTTGTGCGGTGTATGGAACACGGATAATTATCGCCAGATATTATCCAGAGTTGTGCGGTGTATGGAACATGGATATTTATCACCTTTTAATAAAGTGGTTATTCGCATAGCCATTTTTGCAAGGCAGCAGGACTCTGTATTTCTTGATACATCACCTCACGCATGCTCGCTACAGTATTATATTAACCTAATCAGTTAACAGTGGCGGCTGGTCCATTGAGGTAATTTGGGATGATTAATTGTAGCATTTATTTAATATTGTAAAATATTACATACATTTTTATGTTGTGGATTTGATTCCCATTGGGACCACATATACTGAAAAATGTATGCATTCACTACTGTAAGTCGCTTTGGATAAATTGTCTGCTAAATCATATACAGTAGGCTCCGTTTTTATCCACACCCTTGATAAGGACAAGCTAGATAAGAGATTTATCTCCACTAACATTAGTGCTAGCTAGCTAGCAGCATTTATTTAGTCGAGGCAAAAGAACAAGCTTTTCTACACAACTATTTCAGTTTGTAAAGTAACATGACTCAATTGTATCTCATATATTATATACAGTATATTTCACTGTATTTTCATATAAATGGATAAAGCAGCACTGAATTGAGTTGATCAGTTAGCTAAGTGCCATTATTATATAGTTAGGTCCACCATTGTATAGATATGGTAGTAAGCATGCTTACTATTTTTCTAATTGCATTAGTTTTGTCATCTCTATCAGGTTTTCAACAAAGCAGCTACCAAATTGCACAATTTAACTGCAAATAGCTTACATACAGCAGGCCTCCAACAGTGTGATGAAAAATGGCATATATTATTATTGTGTGAAGAATGAAAGGTTTTACCACTTGAAAGCCAATTGAAGTTTGTTTTTGAAACTTTCTAACCTAGTTATTTTATAGAATTTTGGTATAAAGCTGAAGTTGCTTCTAAATTTATCACAACAGCAAAATGTATGCCTGTTGTCAGCATTTTTTAGATACTGAAAAGAGTGCATCATCAAGCAGTTATTGAGAGGAGCTTTTTAATCATTTGACAGCGCTTAGATTCAATAGCGACATGTAATGTAGGCCCACTGAAATGCATCTTTGTGTATTATAGTGTATTATTTACTGTCTGGCACAGCTTTCACATTAGACTAATTATTTCTGTATCATCTTTTTTGTCCTATATCGTTAATGTCAAAAAAATGCATTCTTTGAAGTTCATCAGCTCACTGAAGGCAGATTTAGCCTAATATTTCAGGAACAAAAGGGGTTTTCTGAACCAGCCGAAGATAAAGAACATGCAGCCATGATCATTCTCATGCAGATCTGGTCCATGTGTCCAGAAAGCACTTCACTGCTTGCTCATGTTACCACACTGCCTGCCAATGCTAAACGTTTATTGTAATCCAATAATTACAGATGTCTTGGTAACTTTATTAATCAGTGAATATTTTTTTTATTGCATTTGCAAACAATCAAGCAATGTCCTATATGAACTTTTCCAGAATTGTAACATGAACATATCAGTGTTGGGAAATGGAAAAAGGAGCACTTACTTTGTGTTCTCAAGTGCAATACTGCCACCTACTGTCAGGAATGTGGGCCGCTTCCGCACCGCAGATGCTGCAAATTCTTTTTAAATCCAGTTCCTTGGGAAAGGTTTGGCAATTGAATGTTTTTTTTATTCTTTGAATTATTTTATTAAATGGCTATTTAATTGTATACACTTCAACCAACAAACAGTTTGGACACCCCCCACCCCAAAAAATAAAAAATAAAAATGGCATGGACAAACCATGAGTTTGAGCTTTCTCCACTGGCAGCAGGGCACCCCAGTAGGGCTCGGAGTGGGGCCGGGTAATGGAAGTTGTGAGGTGAACAGGGCCCAGAGTAATGGAGGTTCTGAGCTGAACAGGGCCCAGAGTAATGGATGTTCTGAGCTAAACAGGGCCCAGGGTAATGGAGGTGGACAAGGCCCAGAGTAATGGAGGTTCTGAGCTGAACAGGGCCTAGTAATGGAGGTTCTGAGCTGAACAGGGCCTAGTAATGGAGGTTCTGAGCTGAACAAGGCCAGTGGGGCTCAAGAGGTAAAGAGGTCTGAGATCTGACAGGATAACATGCTGTAAGTAATATGCTAGCACAGACAACACCACCATTTACTACCTGTAAGAAAGCACAGAACAAAGGATGTTGAGAAAAAAAGACCACCTTTGCTGGCTCAGCTTCTGCAGTGTTCACCTTAGTGGCGGAGGGGCAGTCCGTCACCCGGCTCACATGCTGCCGAACACGTCACAGTCTGACATGAGGAGATGGAGCACGAGCAAGCAAGAGTACTCAGAGCTAGGGACAATCAGAGAGCTAATTCACAACATTTATTTCCTTTATTTATCTACTGTAATTATCTTCATCCATCACCTCTTTACACAGCAGGTCAATCGCACAGGGGGCAGACTATCAACTCTATTACTCAGCACTGGGATTAACTCTTGCTCTTCTAGCAATTTCATCACTTCAGTTGGCCGCGAGCGTGTCAGTGTTACATCGTCTCCCCTGGCAGGGCAGGTCGGTTCTCTTTGGCTCAAGCCTGCCAAGGTTCAGAGGCATTGTTTGCCTTTTTTAAGTTATATTTAAGGAAAATTAAAAGGCTGAAACATGACTTGCACTTTTTTCAAAGGCTTTTTCCAAAGACGGCAATGGCCCAGTTTGTGATAAAGGCCTGGGTCGCTCCAACAGAGGTGGGTATTGTATGTGAATTCCAGTATAACAGGTGTGTCACAAGTGCCCCTGGACTGTCATTCACAGAAGACAAATGAGAGCTGATCCTTGCCAATAACACCACCCTCCATGTGGTCACTTTCTACATACGAGTGATGGAAGCCTGGATTTTGGCTTTTAGCAGTAGCAATTAATGCATTAATCAGGAAGGCCAATCAGCTCAAATGTAACTGCCATGTTCTTTACATTAATCACGTATTTATATTTTATTTCACACCATAACGTTGTCAATTTAAAAGTTACATACAGAACACTGATTATATAATTAGTGATAAACATAGGTTTGTCACAGAATTGGGGTGAGGACAGCCCTTTAAACTTGCTCAAAGACAAAGCACATCTTACCATACAAGGCGCACAAATGCTGTGGATGAGACTTCCTGAACTGGGGTGGGGGTACTGAAGATACCACGAAAAGTATGATCCAGTGGAGGACACAAGTATACAGTGCACAGTATCTTTACATCAATCATATTGCACAGAACTGTAAATATAATGCCTCTGCTTTATAATTCAAAGTGAACCAATTAGCCAGTGTTATAATCATCCCCCTCGTCATTAGGCAACCGGTTAATTAATAAACAATTGTCAACAAATGAATTTTTAATACCGATAGTCCTAACATTAAAGTATAAACCTTTGATGGACTCTTACAGTAGAGGCGCACTGGCAGCCCTCTTGTTGTGTTGCATAGCTCAGTTTAATACCCTGCAACTGCGTTGTGCTATTCCAATAAACACCCCAGCCTATGTGCTGCAACATGTTGAGTGAGAAGACAACAGCACAAAAACGCTCAATTAAGAGCAATCTCCTTAGAGGGAAATCGCCCCGGTCATTACGAGGGAGCACTCTGTAATGCGCCTTTGAGATATGAGTGTGCAGCTTATTCTTGAGGCAACACGTAACCTCATTTGGTTCTTGGCCCAGTGCTCCTAATGCTCTCTTCAGCATTGCCCGAGCCAAAAGCATTGCTCCGGTAAGACTTTGGATGCAAATCAAACATCTGAGATCTGACACAGGTAAAACACAAACTCCCTCACCTTCAAGAGACCAAAATAGTTTCCCCTGATATGAAGCCACCTGTCTTGGATAAATAAATAAAAATGATAGGAAAGCCAGAGCGCACCGGGTTTAGAGACTTCCTTTAATGGAATGAGACTTTCGGACGCCATGCTGGGTCAGTGTATCTGCGTGGATTCCCTCTCGCTGAGATCATAATCTCAGTCCTCGCACCTCTGGAGAACTGGCGCATTCACGGGCCTGAAGCCCTCCGCTTAACTGCATAAGTGGCATACATTAAACAGGGTGACACCCTTAACAAACATATAAGAAAGGAGAGGAAGAACTTTGACCCTGCTTTTCATTACTCGGTTTGTCAGTTTTGTTTTATTTGTCGGAACAAGCAAAATCCTTCAACAAATGGCATTTCGATAGTTGCCGGGAGACACATCACTGGTTCCTCGGTTTGATCTGGGCTGGATAGAGATGAAAAAATACTATGGAAACTAAAGTGTGCGTCTCCAATTTTGGCAGCCATCCCGGCGGCACGTAAACGCGTAACGCCTGACGCTAACGTTTGTAAACCCTTGATACGCTGTAAACACTGAACAGAGGTTCTAAATGCTAACATTCATCAAGAATATGGCCTTAAAGAGGAGT
Source organism: Aldrovandia affinis (assembly GCA_029706075.1). Taxonomy (NCBI): domain Eukaryota; kingdom Metazoa; phylum Chordata; class Actinopteri; order Notacanthiformes; family Halosauridae; genus Aldrovandia; species Aldrovandia affinis. Next base: position 3,134,150 of record JAINUG010000036.1, on the reverse strand, counting down.
CAGTAGCATCCTGAAACAGTGGAGGTTAGGTGTGGAGTGTACACTGTAGACCAGTATCAGGATCCATTTATAAACAGTGCAATGTGCAAAGTGCCTGCTCTGGGGTGGGGTGAGGACCGTGTACATCAGAGTTCGGGCTGTTGTAGCTCTATGACAGCAACAGAATCACAGTGAGGAGGGGGTTGGACCCAAATGCGATGGCCACAAAACACAACCCAAATGAGGGCCTTTGTCTGAACTTCGCTTCGCAAACTTCACTGGCGTTACGCCGAGCGTCTGTCCGCACTGAACACACGGGTTCCTCTGGCCGCGGCGTGAACCTCTGTGGGTTTGGACAGTGGCTTTATTCAGTCGCCGATTTGCTGGCACATGTGAACGTGGTGAGGAGGAAAAAAATAGACTCTGCAACAATAGTAGTGTGAAGCGTGCCCAGAATGTGCACACTGGCTCTGGGCAATTCAAAATGTGTGTGTCACCGCCTATGGGCTTTTACTGTTATTCTACAAGCCTCGTCCCTACTTTCCAAAAAATAAACTCGAGTTATATCTCACAGAATTTGTCAGTCTCCAGGCCTCTCCAGTAGCCACCACTGCCCTGGCTAAAAGACAAGACGGGTAATCTTTATCGGCTTGGTTTCAGGTTGGCGAGGAGAGGAAGCTTAAGTGGATTCACTGCGATCAAACGATTCTCTACTTCAACAGCAGTTTCAATACCTCAGCCGCACATGGACTGATCTAAAACTACATTTATAGCAGCTAACTGAAACATCGGATATCACCCCACATCCCACCTACCCGCCACAGTCTCCTAGTAGTTTATACAACGCAAGTTTCCAAACGTACTGCTGAAATCCAGTGTGTGGTTTTGTTGTTTTTCCAGGTTCAAAAAATGCGGCAAGAGGGGACACTTTTCTGCCTTTTCTTATGACAAAAGCCTGGCTCAGAACATTCAGAGTAAGAGGAACTTGTCAATACCTACAAACAGGGCTGATACAAGCCTGTACTTCTACAAGGCTGAGGGATTAGGCAAGAAGAGGAGGCTTTAAGAAGCATGCATTTCAGGACAGATATGAACATCAGATACAACGCGAGAGACTGTGAGCGGCCAGCAAAAGCAACACGGTCGAGTTTATCGATACACCAGGTGAGACATGGAGCCGGACTTGTAGTTCAGCTGGTGGTTGGGCACAAAGTTATGGTGCATGGTCTTGCGGCCACACAGGTCCTTCGCGTAGAGGCCCACGCAAGTGTCGCAGGAGACCTTTGAGCAGTTCACACAGGTGTGCGAGGCGCCGGACTTGTTGCAAAAACCACAGCGCGAGCCGCCGCCGCCGGACGCGATGATGGGCTTGCTGGGATACAGCTTGGTCGTCATCAGCGGCTTCTCAGAGTGGGCGTTGGTGTACACGGACAGCTTCTCCTTGGCGGGCAGGTAGCCGTCGAGGGGCCGGGGTGGTTTGGGGTAGTCCTGCAAGCTGCAGCAGGGGGAAGGCTCCAGGGCGTGGCAGGAGTTGCACAGGATCGTGTCGCACCTCTGGCAGGAAGTGAGGCTGGAACAGCCCAGGCCACAGCCCTGGCACTTCACGCCGATGGAGGGGGTCCCGCCGTGGCCCTTGGGCCCCCAGCCGTCGCGGACGTCCCGGGGCTCGCGACTGGGGGGCGGGATGGCGTCTGGCGGCCCCCGCCGCGCTCTGTGTACAGGTCGATCTCATCCAAGGACGACAGGTGATAGGCGTAGGGCTCTGCCGAGGGGGACGGCGTGGGGAAGAAGTCCGACACGGGGCTGTAGGCCGACGGGGTGGCCAGGGAGAGCAGGGAGACGTTGGGGCGGATGATCTCGTCCTTGGCATCCTCCTCTGCGTCCACGAAGAGCGGCTCCTTGCGCAGGCTGAGGGAGGCCTTCAGCACGGGCTTGCTGGCCGGGTGCCAGTGCCCCGCGCCGTCCGTCACGTCCACCGACTTGGACGGGCGGCTGCTCCTCCTCAGGTGGGCCCGCTCGTTCTCGGCCAAGCGCACCGACAGCCGTGACACATCCCCGGCCAGGACGTCCCGCCGCCTTAGAGCCTCCGCGCACCCGGCCACATCCTCCCGGCTCGTCCGCCGGGCCTCCACCGCCTCCAGCTCCCTCGCTGGCCCGCCCGTCAGCGTCACAACCTCCCTCAGCAGACGGCACTCGGCCCGCGCCAGGAAGAGCTCAAAGGCCAGCTGCCGCAGGTGTGGCGCCCCCCCTGGGTGGTCACGGGCATGGTACTGCAGCTCCTGGTCTCGGTAGTAGCCCATGGAGCGCAGCAGCGAGTGCAGGTCCGCATCGCAAAGCGCCCCCTGCAGGTGGTACACGTATGGGCCCGTAAAAGTCTGCAGAAACAAAACAAAAAAACACAACAACACAAACTCAAACACTTTGAAACACTCAACAACACAAACAGTTTTATTGGACAATCTTTATTCATGCCCCAAGAAACAGAGCGCAAGGGAGAACTAATACACCATATGACAAAGAATGAAGCAAAAATACCAACATCGTAGCACCTGTAACCACTTGGAACTGCGGGGACAGAAGATGAACCTGCTTGGTGATCCACGTACCTTGATGTGGCGAAACTCCTTCTTCCAGGGAAAGAGCAGCAGGTTGGTGCAGACCGTCTCCAGCATGGCGAAGGCTGCTTCCAGCGCTCGCAGGCTGGAGCCCCTCAGGGCCCGGAGGGCGTTCTCCGCCACCTCATAGAAGCGCAGGAGGCGGAAGCGCTGGCTCGGGTCGGGCTGGCAGGCGCCCAGCAGGGCCGCTGCCGCAGAGAGCAGCCCCACCTCATCAGGTCCCCCGTCAGGCTCCTCCAGCCTATCCTCCAGGAACTGCGTGTACTTTCTGAGCAGGTCCTCGCGCAGCTTGGCATCCATCGGCAGCAACGGGCTGGGCCACTGCCGGCACCTCTCGCATCCCCGCCGGGCCTCTGCTCACGCCCCCCGGGCCATCTCAGGGTCCGTCCCGCGCACGTCTGGGAGAAGGGACACCTCTCCGTCCTGAGGCGCGGTCAGTGGCACTGCACCATGCTCTGAAAAAATGAATGACGCCGACCTAAAATGGAGCCAGCGTTCGTGTTTCCAGGGCTATATTCTGAGCTATCGCCCTCTGTTGGGCCTCTCCATTAACAAAAGTATCTGCTCTGTTGCCTGAGCGAGCAAACTGAAGTGAAGAAGGCCCTTAATGCTCTGTGGCTCCAGCTGGGTCTGTGACTTCACGCGTTGTCCTCTGGAGAAGTCTCCTGCGTGCCGTGCTTATGGGGTCACCGGGCTGATGGGCTAATCGCCAAACCACTTCACACCACAGCACCAGCTGAAATACAAAAGAGACACCTTCAACTGTATGGTTTCAGGAAGACATCCGGCTCTGATGCACCCTGCTTTTTAAGAGACCATTTTGATCTAATTTTTTCGAGATGCAACTGACAACTCCCTCAAAGAAAAAAGCAACACTAAAACAACAGATGCAAAACCAGTAAGAGCATTTATCGATTCTCAGTGACATTCACCCACACACTTACTGACACAGAAAACATGGACATGCTGAGCGTGGGATGAGAGCGTGCATCTTTTTTTCTGTAATGCTGCATAAATGAGGTGTACTACATTTTCATTCTCACTGAGGTTTTTAGAAAACCCCAAGGCAGTGGGGGCTTGCCTACTGCAGACGCAGTTCAAAACCCAGCTGCACCAGTCAGACCCTGGCCGGGAGCCCCGATCGGGGTGGAGTTTAGCTGTCCGCCCCAGGGGGTGAGACCAAATTGACCATTTATAGAAACACAAATCATGACAGAAATGATCTCTGTCACAATTTATAACATTAATATTAAACGTAATGTAGTTAGCTTGACTGCATCCACGTTTTCTGCGCTATTCAACAGCACCTCTAATTTGTATTTTGCCTGCTAGGCTGCGACATCTGAGGTTTGACATTTGTGTTTGCTTGAAATATCCAACTAGGTACAGCAAGAAATAACATGTACTTGGTAATATTAACAACTTCCTCTCTAGTGGACGTTATCTAGAATTATATATACAGAAAATAACGAACGTAGTTAGTTAGCTAACATGTTAAACCGGTTATTTACGTTACGCACACCCAGTCCAGTCTCATTCTCTCATCTGTCCTCACATAAACACAGGGAAAATCTGCCACCTATACTAGCTACAACTGAGACTGCCGGGGAAAAGCTAGCTGTCTAGAACTGAAATTAATTACCATTAATGGATATTTCACAAAATGCTTGCTTGCTTGCTACCATACACACACACACACCTTGAACAGCTAACGTAAACTATTAAACTGGTCAGATAACTTAGCTAGCCGGCTAAAGAGCCAGGGCACTAGGAGGTTCCGGCTCTCCACTGGCACACTTAGCTAGCTAGCGTAGGCTAACGTTGATCTAGTTAGCTAACCAGCTACCACGCTAGATTATCTACTTTACGACGTGACAACATGATGTAACCATAAATTTGACAACAACTAACGTTACCTTGCTCGCAAGCTATGTAGCTAAATGCTATCTCTAGCTAGTTAGATATAGCTGATTGTCGCCATGTTAAATGAACTATGTCAGAACCTAAGCTCTCACAGTAATGGTCGAACTAAAGCTAGCAGCTACGTTATCACACTAATCTGCTCGCTAGCTCGTTCAGTGACACGGCCCCGACCCTGGCTAGCACTGCTACTACTGGTAATAAGAAGACGCCCAACTTGCCAGCTAGCTAGCTCTAGATAGTAGAATCATCAAACCGCTTCGAATTCCGTGTATGTGCGTCCATAAACTCCCCTGGGCGATATGTATATCGTAACTTCACATAGCACGGACATTTATCAATCATTAATATCGGCAAATTCGTTCGTAAAAAGAGAGACGCCACCACATACATACAGCAAGCTAACAGCTTACCTTCGCATTCGGGAAATCCCAACACTGTCAGTGCGCACGCGCAAGACTGGAGGCTTGGGTCTATCGAGCGCGTTCACTGAGAAGAATAATCGGGAACGCGCGCAATTGAGCACACTGATATATATAAATATATAATATTCAAATACATATGAGATTTATTCAAACTGCTCTGACTCAACAACATGGCATCAAAGTTTGAGCTGATTCAAATGTGAACTCAGTTTTATTCTAGATTTATGATGACCGCATACTACAAACGAATATCCTGAGCTTGTATTTCAAACTTCTCTATCTAGTTATATTGACCAATATTTAAACGTGCGAGATAACAACAAAATGTACGTAGTACAAAATGTAATTTGGTACATTATACAGTACATCCCAAATAAATGTATCAAAACAAACAACAAAATACTGATCATAACTCAAAAGTGCTCGCCACTCCATTATTTTCATTTCAGTGTAGCAAGGTTTTAAAACAAAACAATTCTTACGTTAAACTGACCGTTTTATCTCACTTTCAGTGTCCAGCATTTTTTATTATTCTAAAACAAATCCCGCAATGTATCAGCGTTTATTTGGGACTTATGAATTGAGTTTATACATTTAAACATACCAAAATCCAGGTGAAAATCTGAGTTTATTTCGAAAAACTGTATATTGCTTCCATGATAAATGTACAGCCTTTACTTGATAGGCAATTACTTTAGTACTGGTCCAGGCAGACGATGCCGTTAGTTTCAGACATGAACGTGATGCTTGCCTGGAACATAACATCACACACTATTGACACACATACAGCACCCTCCAGATTTAGTCACATCACTGAATAAATATGGAGAAATTATTTAATGAAAAAATATGCATATTTAATTATTACATTAAACCTTTATAAATATAAACCTTTGGCAGCATCAATAATGTACAGATGTCATATTGTCTTCTAGGTGAAATTATATCACCATATTAAAAGAACAAGTTCTATCCAATACCATCATAATCCTGCCATTTACTTCTGCAATATGCTCATACCCACAGCCCCACTTAACTTTGAATTTATAGCAGATGACGTGTTCCTACAGTATTTGAGCGCTTGAAGTGGCAACCCTGCCCCTGAGTCAGACAGCTTTTTTCGCAGGACACTTTGCATATGTGCTTTATAAAGCCATATGTTGACATCAGACAGCAAGCTAACATTTTGTAGGGAAATGTAAAGTAGCAACGGTATACTTGTCCTGGAGATAGAGCTAGCGAAATAGAAGTTAGGGGCAAGTGAAGACTTCAGCAGCCGGTATATGCTCCTCCTTCTCCCTCAGGTTCAAAGCTATGACGTGGTAATCTCGGTATATTTTGTTGCTCACATACGGAAAAGACGCCGAGAAAGAAATGGCGGTGTTTGGAGGTTTAGACTCTGCACTGAAAAAGAAAAGCTTTGCAGATGGCGAGAAGGACCTGTCAGAATTCGTCTGCCCTGTCTGTCTGGAGATATTCGATCGCCCCGTGACAACACAATGTGGGCACACGTGAGTATCAATTAAAACGATGTGTAGTTGTCTAGCTATGTCTGTGTTCAGTATGCAACCCATTAGTGATCATTCCTAAGAGCTATTGTGCATTTAAGCATTAGGCATTCTCTGTGTGATTTCAAGTTTGCCTTAATCGTTCAGCCAGCTGTATTAGCTAGCTAGCTAGGCTATCTACATAGATAAATAAGCGTTGCTAGTAAGCTATATCAACGCATCTGCTTAATATAATCAGTTTAGCTGCACAATAATGTAAACAAAGTAACTATTGTGCGTGTTTGTTGTTGTACTAACGACTGTAGCAAGTTCATAGGCTAGCTATTAGAAAGCTAGCTAGCTGACGGGCTAATTCCTCAATGTTTTTACTTTCAGTTTTGTTTACGTTTGATCAAGCTATGGTAAAGAACGAACTGTGGAACTTGTAGTTCTCCGTTGTATTTTCCACCATGACTAGAATTTATATTGGACTACATATTCCACAATTCTCAGCTACGTAGGTTTTTGGGGACTCACGCAATTCGAGGCGTAAGGATTTTTTCCCTTACTTTTTACCGTCTGACCACAAAAGGTCGGACGATCATGCTGATCAGATCAAATCGGGATGAAGAAAAAAAACAAAAAAAAAACGACTAAGCTAAAAATGTTAGCTACACCCTCAGGTTGACGTCGTAGCGGAACTCACGAGAGTAGATGGCCTGTTCGTTTGCTCAAACCATAGATCTAAATCGAAATGGCCCGTTTTCAAGTGAAACAACCTGGATTATTTCAATTGAAAATAAAAAAATAAAAATCTGATAAATTAAATGCGGTTTTTTTTAATATCCTGTGTTCAGCTTGTCAGTGGGCTCTTCAGCAATACATTTCACTTGGAAACAGATGCCTCTATTCCCATGAAAACTATAATGCCTTTCTGGAATCAATGGTGAATGCATGAATATACTTCTGTTGTAAGTGTGAGAGCATTTGGGATAAATAGCAGGGAGTTTTTTTTGTATGTCTGTGTTTATTTGTGATTGGCACAATATGCCTTTTCCAAAACAGCAACCCAATGCTATCAGTTAGTAGTCATACAGTGAGCAAATGATAAGCCTATGGTGATGATGAACCATGAAACCTGTGGTATGTACAGTATCCTAATTCCTGCTGTGTCGCGGGAGGGAGGGTCAAGGTCCGAGTTTAAATAAGTATTCTGGCATTTTTTACATCAATGATTAACGACCCACAATGCTATTGATCGGTCCATACCGGTGGTTTTTGTGTGCATATTGCATATAGTATAAGATATACTACGGTACCTAATGTTAAAGTGGGGGGGGAAAACTGCATCTCAACAAATAATTGGAATATGTAAATAAATAACAAAACTGTCTGGACCCTTCAACAACATCGTGGATTAGTTGAAAATGGCTTGTGTAACAAAACGAATGGCAGTGTAATCTTTTAACGATGAGCATGTTTTGTGGTGGGTGGGGCTGCGTCTGGTCTTTCTTTGATTAGGTTCTGCCAGAGCTGCCTGCAGGAGTGCCTACGTCCCCAGAAACCAGTGTGTGCCGTGTGCCGGGCGACACTGGGGAAGTGGGCCAAAGCCACGGAGCTGGAGGCGCTAATTCACAGCTCGGTGGGCACCTGCAAGGGCTGCCGTGCCGAGGTGAGGTCTGCTCGGGAGCACAGGGCTACTCCACACCGCTCACCGAGGGCTGTCATCCACTCACTGTAACTGAGACTGTTAACAGCCGATGAACTGGGAGGAGACTAAATTGGGTCAGTAAAGGCTAAACCATGTGGTTTATATTCTGGGATTAAAATAACTGAAAGACACAGCAGTCCTTTGGGACCTGGGTTAAGTAGTCCTGGCCATAGTAGCATTCTACCCATCTGACTGGCTGTGCACACAATATTTACCCATGTCACAGGTTTCTGGCAGATAACCGTGGCAACACAAGGATGCTGTGAGTTTCCAGGTGTGACTCTACAGCTGAGGTATAGTACCGATATATTGCCGATATATAAAAATTTGCGCATTTTTCCATCGGCACAAGTCGAGTTCCATCGGTTACAGCGGTTACAGCGTCAACCTCTTCAACCCTGCTCCGTCTGCTCAATTTGAGTGACAGCCTGTGCCTCAGGCTGACAGAATGGAATTTCGGGTCACGGGAAGGTGACGTTAGACCCTATGCTCTGCCCTCGACAGGTGCGTTTGTTCCAGATGCGAAGCCACACAGCGGCCTGCTCCAAGTACCAGGAGTACATCGACGAAGGGGTGAAGACCACCGCCAGATCCCAGCCTGCCGTCGTCAGGTGAGGGCGGAACGGAGGGGCGCGCACCCCTAACCTACTACTCCTTTTCCACCATTCTAGAATTCTCTACCGGCTAAGTGGTTTACGGGGCCCTCCGTTTTTTCCTCCCGGTCCAGCTCGGTGCCAAACCGCTTCACTTTTTCCTGCCCCTACTGCAACTTCCAGAACCTGGACCAGGACGGGCTGGTGGAGCACTGCACATCCCTGCACTCCAGAGATGCCCGCCAAGTGGTGAGCGGTTTACCTCGGTGGCCACTGCTCAGAGTGGCCCTGCTTTTCTCACGCCACGTAGTGCAGGATATGTAGTGACCGCATCACATGCCACGTGAAGCCAGCTGTGGATTAATATCAACTGTAGGATAGTCTCGACCCAGGACACTCTCAAGAACTCTAGAAAGGGAAGTTAGTTTGTCAGATTGGCTTTGCGCAGTCTGATTGGTTTTAGCAAGTTTCAGCCAGTGTTACGTTATAGGTTAGTGGTGGGGTCGGCTTGAATTGGCTTCAATCTACACCTACATCAGGTCATGATTTTTCAGAAGAAGCGACTGACCATTGGTTTATGAGCAAAGCACATCCCTGGACTTTGGGCAGGTGTCTCTCACGTCGACCTGGTCAGGCTCACGGTACTTTAAGGTCGTCAGCCTGACAGGTGTTACTACCTCTTAGAGCTGCAAAAAAACCTGAAATATGAACAGACACTCACAGCAGTGTGCATAATAGAGAGGAGTCCTCTCTGCTCATCAGTGATTACCACAGCTCCTGAAGACTACCACAGCCGAGAAACGAACTCCTTCAGCCTCTGAGCTGCGCAAATTTTGTATTACAAAGGGGGGGGAATAGATGCCAAAGTACTGTAGTCACATGCTTTGAAGAGGCGCAGTTTGATTCATAAGCCGCGGAACCGGTATGGCCATACCTACTTTGGCATCAAACATTGTGTAAAAATTCAAATCTATCAGCAAATACATTACGTTCTTAATGTATTGCACTTTTGTGTGCTTCCCGGGATAATTTCCACTAGCTGTAAGCCTACGTACAGTACGTAGCCTATCACAAGCAACAAACTCTATTTCCTCATGATTGATTGGTTATTTGTGCCATGTGAGCTGAGCATCACACTAATGTGAATTTCACAGAACAAATACCAGCGCTCTATCTAAGCAGACTGCTAGTGTGTTCGCTAAAGTTTAAGCAATAGTAATGTTAAATTGAATGATGAAGCGTAGAAAAATAACTGATTTCTTCGGGTCAAAGTTAACCAAGGCGGCTGAGACAACCACCATCACTCCAGCCCACGATGAGCCCTCTGAGGAACCAGCAGTAGAATTTCTGTCGCTGCTCCAGCTAGCCCCTCTGCTATCAAACGCCAAACAGCTCATAATCCATACACGTATTCTTATTATGATACACGTATTGTTTTACGATACGTGTATGAAATGAATACACGCATTGTTATGTTACACGTATGTTTTATAAAAAACAATAAGTGTATCATAAAACAATACGTGTATCATAACAAGAATACGTGTATGGATTATGAGCTGTCTGGCGTTCGATACTTGGGAGGGGGTGCAACGTCACATAATTCTTGGCCCTACCCATTCGAAATGGGTTCCGTGGCCCATGGTTTGATTGATAGGGGGCTGAGTTCGGGAGCAGGATGGGAGGGTTCCTCTGTGTAATCAGGGGTCTGTCCCCATGTGTTCTTTGAAGGTATGTCCAATCTGTGCCTCAATGCCCTGGGGAGACCCAAGCTACCGCAGCACTGATTTCTTCCAACACCTGAAGATCAGACACACCTTCTCTTATGATACTTATGTGGTACGTAGTCATAGAGTAATAGCACTTTTTAAAACATGTACTATGCATTTCAGTGTAAAAATACATGTATTGAGTCGTCATTAAGCCACCTCGGCAAACCGCCTGCAAAGTTGTTGGGAATATATTGCATCTGTATATGATTTGTTATTGAGAAGAATTATGGAAGTATTGAGCAGAATGATTTACAGACAGATTGTGTGATGCAGTTGAGAATCAGCGTGGAACAATGGTTAGGTTTTGACTTTAGAGCTGCAGATTGCATTTCATTAGCAGCTGTGGTTTGGAGAGAGGTGTCTTTCCTGCAGCTGGTCCTCAAGTTGATGGCACTGCCAGCCTGCTCACTGGCCACTTCATTGACCGCATGTGGCCCTTTGGTGCAGGAGAGCTGAATAAATGTTCCACTAAGAGATAAATCAGACGCCACAGACTGCAGAATGTTGTGTATTGAGAAAAGGGTTCTTCAGTAAATCAGCTGCTGTTAGAAAAGGAAAAGTAACACTTATTTGTGATTTTTTCAACTTATTCTCCACAAACTTCCCTCTTTCTCTTTCTCTCTCTCATTCCTGCCTCTCTCTGTTTACCCTCCCTCCCTCCTTCCTGCCTGTCACTCTGTTTTCCCTCTCTCCCTCCCTCCTTCCCTCCTTTCTCTGTTCCTCCATCACTCTTGGGTTTGCCCGTTTCCAGGATTACGCCACAGACGAACAAACCATGATCCAGGAGGCCCTGCAGCGCTCACTGATGGACAACTGAATTGACCAGCAGGGGGCGCTGTTCAGGCTCATCCCAAACCAATGGTCATGATCACTGCCAGAGACCCAGGGCAGCAGAGTAACCCAACACCTCTGTAGCAACGCTTTTCAGCATTCATGTCCAGAGGATGCAGAAAACGTATTATATTCAACTGCACCTTCAAAAAAAACGTACTCAATGATCAGTATAGTGTTAAAACAGTTGACGTTCTGAACGATTTATGTCAAACGGCTCAAACACTCTTTTGTTGCAGTTTTAATCGCCACATTAGGTATGTCATAAGCAAAATCGTGTTCACTCTAAGCTGTTATAGAACTTGACCTATATTTTAATCTTTAACGCTTCCAAACAAATATGGCAATATCCAGGGGACTTGATGTTGTACCACAATTTAATAACAAAACCTTAATTAAAAAATATATAGCAATGAAAATCCACTAGGTGGCCCCATTTACTTGAAAAATCTGTTCTGTCATGCTTTTCGACTCTTGGAATATGTTTGATCTGATTGTGGGTTATTGTATGCTTATTTAGTACATTTAGTTGTTTTATTCCCTCCTTGTCCTGGGCTGCAGCTGGCGGGGGTGAAAAACCATCTCCGACAACTGTCACTAACAGCTCTATGCAATCTGCAGCCAGTGGAGCATTGTAGCTCCCTTTGGTCTCAGGTACTGAGGATTTCGGAGTACAAGTCGAACCCTTGTGTTAACCTCTGCCCACCCTACAAATTCAGACACGGGTGAAAAGAAACAACTCTGTATTTCACAGTACATAATTGCATTTCGACGTGAAGGAGCAGTGCAGAAGACCGTGCCCTGCTATCGTACCTCGCAGACGCCGAAGGGCCTCGGATGTAAAGTCCGAACTCGTGAAGCCCGTGTTTAAATATCGGTGCATAGTAATGTTACGTTTCGTGTCGTTTCCCTTTCAGCAAAAGTTTGAAAGGCTTAATGGTCAGATTTCTAGAAGAAGAAAAAAAAATGCCAACTATGATAATTGCACACAAAGTAAACCATTGGGATCAATTGTGCACCCCTTTTGCACTTGCCCTGTGTTTACCATTAAGTGACCAGACGGGGGCAGTGTTGCTCCATCTGTCCCGTCTCACTGCCTCTACCTCTACCTCTGTCTCTGCTGCTGTCCAGTCACCTACCAGATAATGCTTACTTTCATTTTATGCATGTATCTGCTAATTTGTCACTGGCTAATTTTATATATACACACATATATATGTATATATATATATATATATATATATGGACACACACGCAGTGCAAAGTTCACCTGCACCCTTGAGTAAGTGGGTGTCGGTCTGGTGTATAACGCAGTGTAACCGCTGGTGGCTCACCCACTCTCCTACAGTCCCCCCGTCATCTGTATCAGGCTCACTCTGGATTTCTCCTTTTTCACATCCGAGACCCGAAACGCAGAGGGGCACAGCCCACCCCCATGGATCCGAGAATTATAAAGTCGTTTGAAGTCGTTCAACATCTCGTACTCTTGCTGCTACGTAACTTGAAACGGAAGGCATTTTCTTTTTCTACAGCGAAGTGACTTTTGTTGTAAAAGCAAGGGGAAGTGTGCTGCGGGCACTGAGTGTTCAGACGCCTTTGGACACCATTGCCAGGTAGGCTGTGGGCGTCTACCAGAGAGAGCCGATATATACGGTACAGGGCACATGCCGGTATGGGGCACAGTGCTACTGTGATGTCATCTTGTGGTGACGGCTGAAATTGCGTCCAAGGGAATGGTTTGGAGTGCGAGGCAGTGGGGCTGGCACAGTCGTATCCGATGTCCTCCCAAGTCCCGTTGGTTGTTTTGATTTGTGGGGCCTTCACAAGGAAAAGGCTTTTTTTAATTGCAGATATTTGTTGATAATTTTTTTCACAAAATATTTCTAAGATTCTGTCGGCTGTATAGCACTCTCGCAGAGCAGAGATGTGAGGTTGTGTTATATTGTCACCAGATTTGGAAGGAAATTGGAGGCAAGCAGGCCGTCGGCAGTGTGTCATGTCTCTGATAATGTCAACGTTTTTCTCAGAAAATTGTGTGGAGTTTTTAGTTTATTAATCCCTGTGTTATTATTTTGTCTGTTTAGCAATTACCAATTTTCAGTAAACTTTGATCTTCAAATTCCCTCCTTTGTCTTAATGTGTGATCTTAAAAGGTGTATGAAAGGTGGGAAAATGAGTCTTCAATAAACAACACAAATAAAATATTTTTTTTCGATAATTGAATATATCATTTTGTTTTTCTTCTGAATGTTATTGATTTCAGGGCCTGTTGTTTTGTAACCCTGGAAGGGCATGGTCTTTGCACCATTGCAATATAAAGCTTGCCTTAAACATCACAATGGCAAATTGTATATTCTGATCAGTGTACAAGTGGCATTGATAAAGAACTTAAATGCGGTTTGTGCATATTGTATTTTCTATTAGAATTTGTTTTGCAATTAAAAACCTTTTTATGTGTGACCGGTGTCTTGGTTGTACTCGGTGCCGACAGGACGGCCAACACAAGACTTCGGCAGTGACTAATGTAATGGTATCTCTCTCTGTGGAAATTATGTCTTTTCAGATATTCTGCTCAATACCAAGTGTGTTAGTCGTGTGTTTTCTTCCCTCTCTCTCTCTCTACCCCTCCCTTCCACTCCCCGCCCTTCTCTCCTGTCATGCCTGATGTCCGAAGGAGCTCAATCCTGATAAATTAAAGCTGTTTAATTATTTAAACACTGAACCCTGAAATCAAAGTGAGTGATTTATACCTGGGTGTGAGACGTGTGGAGGCAGAAACAACAGTGAGGGCGCTGATGGATGACCGGGGGGAGGGGGCTGGAGCAGAGGGGGGGAGACATGCTCCGCCAACCAGCTGCTGAGAGCTGGGCTATCAGTGCCAGGCCCCCGACCCACAGGGTGTGCTTTGGGGGGGTTCCTTACCACCGCCCACCGCCATGCCCCCCTTCTCACCCAATGACAATCACCCCCCGCGATCAAACTGCGTCGGTCGCCTTGGTCACCACATGCCAACACCCTCGCCCCATGCCATGCTCTGACCCAGCGTGCCAGTGCTTGCAGAGCAAGCGGCCAATCAGCGCAGTGGAAATTGCAGCGCCATGATTACAACTTATCTATGATCTGCTGAAGTAAATATGTAAATACTCCGTCGTGAAGACATTCTAAATGTAGAGTGTAAACATTATGTCTATTTTTGAACATGAATTTAGAGACTGCTCTTATTTGGGTTTCTGGACAAAAGGGGAATGTTAACAATAGTGAAATGAAGGATGTTCCATACTTCAGTGGCTAACCATTGCAGTAGTGTATGGTATAGTGTACTGTATGTGGAGCCCAAATCGAGAGTGGTAAACACTCACGTTCACAGCTGTTATAGCATGTCCTAGTGATGAAACATTATCTTGGAGCAAGCCAATCAGACATCGGGGCATTGAATCTCTCCATAGACAAGGAGTTTGACATCCTTGTTTACCGTTTTCTGGTCTTGTAATTAATTAAGTGATATAGCTAAGAGACAAAGCTACTAAACTTCTGGATGCCTGCACATACACGTACAGTTTCCTTCTTTGTTTTGTGTCCTGATCAGTTTTTGCTTCTGGCAGATGGAGAAGTTAGCTGAAAAAGAGCTAACGAGACACTGAAGCGCTTGGAGGCAGGAAGGAAGAGGTCCTTAGACACATGTAGCTCTTTCTCTTTGTTTGGAGGTAGCTGTGCAGGGGAGGGGGGAAGAAACGAAAAAGGAAAGAGAAGTGAACATATTGAATAAAAATTTAATAAAGTTCAGCGCATCGCTTCTTTGATGAGAGAATTAGAAAGTGTGTTGAGTCTCGGGGCTGTGTAGAGGCAGCAATTACCGCTACACGTCCCTCCGGGCACTCGGAACAGGAAGGAGGAGTCCTTTTTGTTCAGAAGTGTGTCACAGCATCACTTTACACCGAGACGCACTTCCACACACTTTCCTTTGTTTTCCCCTCCTGCGGAAAGTCGCCGTGCGGGAGGATCGCGACTCGCTGGGATCGGATGGGGAGGCGGGTCCGCCCGTTTTATAAACGTTCACCTGTGTAAACGAGGCCCGCTAAGAGTTCATCTGCTCGGGCCGCACCGTGGCGGATGAAAGGACTTTCCGGATTTGTCTCCAAATCAAATCGGAGGGTTAGATCAAATCAAATGTGTGACCCGTACGCTGAAAGCAGATTACAGGGGCCACAATGGTGGCGGGTCCCCCCCAGGACCAGACCTGCGACGTGCGCATGGCCCCGGCTCGGTGGCAGGTTTTTAATCTGCGATTGACCCAAAGCCTGACTTGGACCTCAGGCCTTTGCTGCTATAAGATTCAGGAATGGTTTACTGGATCATGTTGTTCCATCCCTAAGTGCTCTGTGGGTGTCAGGTTTGTCAGACCTGGCAAGTCGTAATCCAAAAATTTGAGAGAGCGCTACCATGCAGAATTAGTAATATAATATGCCCACGTAGCGCCCACATCTCCTGCTGTGAAATCTGGTCTAACGGAGCTGGTCAGTAGGAGTGGTTGTTCTAGTGTCTACTGAAACTACACCTCACCCAAGTCTTCCATGCGGTGACATTGGGATCAGAGTCCAGGGTATAGGTTAAGGTTATAGGTTATAGCCCAAGTTGAAAAGTCCCGTAGAAAAGATACAGGTATCTATCAGCTCTGTCTGTGCCTGGAAAGTTTCGCCAGACTGGGAGGGAGGGATTGTTTTTTGCTGAGGAAGGTATCGGCGGCCTGGCAGCGCACTGGGGCTTGTTTCGCTGCGGATTCCTCAAAGTCAGGAGAAACAGGAAGCCCCAGAATCCTGCCACGGCACCGCCAAAATGCGGCAGGTTAATCCTCCCCGATGTTTGAACGTAAAGCGCCGACGGGCATCCCCTACTTCAAGACTGATTCTACACCGGCTCCTCTTCCGCTCTTAAATTCCCCGCGACCCCCACCCTCCTCCCTTAACTTGTCTCTGAGCCTGAGAGGGATGTTTTCTCGTCTTTGATTTTCAATAATGCCTCAAACCAACCTGGCATCGGATCAGCTCCTGAAAACCTGCCGCGCCACGCGCCCCCCTCGTTCGCTAACCTTTTTCCTGCTCGGCGCTCGCCAACTTAGAGCATCGATAGTGAACTCCGCTCGCCGGAGAAGTAGGCCGTTAAACATTATCGGCAAAAACCTCAGGGTTCCAGCGCTACCCGTGCACTTGGGGTCAGGCAGACGCGTTTTTACCAGCCGCGCAGCAACGTTCGGCGGGTTCCGGAGCGATCGGCGCTCCGGCGGAGGGACGATCGCCATTGCCAAGCTGCCGGTTTGAAAAGGCAGCGTTATTGTTGCTGTTCGTGGGGGACATCTGATCCTCGTGGTGGTTTTTCGCTCCTCAGACATGGCTGGGAATGAAAACTGTGGGGATTGCCGGAGGCTCTGGGCTTGGCGGAAGGATGATCTCGTTGATTGTAATTGCAGCTTTGACCATATTGTCATGCCCCGTCTTGGCAGACAAAGGCCACTGGCGACATGTCGGTCTCTGCGGCAGGGAATTCCGATGCCAGGAAGCAGTTTACCAGAAAGGAAAGGGATGGGGAGGAGGGGGAGGTGGGGGTGACAGTCAGTTGAAATTGAAAAGGTCTCTCTGTGGTTTTGGTGAACTAGGCCTGGCCGTCTGCAATGCTGGCGAGGGTGTGGGGAGGGGGGGATTGTCTTGTTGCATTGCTGCACCTTCCTATCTGTGGGATAGGGTGTGAGTGCAATCCAACAGAGATGTGCCTCTGTTTGAAAGCTGCTGCACAGAGGGTGTTTTTGTGCCTGTAATCTGATGCAGTGTGGTCTTAAAATACCTTTCCCAACTAAATCAGCCTGAAGTTCTTGCCCTGCCATCTGATTTCATTCTGCCCTCGGTTTGTGAAGAGGGGTTAAAACACCAGCTCGTAAAGGGAATCTGATTCTTCTCTGTGCATTTTGGAACTCTGTTTTTATTTGAAAACTTGTAGAGGACTTTAAATCCCTGGAACGGAAGCAGAATCACTGGAGCAGCAGAAATTTCCTCCTGGAAGAAAAAATGAAATATGAATATGAAAACGTGAATTTGATTTTCAGGGGCATTGCTAATCATCATTTTATTTATTTATTTGGAAACCTGCCCCTCTCTCTCTGCTAATATTTGAAAGTATAGCCTTGCGAAGCAGGGAGAGGAAGGGAGCTGCGGTCCCCGAAGTGGGGTCTTGTGTGTGTTGTGGTGCGTGTGTGTGTGTATTTCTGGAGGGTGGAGAGGGTGGGGGGGTGCATCACTGTGGAATACCAGGCCAACTCAGGGGAGAGCAGCTAAATTTTCTAAAAAGCTTGCCCGCCCCCCATCCACCCACTCCCGTAGAATGTATTAAAATGGCGCATGGTGTATGAGAGAGACTCCAGCACAGTGAGGCTCAGGGCTATTATTGTCCCATTAATTTTTCCATTTGAAATCAAGCCTCACAGGGAAGGCAAGGAGGGGGCTACAGGGGGCTGCAGCTGCTTTAATGTCCAACAGGGGAGGCTGCCTCTGCACTCCCCCACCCAGCCAGGCCTAAGGGGGAGGCCCGTATTAAATCTAGGTTTGGATCCAGTTCCCCCCTTCGGTTAGCACTACGGATGGAAGTGCCGTTGTTAATTAGGAGCCATCGATGCCCCACAACAGCTCGTGCACATTCTCGTCTGCGCTGCACTGCTAAACCTTCCCTTTACAGGTGTGCACAGAGGTGTTCCATTATGAGAGTCAAAGAAGGGCGTATACCATTGCGCTTAACCGGTCTGACGTCTTATTAGGCAGGCTCACATGGTTCGCACTCGCAGTGTTTTTTTGCACGCCGGTGAAGGCCTAGTTGCCGAAACGTTTGTGTTTTCTGCTCGCGTGCGAACACGCTGAGTGCGAACCATCCTCTCAATCGTTCCATTGTGAAAGGACAGCATTTGAAAGTTATCACGGTGGAATAGATTTGGTGGATTCTTGAACAGGCCTGGTTTGGCATGGGCCTGGCCTGATTTGGCATGGCTTGTTAGCAGAGCGTGCAGTGCACCCGGATTGTTTCAGGGCAGAAACGATCCAGGCCCAGAGCTGCATATGATCTGAATGCACTCCATTGGGGAGATATATGAGGTGTCATTGTAAGATGTATATATATGGTTCATCTCTGTTTTTAAGCTGTAACACAGCATGTGGGCGCGCCTATGACTGGGGCCTGTGGCGGAGAACCTGCAAATGGACACATCAGTGGATAAGTACACTTAAATCTGTCTGTGTGGAACTATGATTCAGTACAGAAATAAAGCCCAGTGCAAACCAATGTTGTTTTGTCTGACAAGATGGAATTTTGTGTGGAAATTTGTGGCATTTGGGGTGTTGCTCACCCAAAGGCAGATACTGTGGTGAACCGAGTTTCGCAGATTTCAGGAGGTTTGTATGATGTGATCAAATTTCAATTGATCACCCAATCAGAGAACATTAGGAACAAAAAAAGAATTTAAAAAATCTTTCTTTGAGATCCAAAGTGATATAGTATGTTCACTCTTTGTACAATTTGAAATATAAGCACTCAAGAGTTTCTATTTTTTTCCTGAGATAGCATTGCTAATCCAATTCTCCCATAGGTTATTACAGTCAGCGTGAGCTTTGATTTATGGCCATAGCCATTTCTTATTGCAGTGTCCAAAATGTGTATGAGAAATTCTATTCTTAGTGACCAATGACTGTCTTTGTTATTCTTTAGAAATGGATCAGTGGCCCCCTCCCCACCCCAAAACTTTTCTCCTGCTTGATAGGCACTGAGGTCTGTGGCAAACTCATGAGCACTATCTTAGACACTCTCCCTCTCTGTGTGCTGTGCGCCTGCATTTCTTTGCTATGGTAAAGCTCTCCTGTGTCGGGCTATTCAGAATGCCTTGGGGAGGAAGTTGCTTTGAGAAGCTTTGAGAACATGCAGTGCAATAAGTAACCGGTCTTCTCGCATCTCTATTTTCTCCCTTCCCCCCATTTTTAAATTCAAATCACCGGTTTCCTCCTGCTTTTATTCTGTGAAAATTGCCGGAGTTAGCTGATCTGTCAATCTCCTGGCGTCTCTGTCTAATTCCAGCGATACACCTCCAACCCTTCGGCTCAATTATTAACTGCCAGGTACTGAATCAAAGTGCTGACGGGTCGCCCGGCGACAGCTGATTTCAAAGACAATGGCGCTGTCCCCGCTACTTAACTTGTCAGGGTAGTCAGAGCGCTCCTCCGTTAGCTTAGCACATCCCCCCTAATCGCCTGCACAAGAACAATTATTCAACTGATCGCTCAAGCTGTTAGGGCTGCGTTATTCTCAGCGAAGTCACAAAAATCTATAACTTCCTACTAATATGTACTCATTTTAAGTTGTTGCAATGTCGCAGTGTGGTTTTGAGTACCAGTGCCTGGGTCATCTGGCTGATTTCAAAACCTCAAGCCGACGTGACGTAGTATGTCTGCCGAAGAAGCCAAAACCGTGAAGCCCTCAACAATACGCATTTGGCAAAAGACCCACGAAAGAAGACCACAAACTGCCAACTGGATTCTTACAGCAAGCCAGCCGCCGAGGGAATATGGCAATTTTTGTGCAGGAAGAAGTCCCATTGTCCCTTAATAAATATATGCACTCAAAATGCATGTATTTATTGAGCTAAACACGGCAACATTTTTGGGGAAAAGTAAACTTTATAAAAGACGAAAGCTCCCTGTACATCGTGTATCTAGCAAAATTCACTGTTTATTAACACTGGGCTGATTGGGCCCATCTTACCAGTGTTACATTCAGGGAAAAAATGACAAACATGTTTAAAAATATGATACCATTTCAGTCTGAAGAATCAGTCCAAAATTAATGACAGTTTAGCTGAAAAAGCCCAAGCTGGTGTCTTTGATGGTAACTGTGGCTTTCTACTCTGTGGATTCAGTTTGGCCTTTTGATCACGTTCAAGCAGTGCAAGGGTTAACCGCGAACTGGACTCATCTCCTCCCTCGTTATGTTAACGAGGCGCAACAGGTGTGGTGTACAGGAGGAGCACCTGGGCAGCAACGGAGCACACTTGTGAATTTCAGCGGGGATTTCCTTGCTTATTATGTTGCCATTGTTTAATAGTTGGAAAAGGCAGATTTTATGCCCCTCTAGTCCATTGCTGTGTAAATAGATGTGATGTTTTCTGTTAACGCACAGTTGAAGCCAATGCCTACATTGTTATTTACCTGTAAACACAGCTTTGCCGCACGTAAAGCACAGCTGTTTGTAACGGTGTGACGTTTACCAGAGCAAGTTCTCACAGGTCGTCTCTCTGGTCGATATTTTGCAGTACATATTGTGCACAGCTCCATACTCCATTATTGTTTTCTCTATACTGTTTCTCGGTGGTACAATGTTTTTTTGCTACAGGAAATACTCCCATACATAATTGATTCTGTGAAGGCTTTGAGCTCAGTAAACTCCTCCAGTTCAAGTATCCAGGTCTAGGTTTCTTTAGTCAACACTACTCCATATTCGGTCCCTGGAACAGAGCTGTTACTGCAGGTGTGTTAAAAGTGTGTTTCCCCACCGAATCCCTGCCGATTGAACTGCGGTACAAGAAAATAAACATGCAGTTGACAGCGCCGCTGTCTCTCGAGGCGTAGCAAATAAATAGTAGAATCCTTCCCAATTATTAACTGCTCCCACAGCTTCCCATTTAAATTCTAGCATCCCCACCAACCGTCATCCATTTCCTGTGTTTTGTGTGGCTGGCAGAGACGGTGGCGGCTGTGCTCCCCTTGAGAACGGGCAGCGTTAGCTGATCTGTCAATCTCCTGACGTCCTCTGTCTAATTCCAGTAATACACCTCCAGCCCCCGCGGCTCAATAATTAACCACCAGGTACTGAATCAAAGTGCTGACGGGCCCAAGGGTGATGGGGGGGGGCAGGAACGACAAGCGGTGGTCCTTCGGCGTGACAATGACGTCAGTGACCCGGCCCACCTTGGTGGTGCCACAGCAGGCTGGTGATGGGGGTGGAGGGGGCATTGAGGGAGAGGGACTCCTCTTCTCAATGGCTCTTTAATGAGTTCACTTATCTTGTCTTTAGGAACAAGTGCTTTCACCTCACCACCGGCACCCTAGCTAAACATTAACGGCCCGTCTGTCTGCAAAGCACAGGGGGGGCTTCCTGAACAAAACAGGACATAAAAAAGGAGGTACGATTTTCTTTGCCTGGGAGCACCTCTTTTTTTTTTTTATCTATCTATATATGTGTATCATCAGCAGATTCTTGCCTTTATGTTCCCTTTATGGCCCTGTTTTCCTCTCCGCCATCCTTTCTCAAACGCTGTCCCCTTCGTCCCGTCCCCCTTCGCTGCCCGTGCATTTTTGGCATTCCCTGCGCAACTTGTTTCTAAGGGAAGGACAAATGAGGGAAAATGTTTGACTTTGAAGTTCCTAAAATCATCACTGGAGCGAAATTCACAATGGTGGTTAAGAAAAATGAGGGTAGAGGCGAAGCAATGGCAGTGTGCATTTTGTGGTGCGAGGTGGTGGAGAAAAACAAAGAACCAAGTATGATCGGTGTATGGGCCAGGACTGCAGTTGTAGGTATAGACAATCTGAAGATTATATAGTCGCGTGAAACGTCTTTAAAGTCTTCACCCTCTGTCTGTTTGCTTGGAAGGTGGCGTTGCGACAAAGAGAGTTTGCAGGGCCTTGTCAAGGCCCGACACACGAGGAGCGTTCCAGAGCTGAGGCCCCACTGCATGCTGGTCCCTGGACAGGTTTGGGCCTGCTGTTTCACCCACGTACAGGCTTCATGTATCGTTTTACCATTCGAAGGAAATAAGAGATGGGATTTTGAAATCTAATTGGTACCTTAATTGATCCGTGATCATTTCTAATGAGATGTCTCTATCTCTCATTCTCTCTCTCTCTCTCTTTCTCTCTCTCTCTTTCTCTCTGTGTCTCTCTCTCTCTCTCTGTCTATCTCTCTCTTTCTCTGTCTCTGTCTCTCTCTCATTCTCACTCTCCCTCTCTCTTTATGTTGTCACTCGGGCATATCCCCTCTTTTTCCTTTCCCTCTGAATTATTAACTCCCAGCTCCGAGGACTGAATGGCTTTTGCTGAGTGGCCAGATGATGGATCCGGCTTCACATTGCAGCCGTTTAGGAAGTCCGTCCATTTGGGGAGATTACATAGCCTGTCCACATCAATCCCCCAGAGCTCCCCTCCTCCACCCACACACACACACACACACACACACACTGCACTTCCACACACACACACACACACACACACACACACTCTGCACGTCCACTCGCACACACACACACACACACACACACTTCCACTCTGCACTTCCACTCACGTGCACGCACACACACACACTTACACTCTGCACTTACACTCACGCACACACACACACACACTTCCATATGCAATACATATCCGTGTAGTTTACAGCACCACCCATTAATCCAAATTTGCACTTCACTTCCATAAAGGCACATGGCTTCAAATGGCATTGGAACGTGTTATTGAACTGATTCGGGGGGGGGGACTCCTGGAAGAGTTCCTTTTATCGGGGGACAGAATGAGTCATATTTACCTTTACTCGTGGATGAAAGAACACAGATCCTGAGTCTGTTTCCCTTGTATCTCGTTTAAATTTCCTGGCTGCTGAGGTTCCACAGTCTTGGCCTTCCTTACGAACAGAATACACCAGGGGGTGGTTACATCAGCCATGTGTAAGTTCATTTGTAGCCTCATTTTGATTATAAATCAAATTATATTCTACTTAATGGGGGTTTCAGTTACAACAAGCCTATGAACGAGCTACTGTAGGCATAGGTTGAGCAAGCAGCCCCAGATTATGTTTAGTAGGGCTCTCAGGAGAGTTCAGACCCAGGGGATCAGATTCCTTAGTGCAAGGACATTGGAGCTCTTGGTAGGATCTCAGGGTATATTTATCTGTTCTGGAGGTGAGGTGTCTGAGGTCTGGAAATGTGCTGAGAGAGAGACGGATGAGAGTGAGGGAGGGAGGAGAGGAGAGAGAGAGGGAGGGAAAGGGAAAGTGAGAGAAAGAGGGAGAGGGAGGGAGGGAGGGAAAGGGAAAGCGAGAGAAAAGAGAGAGAGAGAGAGAGAGAGAGTGAAGGAAGAGGAGGGAGGGGGGTAAATAAGAGGAAGACACAGAGATCACCACCACTTGAATACACAGAGATTGTTAGAGGCCACTAAGGCTATGTAAGCATGTGATGTGTCTGTGTGAAAACCCTTTACACCTGGAGGCCTGCACTGACCAGTGGCACCCGTTCTGCAGGATGTGCCTTCCCCATCCGCATTCCCCTACTCCCCATGAGACCCATCACACAAGCACACACACACACACGCATACACACACACATGCACATGTGCATACATGCACACACATGCACATGCACACACACATGCATATGTGCATACACTGACACACAACACACACACACACACACACACACACACACACACATACACATACACACACACACACACAAACACACACATGCACACACCTAGCAGGGACCCCCGCCTACCAGGAAGGGCGCCCCCTCTCCTGGCCAGTTCCTGTCATGCCCCTATCTCTCCTCTGCACCACGGCCTGCCTCTGCTCAATAATTAACCCTGATCATAATAAATGATTCTGCTGACTGTGTTACTTCAGAGGGCCTTACAGCTGCCATGTAAAGGAAGCTGCGCTCAGTTACGCTGACTGATGGGGGAGCCTCCATTCTTACCCTGGCAGGGAGTGGAGGTGCGTGGGCGGAGGGGTGGACGTCCAGCACACACACACACACACACACACACACACAAAATACAAAAAATTTTATTGGTTTTAAAGAGGGGGAGAGAATAAAGAACTTTCTCATGACCCAGTTTAACCGGGATCTCAAGAGCATTGCAAAGTTTACTTTCATACGACACGAAGCCTGCTGTTTTATTTGTGACTCTTTTTCCAGCATTCCCGGATTTATCGTAGCCTCATAATCTTGGTTTCCTTTGGCAATGGGGAGAAAGGGCCATAGATTCCTCTGGATAGGTGTGTCCAAAATGCCCCTGTTCTGATCAGTTAGCCTGAAAGATGCATTTCTCTATGTTCCCAAGCCCCCTCAGACCTGAAGTGCTTCTGTTACAAGTATATGGGCAGCAGATGCCACGTGATAAAGCCAGGTGACCTTTGCATACAACAGCCACTGGTATCATTTTTCATTCCACATCTTCTTCACTCACACATTATTTACCAAGTTTACTGGTTAATAACCCCACACTCATTGACTTTGAGTCGCTGAGTGGTAAAGCGAATCGGTTAACCTTCATCCGATTGTGTTCCTGCCCGTTTTAATAACCGGCAGTCACGTGAGTCAGCCTTTCTTTTGAGCGCAAGACTTTCACCTGCTCATCGCACGAGCTTGCTGTCGGTTGGTGTGAGAGCCGTAAGTGTCAATCCTGAGCCAGTGGTGCTGCCGTGGCCGTGAAGGGGCTTCACAGTGACCCGTTAAGACACAAGGCAGAACAGAGGTAGCCCTTAAAACAAAAATATTTCACATGCAAAGTGTCCAAAAAAAACCCCATGTATGTATGTATGTGATCACATGTGAATACCTGTGAGGTGAATATGACAACATCTGACAACGTGGTATACACGTGTAAATATGGCGTATACGTGTGAATGTCCCAAAATACATGTGATCCACATTTGGAGATGTGATTTTTCCATAAGGGAAGTGTTGATTTGATGAAGAGTTTTTGTTAATCTCCAACCCCCCTCCTCCCCCTCAAGCTGTAAGTATGGAATCATTAACCTGATCCCCTCAATGTGATTTTCTGATGGGGTGTTCAGCCATTGTTCCAGCTGTCACCCCACAGGAAGTGTGAGTTTCCCCCTTGTCACAAGAGAGGGCTGGGGAGTGATAGTCCCGCTGCAGTCTGGGGGTGCCCACTGTTGTCTCTCTCTTTCTTCCTCTCTCTCCCTCTCCCTTTATTTCGGTTAGATTGGCACTGTGGTCCTTGTTTTGGCGTGATTTGCATTGCTGTAAAGGCCAGGATGTCCTTCCGTGTGATGGAGTGTGTTGCCTTTGGCTCAGCTGAGAATTTGCACTTGGGATGAAATATTAGTGGTGTGTGCGGAGAGGTCGTCCTGAGAGTGTGTGTGTGTGTGTGTGTGCGCTGCTGATGGCGTGCACACAGAGGGACCCTGTATAGCAGCTGCAGGTATTCGGTGCAATAACAAATGTTCAACTGTCTGAAAATTACAACCAAGGCCGACAACATGCCATTTCACTGGGAAGGAAAAAATAATCAATCAAATGGACACCAAGGGTGTGTTCACACACACCTAGAATCCAAGGGTGTGTTCACACACACACACACACTCACACACACCTAAAATTGAATAATGAATAAGTTAATAATGAATAATGGTGTGTTCATGCACAAACACCTAGAATTCAAGGGTGTGTTCATACACATACACATACAATTAAATGGTGTGTACACACACACACAAAGCTCTTCTCAAAAGAGTATTTTTTGACTCAAATGCTAGATTGAAACTCCATATCCGGGACTAGAAAGGCCACCATTCACCTCCAATTAGCAATATCAACACTTTGTCAGATTCAGTCAATAGTTTTTAACTTATAAATAAATGCAAGTGTTTTTTTCCTCACAAACACAGTTTGGCAATTTCATTTTGGTCATTCCTGAACTTGACAAACAGTGTTTGTCCAGAAAACCCCCACAAATACTGGTATTTAATTGTGAGTCAGAGTTAAGGACACACAAAATGGTGGTTGGATGCAGGCCTCTGTCTCTGATGGCATCGGGAAACTAGTTACAATATGAGAGCAATGACATAGCATCTTTTCAATTATGCAATACTTAATTATGCTGGAACAATTACTTGTATCTTAAATTTGCTCAAAGTGCAGTGTTTCAAAACATAAATAAATAAAAATAACCCCATAACAATATAGTATTCTGGGTTTGGGTGGAGGTTTTTGGGCCTGACACAGGTTGTCTCAGAAAACTGTTGAAAAATGACATATCTGTGCCACACATCACACAGGTTACATTGAACTGAAAACGCTGCAGTTTTTTAATGAAAAAAATGATAAAAGTAAAGTGATCTTCAGGCTGGCGGATAGCGTAGTGGTCTAACGCACTCGTATTTGGCTGGTACTGTACAATTGTGAGCTGCCTATCAGGGACGTGGTTCGAAACCCGTCTATGCCAGCTCTGGCCGTTAGCCCCAATCGGGGGCAGCATTTGACTGTCCATTCCTGAGGGAGGGGTAGTCGGCACGAACTCGCTGTGAAGCACTTCCGTCTCGAAGGAGGCAGATCATCGCCGGCCTCGGAGAGTAGCTTGCCTTGTAGAGATGGGGCGAGTTTGTGGGGGAGGGTTAATCGAAATAAATAGAGGGTATAACTGGCTTCCAAATTGGGGAGAAAAACGGGGTAAAATCTGAAACAAAATGTAAAAAAAGGTTAAAAATTGAAGTGATCTTGCCATTATTTTTAGAATCTGAATTAAGCGGTGAATTTTACACAGTGACACACTGTAATGCAGACATCCCGCACGGCATGTGCAGACACTCGTGCAAAAACACACACATCCTTTGACACTCAAATACAAATACAAAGCTTTGCATAATGTGTGTGCTTTAATATGCTGAAAAGACGGTTGTAACATGCGTTGGGGAGTTCATTTGCCTGTATATTGATATTTGCAAAATACCTCTGGGGCAGGTACCTTTGAAACTCCTGAACGACTGGCCTTCTATGGAGCCTGTGATTGTGTTTTTCTGCCAGCTTTGAAGGAAAGACGTGCACATTCCTCTGTTTCCCCACTGTCTTCGCGTCCTGCGGTTCAGAGCTGGTTAATGTATTAACCGACTGCTGTTAAACAATATTGCTGACTGCTGTGTAAACCAGCACTGATCAAAGGTATGATGTAGGGGGAAGAGTCCCCATTCAGCCTGCTCATACAAACTGTCCACTCCATCTTGACTCCCTGTTTAAAAGAGCTGACTTGAGCAGTCCGGACCCCTCCCTCCCACCCACTCCTTCCCATCCTCTTCTCATTTTTCATCATTGTTCCTCTTTTCTACCTTTTTTTTTACCCCCTCATCCTTCTCTCCTCCCTTCTTTCTCACTCCCTCTCTCTTTGTCCTCCTTCCACTCTCTCTCATTCTTTCCCCCTGCTTCTCATCATCTCTCCTCCCGATGTTTTACTCAATTTCCTTTCTCCCTCTTGCCTCTCATCTCTCTTCCCCTTTTCTCCGTCTCTCCCTCCCTCTTTCTCTGTCCCCATCCTCCCTCATCTCTCCACATTGTCTCACACCCACGGTCTGTCACCGTGTCTCCTGGTATCATCCACATATGATAAGAGAGGTAATAACAACGTGATGATGCTGAACCTGTGGCTCTTTGAACCCCCTCAGGTGAAGCTCAGCACCTCAAGGTGGGGTGGGTCTACTCCAGTCGAGGTCCCAGTAAAAATGTGATCTTTGCTCACCCCATAATAAATATATTTTGAATGAATTAATATTCAGCGTGGTTTTCCTTTTAGGGTCTTATGCATAATGGATACAATGCTAAATTGCTAAGTTGTGTGCATCCACATAGTTTATACACAGTACTTTTCCCTCCTTAAAAACAGGATTTTCCAAACTGGCCACAAGAAATTTCAGATGACCAAGATATTACACTGCTCTTTCATTTAACAAACATTCCAGTCATCAATCTGTTGACTCAAACCGAGTACCCTCCTGCTGTGTGGAAGAAGGCAAATCTCAGTACAACTTTTCACAGACAGCTGTGGCATTACTCGGCACGGTGCGAAGGCTGGCCGTTTCTGCGGCTGACTGCGCCAGCTGAGACCTGGTGAAGGTCGGGTCTGAAAAGGAGCCCTTCTACCTCGCACTCGCTGACACAAAAGAGGGAGTCGCGTTTCGCGATGTCTCCCCCGTGTCTCCTTCTCTAACTGCCTTTTGAATTTATGCTTTGAAAACGTTCTGTTTTTCCCCGACGTAAGAACATGATACGGACCGGACGTGGCGGTCCAGCTCGGGTGTGTGGGGCAATAAATGGGAAGCCGCAGATGGGATGGCTGTTGGGGGGGGGATGGGGGCTCGATAGTGATAGATTGGCTGGGGAGACCCGGGATGCAGATCCACTCATCAAGATTGATGTTCTGCCACTGTGCTTTAAGTGCAATTAAAAATGGGGGTCTGTAAGACCTGCCTGGTAATATTGCACGGGGTTAGATTTCTCCGAATTTCCCCTGTAGTCCCTCACAACGGGCCCTGGCACGGTCACAGTCTCACGGCTTTTCTACCCTCCCTGTTCTGCAGGCTTGATTTCAGTACACTCTTCTGGTTTGTTTGGTACATTTGCCCTTATTCATTCTGACTGCAATATTCAAATGAGACCCTGTTTCCACTGAGGTTTGCATGCACCCCCCCTCATGTCTACATTGTAAACAGAATGTCTGAACCTCATGAATGTGATTTATCCCCCCCACCCCCACCCACCCACTTCAACATGATCTATAATGGCATCTGTGCATCGATGGGCAGTGCTCAGAGTGAGGCCTGCAGCCTTGTAGGGTGGAGGTCGCTGTTTGTGTGCTGCCCTGTGATGAGAGCTCAACCCTGCGTGCGCCTCTGTGAGAGAGGGCCCGGCCCTGCCCTGCCCTGCCCCGCCCTACCCCCCACCCCACCCCGCCCTGCCCCAGTCCACCCACCGCTCGCTGGCGTCAGTCCCAGGCGCCACCCCACGGTCTGGCTCTGCCCAGCTGGTCCGGGCGGATGACGGCGTGGTCCAAGCGGCCGCGAGAGCAGGAAGCCGGCCTGCGTTTGCCTACCGGAGGTGAGCGCGCGCTTCGTTACAGGAGCAGATGGTGTGGCGTAGCATGTCTGGGAGAGGGTGCAGTGCTTTCTGCTGCCCACCTGCAATCAGAGGCTGCGGGGAGACTGTCACAATGCAGCAGTCTTTTCTTGTCAACTCCCCATCTTTATGTCCACAATGTCTTCCAACTGACGACTACACGCTCGGCCTGTGAGGGCAGGCTTGGTGGGCGTTCCAGGTAGTCCCGTCCAAGATGTTGCTGAATGAGGTTTGAGGAAATAATAGTTGCCTCGATAAGATTTCTACAACAAGATCATTTCCGATTGAATCATATCATGTGTTTAAAACATCTTTCACTGACACTGAGGTACCTGTGTTTCAGAAGAAATGACCAAGATGCCTACCAGGACAACACCCATCCCTCGTACACACACACACACACACACACACACACACACACACACCCTCTCCATCCCTCCCTCTGCCTTGCCTTTCTCCGTCAGTGTCAAGTTGTTAACCCCGTGTCAACAGTGGCCCAGGCTGTATTTGCGCTGCGTGATGGATGAGTCTTCACGGGCTTGTCCTGCACGGACAGATTTTCGGAGTCAGCTGAGAGGTGCTGCGTGCCCCTGTCACAAGGCCCCCGCCCAAAACACAGGCCCACGTGGGCAGGGCCTGCCTGACTGTGAAATGTGTCAAAGTATAACAGAGACCATTGTAGATGATCGGTTCCAAATACCAAAGACGCACTTTCTTTTAGTTCTCTTTGAACAAGAACATGGGGCTCCTCCCGAACAAGCAGGACATTCAAAAGAAGACAAAGACTACACATAATCCCGCTAGAAACGGAAGAAGAGACAGCCATGACTGTGTAATTTTGTGTTTCTTCTTCCATGAAATGAAAAGGTAATGCCGTAAAGTGAATGCATGATGGTGCTTGCTGGTTAGTTGATCAGTTTTTTCACAAGGTATCGTAGGTCGCAAGAATTAGTTGGACAGACGGTTACTTTTCAAATTGCTGTCATTTACTGAATGAGGATTATTTTCTGATTGATGGTTGAGGTTCGGTTTAACATCTAAGGTTTCCACTAAGTCCACCGAACTGACCTACTAGCAGTCACACCATGCATCTGTGTCAGATGTTTTGAAATGCTAAAATGGCAACTGATGATGGCCACTGCTTAGAATGAGATGAGTTTCTTGGGAAAAAAGCACAATATAAACCCAATCTTCATTCATTCATTCATCAGATGAAATCATTGTGACTTTAAAAATGTACCCACAATCCCAGCCTCTTCGATTTGCATCAGCCTTTTGGACACACAGCTGCGCCCTCTCCTTTTGTTTTCTTTTCTTCTGTTTTTTGTCCTTTCCAAACAGTTGCTGCAATGAAGTTCTATAATTGAGTTTTGCAATGGACAAGGGAGGGGGTAATGAAAAAGTGGACTTTGGGCCTGTGTGTAGGCAGATGGAAGCTAGCGTCGTACCATGGATTAGTTTTTTTGTGTGCGTGTTGGGGGGCAGGGTGGCCGTACAGCCGTTGCGTTGTCCACTCTGGCTCAGGGGGTCAGAGGAACTAAAGAGCCCTCTGAGCTCCGGTCCCACGCGGGACACTGTGACAGGGCGTGATCCATCACTCCTGTCTCTAACGTGGGGACGAGTATTGGGACTGGCAAGGGGGTGGGGGCCAGCGGCTCAGGAATCGGCAGAGCTGGTTAAAGTTTAACCTGCCTCCTTCCTACGCAGAAGCTGGAGACACAAGGCCTGTGTGTGTGTGTGTGTATGTGTGCGCGCCTCTGCCCTTACTGCCGCCCACTCGGCCCGGCAGGAAGCATTGCGCCATGCGGGAAGAGCTTCACGCTGACCCCCCCTGAAGCGTGGGCCTCCTGAGATGAGAAGGGAGCCACTCCAGAAAGCAGGACCTGCAGACGCCTTACTCATTGAAAAGTACATCTCATACGTTTGTCATTTCCCATCCCGTGAGCTGAACTGGATTCTTGGTATTCAATTAAACGAAATTGAAAACATGTATGTTCTCAGAACAAATTCAGGCAAACACATTTCTATTCTATAAATAGAAATGTGACATAAGTAACAACACTCGTAAGTGACAGCAACGTTAAGTAAAGGGGAGAAGATTTGCAGAGGAGTATCTTTGGATTGTCATGTGTAACAGTATCTTTGTCCTTGGTGTCACTTTGTGCATTTGAAGCCATACCCCTGTTTTTTACAGGCTTGCAGATTCTATTGTGATTGATTGATTGATTGATTGATTGATTAATGGACTGATGAAACGTGAAGCTCAATGTGACGTGACCCGGTTCAGGGCCGCTAAACGCAGACGGCAGCGGGAAAGGGTGGCGGTTTACAGTTCAGTCCCGGCAACAGGAGTGGAGCAGGAGGAAAAGAAACAGTGTGGAAGCCCAGATCTGTCATCCCTGGAGAGGGGTCATCAACTTGCCTCCCAGCACCCCTGTCCGCGTTCACAGCCCAGTGCCACTGGCTTAAAAGCTCGGATCGGGAGCGCCAAATGAATTGATTAGATTACCCTCCGCTGGAGTTAATAATGTATTAATTTTTGACCGTTTGACACAGAAAGGCAGCCACTCGTAGGGCAGGAGCTGTCTGATTGCACAAATCTAAGAATCCGTCAACTGTCGCCTCGGATTTCCCTCCCCGCTCTCGAGCCCCGGTGACAGCCCGGGCTCCCTCGCGCTCCACAAATGACATTAGAGAAATTGGGTTTGTGGCTCTACTCCGGCGGCCCCTGGGAGCCTGCAGGGTGGCAGGGGGTCAGGGAGAGGGAGAGAGGGGGCTGCCGTCAGCACTATGAGGACGGGACACGTACCCCTGCCACCCTGCAGGCTCAAGAAGAGCACGCTGGCAGGGATTGGGAGGGGGTGCAGGATTAGGCCAGGACCCCTAGAAGGGTGAGGAGGCGCATCCTGGGAGGGACGGGGCGGTGCCAGAGGCCTGTCGGGCCAGTACCCACAGGGCAACTGGACCGCAATCCCACCCGAAAGAAAAACACAGGCTTGCATCAGCCGTGCAGGGCAAAAATAAGCTTTCGGTGCCATTATTTACAATGGTACAGGCAAAGCCTGCTGAGTATTTTAGTGCTGGAAATGAACCGCTGTCTCAGTGGGCCAGTCTGGGCCATGATTGGCTGAATGTTCACAGCAGCCTCTCAGATATCAGCCGTGAAATTGTCGACATTTTTTGAAAGGGTGGCCTGGGAGTCTTCATGTGAGATTTGAGGCCTAAAGAATGATTAAAATGTTCTGATTAGGTGTTCTCAGGTGTTTTTTTTACATTTTTTTTATCTGTAACTGATGTATTTTTAATGAGACTTATTAACTGGGATGGGAGTAAGTGCCATGTCCCATGAGTAATATAACGTAAGGCTCTTTGCAGGAGGGTTTACAGAGGGCTCCGTGTGCTCTATGCAGAGAGAGGTAATTGTCAATTACAATTACAATCCCTCACCACGGGGAAGACAACAGCTTACATTATAATTGCTGCACCCCAGTGGAAGATCCCCAATGATGGTATATAATAGAAGCATACCGCTCATCATGCCAAGTGACCAAGCATCAGGCACAGCACTCGTAACTCCATGTGGAAAAGAGCGTATATCCTGCGAGGCGACGTGCATGCTGTAATGTCCTGTGATGTGCTTGTACACGCGAGGCCTGCAGGGCAGCCTGGGTCCTTGATTAGTGAACGCCCAGCCCATGGAGCTCAACCCCCTGCAGAGTCATGGCAGCACTGTCCCTTTGTCATGGCCCTGGCCAGGAATGGGTGATTAATGGAGGCTGTCCCATGATCAAAAAGCTCGCTAACAGTTTAAATGTGTCACCACCCTTTAAAAAAAAGAAAAAAAGTGGTCAAGATGAATTAGACAGGCTAATGAGAGAGAACAGGCCGTAGAGTTGACCTCTGTACTCGGACCCTGGGGTGTGAGAGGGGAAAGCTTGGCCGAGGGATAATGGGCCCACACTCATGGCGCTAAAGGAGAACATGTTTATTGCTACTTAGAGGAAATTGATTTAATTGTGCCAGAAACGTGTGTATGAACAACCCTGGCATTTTTATAGGCTATTTGTCTTGGGAGTCACAGCTGTGGAAATGTATGCCCACACTGGGTCTTGAGTGAGTGAGTGAGTAAGTGAGTGAGTGAGTATATGTGTGTGTGTGTGTGTATGTTTGTGTGTTAGGCAGTCGCGATTAGCGATATACTAAAAGTGCACTTTAACTGGGTGTCAATCAGAGTAATAATGGCCAGAAGCACATTTTAGGTGGATTAGGTGAAAACAGGCTATCATCAAATTGCAATTGGCATTTCATTTTTTTGGAGTCCACGTTTGACTCCTCCTTTTGCCTTGAGAAAGACATTATTATGGTTATTATTCTGCATTCTGTGTATTAGTCTGATGCCTGTGGAGAGAGGACTTATTGTATCCTACTCCACAAGAAATGAAAGAGTCAAAATGAAAACCTATGATCAGTCTCATTCCAAAAGTATATAACTGGCTTTTGGATTTCAGAAAGAGGATATGTCCAAATCATTCTGTTACACGGTTCCTCCTATTGTAGATGATTATTCAGTGACTCAGTAGAAGATCCTGTGTACTCTGGTGTAGATGAGTTTAACTGGACCTCGAAGTCATTGTACAGCACTGCGCTAGAATGCAGCCAATAATGTATCGCCATATACTCTTTACAGCACTGTGGTAAAGGCTATCAGTAGAGCTGATCAGGTGAGAGTGTGCCTAGCACTATACTGTAGTAAAAATACAATTAGCGTGTGAGCATAGCATAAGTGCTGTAAAGTACTGTAGAAAAGGCTAGTTCAGCTGATCACGGGTGAACATGTGCGCTTTGCAGTAGCATGGCAGAGAGCGGTTTAGCTAATGGTGCTCCGCTGAGCACCGCCTCGTCCTGGGACATAATTACACATGGATTGAGCTCTCGCTGTGATATTAAATTAAGCCTGTCTTGATCAGTGTACAGGAGGGTCACTGAACAAAGAGCAGACCATTCATCTTGTTTAGATGGGCACGGCTCCGATCAGACTGAACGTTCCCCCTCCGCCGTAGCGTACGGTGTTGGATCCGTCCACTCCTCGCTCTCATCTCGCCTGTTTGCACTGCTCAGACAGAGCTGGAGAGCTGTAAGCTCAGTTCAGCCCCCTTACAGATGATGTCTTTCCTTTCCTGCCTTCATAAGCAGAAAGAATAGACAAGACTGTCACTACATAAAGACTTTAATGTTATAAAACTGTGACTGATATCATTTATAAAAATAATCATAAATTATAGCAATGTTCTTATTTTCATTCAAGGATAGGTGTTATAGCTATGATAGTCATATAATAAATGGAATATTCATATGTGATTCTCTAACGAAACATTCAAAATCGATAAAGTCACATGATTTATGACATGGGTGGGTATGAAGGTGTTATTTGTGAATGCTGTTGCTTCAGTGTTTCTCTGGATCATTGGTATCCTCTGCATATTGCTGGAGGTCAGATTTCCTGTCTGAAATATGAACTCGCCCCTGCACTTTGGCTGTACTGAAATCTCTGATCATGTAAATACACTGAGAACACAATAATGTGACAGATATTGCTCATGTCCCTACATGTGATGAATTGTGAGATTTTGTTGTCATTTTGCAAAGCAATTTCTGTTCACTTTCATTGGCATATGTTACACTTTAAGGGCTCAGAGAATGAGTGGAATCTACAGTATGCAGACAGTATTTTTGATTACTTTTAGAATGAACTGTCATTCATTTTTACAGCATTAACACCTGGAATTGACAAGGACACAGTGGCATCTGCTCTTTGTTGGTAGAGCACAGTTCACCATATTGTTTGATGGTGAACGCAGTTCAGCCAATGTCATTTCATGGACTTGAAGTGGGTGGTGGGGGAGGGTGCGGGAGACTCGAGAAGGTGAACGCTCTTCATGCCTTTTACACCAAGAGAGAGGCAGGGAGATGGAGAAAGGAAGAGATACAACATTGGGCCCCTTTTGATTCATGCAAATTGAAAAGCTGTATCGATTGATAATTGATTTACTCTGATACAAACGCCCGCTGTGGCAGTGTAGAGACAACCCCCCCTCCTCGGCCCCACTGCCCCCTTGTTTAGCTAAATCAAATTCGTCTATCACTCTGCGCCCCCATCGGCCCATGCGTCAGTCCCATTAGATCACCTGTCGTGTCCCAGAGGTGTGTGTCAAGGAGCGATGGCTCTGATGCTGAGGTGGGGCAGGAGCACTCACTTAAAATTACTTTTGAGTGGATTGCCTCTAAAATACGTGTGCGTGAAACCAAAGGAAAATTGCAGTGAATCTTTGGGAAGTGTGACATGACTCATAGTCTTGTCTTCACCCTGTTCCAGCACTAATGTAGATGGAATTTGTTTTGGCCAAAGGACCAAGATTATTCAAACGAATCCTCAAAATTTCATACAAATCTGTTTGCTAGTTTTTATTAAAAAGTGAAGTGAAAATCATTCGCATTTCGAAAGACATATTTTTGCACTCTTCTAGAATCTTTTTCCAGCATTATACAGTTTCTTACCAAATAAGGAAATGCTAGACTTTTAAACCAACCAGTGCACTGACAAAAAGTGGGAATCTCATGTGCCACGATTTTTATTCAGTGACATTCGCACTCCTACATACGTAGAGCACCAGCAGTTCAAAAACATTATTAGCAGCTAACATTAAGGTAGCAAAGTTAGGTTAGTCAGTCGACCAGCTTAGGTTAGTTCTTGTAAAGGATAGAACTGTATACTCTTTATTTATAATAGTTTTCTATGTTTTGGGTTGTGCATACTGTATATAATTTGTTGTGTGAGGCATCGCTTGCTAGGTGAACTAATTTGCTAGTAGTGGTGACAGAGATCAGACAGTAATTGCTTAGCTAACGATAGCTAGCTAAGCTCTAGCTTGCTACCTAGCCACTTGGTTAGCTGTCTACCTTATCCATTTAAGGGGACATAATAATACATATTGGAATGTTAGTCTGGGTAGGTAACTTTAGGTAGCTAGTTAGTCTCAGCTGATTTTACAGCTGAAGTTGGGTGCTAGTAGATTGTATCTTCGTTAGTTAGCTAATGTTAGCTAGCTGATGTCATGCGTGGTCATGTTCGTAAGAGTAGACAACATGATTTTATAAATTGTTTTAGAAACATTTTTACCAACAAAATTGCACTCTTTGCATGTGCAATCACAAATCAATGGAGCACCAGGAAATAACCATAAGCAATCTCCTTGACAGGAGATTAAAACAAAGGTCTATAATGTTATAAGGTGTTATTTGTGCTCTGAAAAGAAAAAATGGTACAGAAATGGAAAAAGTCTTTTGAAAAAATACACTTCCAGTGCCAGCCTTGTTGTTTAAAACGTGCACGTCAAAGCGCTATCCAGGAAACATAATAATTTGTTAGCTAGCTAGCCATGGTAACTTACAAATATCATGTTTAACTGATGACGGATTACAAACATTGACAATGTTACAACATAATTTTTTTTTTTTAAGTTGTAATGTTGTTTATGAATGAATCTCTAAAGTAACTTTAAGCAGAGATTTTAAATAATACTATTATTTAAAATCTCTGCCTTGAGGCATGCTTCCAGATTTCTAGAATTCATTTTTTTCCCCTTACCCCCCAAAAAAACATGGTTTGATTTGTAAGGTCATGTCATAGCTTCTCCAGAAGTGAGAACTGTGTTTTCTCTATAAGCATTGCTTACCTTTCTAGTTCAGAGAAATAAGTCCAGCCTGCTCCCTGTAAATGTATAGGTTGTTCTCAGTTCCCTGAGAATTGTTGCAATACAATCTAATGACAACAAAATATATACCTTGACTGCTTATATTTTCTGACACTTTTCTGAATCTTTCTGATTCATCTCAAGAGGTGTGCTGTTGAGACTTCCACTACTTCCAACAAGATTTCTGTAACATCTATAGTATTTTCATGGACAATGTATACATTCCTGATTCACAACCAATAAGTGTCAGAAAATATAGGCCATCAAGGTATAACTTTTGTTTGTATTCCAACAATTCTCAGGGAAGTGGGAATAGCCCATTCACCAGGAGCAGGCAGGACTTCCTGCTGTGCAGTGTGCAGTGCTTGTGTACCACATGAAGTGAGTGTAACGCCCTGTATTTACTGGTTATATACAAAATTACGGGTAACATCTGAATGCAAGTATGATTAGATTACCTTCTGGTTAATTGTACTGACAAGTCTTTCAACACACAATGCTGTGATACCCGCTACAGTACTGTAACTATGTTGGTCTACTACAAACAATATGCTCATCACTGGGCAGGCTGCTGAGGATTCAATCAAACAGATTACTTTCAGAGGAACACAGAACTTAGAGTTGATTAATTTCCAGACAAAAAGTATTTGGTTGCTATATGTACTTACAATTGACCAATTATATTGCTTTCTAGTAATTAATGCTCTGTAAAACTAAAAGTGTGAATCACTGCCAAACACCATGCATGACAATGGAAACAATAAATAATCATAGAGGAGTATCAACACCTAGGCTATTTGTTTCATTCAGTAGATATTTCCATATGTTTAATTTCAAATACTGCGATGGATTGGCGACCTGTCCAGGGTGTATTCCTGCCTCTCGACCGGAACGCATGCTGGGATAGGCTCCAGCCCCAGCGACCCTGACCAGGAATAATGTTTAGATAATGGATGGATGGATGGATAATTTCAAATATATACATACATTTGAAATTTCTTAATTTTTATCAAGTCTTGAATATCACATACCTTTAGGCTTTATTTTGTTTGAGGCTTTATTTTGTTTATATCATTAACGGTTCTTAAGGCCCAATCTTCAAAATGTAGGCCTAAATGCTCATGATGCATTTTGAGAACTTTGAAGTGCACTTCTCAAAATGAACTGTAATTCTTAAAGTAATCAGCCTAATTTATTTCAAAACTGATTTAGTGGATATGCTCCATGTCTATGTGAGCACACACAAAACATGAATATTGGTTACATGCCTAAATCATGCTGCAAGTGTATAATAATAATGATAATAATAAGATGATGATGATAATAATAATTATGACAGGGATAAAATGGAAAAAAGCTAGCAGGAAGACAATCAATCAATACATAAACAAGTGCTAGTGTGTGACTGTGGGGGTATCAATACAATTCTGATTATGGAATGTCAGTTTGGAGTGTAGTGCGAGGGGAGCATTTTGATTATCATCACTATGTACTTATGTAAGATAACATGGCAGTGATTACCTATTTTAGTTACTTTTACAGATTATTCATTACTAAAAAGCTTTTTTTACTTTCTAGTAATGAGTGATCTGTGAAAGGTACATTTGGTACATTTTAAGTGCGTGTAACAACCAAATACCCAGTAGTTTTCTAGAAGTATTGTGTTCCAGAGGGGTGGTTGTGTGCAGTACCAACATAGTTACAGTACCGAAGCAGGCATCAAAGTACTGTGTGTTGGAGGCAGTGATGCTGGAATGGGCAGTGCTACTGGTGCTTCAGCACCACATGGAGAAAAATGTGGTGGTGCTATCATAGCCCAAAGCACCACCTAGAATTTTGTCCAAAAACACAAGCTCATAAAACTATATTACAAAAAGCATATTACAAACAAAGTTATCACAAGTTCAACACAATCATATATATTAAGATATTTTCAGTATCTATCGCATTGAAAAATGGCATACAATCCACTTCCCATGTCATCCTCCTCCTCTTACCCCTTCAACCACCCCTACCCCTCCCGCCCCTGCAATTCTCACTGTCCGTCGCTGTGCGTGGCTAAGAATGAGCAGGTCAGATTCTCATCCATTTAAAAAGACCCAGGAACAATTTACAACATTAATAAATGACAAGGAAGAGAAAAAGGGAAATATATGGTGAGCCCTGGGCTTGGTCCAGGCACTGGGAATGGTGTGTTTGATTTAAAAGCAGTCAGGAAGTCCAAATGTGTTTCCAGTGATTAAGGAAGCACATACATGGTCTGTACAAATGTAATGGTGTTCCGTTTGGGCAAAGCTTGTGCTCAGAACCACAAGTACACATCCAGTCTGGCTGAAAGGATCTCTGAGATTAATATATATACATACATACTGTATATATATGTATATATATATATAAAAGTCTAAAGCACTGCATTGAGATGCAGGAACCGAGATCATTTCAATAGCAATGGGTGGACCGATGATGTAAAATCTTTAGCCAGTTTATCACATATCTGTTTGTGGTATTTATTTATATGCAATATTGATTTAATTATCCCGGTAGTAAAAAGGTTCATAGAGGACTGTGTTTATCATGCTGTGTGTCCCAGGGGCAGGCTCAAGGTCTTATCAGAGGCAATCGAAACAGTGTGTCCATAATCTGCAAGAATATCTCATAAAACAGAGTAAAGTGTTGGGTGAGTTCCCTCGTTGTATCACAGATATCTATTAAAATGAGTGTTTGTATAATTCTGTAATGAAGACATAGGTTGAGATTATTATTTTTGCAAAAAAATAGCATTTATAAGGCCATAAGATTGTTTCCATTTGCAAAAATACTCTCCTTTTTATGAATTAATTATGAGGAAAGGCGCATGCTTTTCAACTATAAAGGACATTCTGTGCTTATCTCCGTGGCTGTGAAAAGTGGGGTCGTGGAAAATGAGCACAATTTGAATACTGGCAAGCTATGAGATAATAACCCACAAAATTAACCTGATATCCTGAAGCTTTTTGAAAAAACTTTAATGCATAGTGATGGCAGTATCTCTTTTTTTTCTCTTTTTTTGTGATGCATGGCTTTCCATACGCAATCACCAGGTGACGTAATCGCCATGTCCAAAGGGCGGGGTGGAAACTCATTAGGTCATGCCCGATTGTGGTCAGTGGGGTCTGCCGAGAGTCGATGGGATCTGGGGAGCGGGAC
This sequence comes from Aldrovandia affinis, assembly GCA_029706075.1. Classification (NCBI taxonomy): domain Eukaryota; kingdom Metazoa; phylum Chordata; class Actinopteri; order Notacanthiformes; family Halosauridae; genus Aldrovandia; species Aldrovandia affinis. The sequence continues at coordinate 3,093,960 of JAINUG010000036.1, read as the reverse complement.
CTGTCCGGCAGTCTGACACTAATCGAGTCAGATCACTGAGGATGGGTTGGTGATGTAACCCATGTCTCTGTTGCCAGGGTGACTATGTTGGGTAGGCTCAGTGACTCCATTTGAGTGGAAGTCGTCCAGGTTTAATGACCGAAGCCTAGTTGTGGTGTATACTGGTCTGGTCCCAATTTATCTTAGCCTGTGGAGATGATGAGTCTCCCCTGGGATTCAGGGCCACTGGTGTTACTGCCATCCAGCGCTGATTGCCAATACTTCATTGAAATCCAATCACTTTTTTAAGAGGTCAATTTGATTTTTTATGTAATATATGTTATTGCATCTTGACTGACACTGTGACGAAAGTGACTGGGCAGTCCCCACACATGGCTGCGACTACCTGGGGGAAGTGATGGCTGATCTCAGCTTCTAATGTTTCGCATAAACCTTTATCGTTAAAGAAAAAACCTTTCCCTGTGCAGAATGCATCGTTTTTACAATTTATTGGAAGCTCTCACTTGATTTAACACTCCATATAAAGGACCATATAAATGAATATCTCACCTATTGAGAATTTCATAAATGAAGAAAGTATCTTTATTATGAACATACCTATTAATGAAATAGAGTGAACCAGTACTGCACATGCATCATCTGATATCACCTGCTTGGCATAGCACATTGTTCCCCAGGCCCTATCATTTGAACAAACTACATTTGTTTGTACACATGTTTGTTTGTACATATGTTTCCCATCTTACAACCAGGCCTTGTTGTCTTTGCAGGTTGAGATCTCTTCTCTCAACCTGCTAAGAGGATTCAAACCCACGACCTCCCTCACAAAGCCAATGGACAGCACACTTTAGCATACATTATTATTCGTTATTTTTCTAATGTCTTTTAAAAAAAATTAATGTTTTTTAATGTGTTGAAGCTTGAGACATGAGGTGTGGAAACCTGAAATGTAATTATTTTTATTGTTCATCTTTGATAAAACCATAAAAGAAAATGGCATCGTGGAGGCACCCATCCTTCAGGTTCTCTGACTGTCGTGGCTCTCTGTAATTATGATTGATACAGACCCTTCCCATATATTGCTTCGCAGGCCTATTTTGACAGTAGTTCATTATTGGGCATGGCTAAATGCTTTAAAAGCATTGATTTGCGTGAATTACAACATCACATCAACCCGGCACTGTGGGCAGGGGCAGCCAAAGACAAATCACGCGTCTACATATCATAACCCTCCCCCCCTCATCTTCGCTGTATCGATTCCCACCATAAAAGGTGTTTAATTCAATCAGGGGAAACTGAGTGCCTGTTTTTCTGGGTCCCTGTCGATAGCCATTAAATCAATTAGAGTGGGCCTCGTTCACATTCATGCAGGTAGGATAGGATGTGAACTTGGGCCAGTGACCTGTATTAATCCTCTCTGTCCTGATCAGATGCACCTCTCGCTTGCCTTTCTCTCCCTCTCGCCCTCTCTCTCTCTCTCTCTCTATCTTTCTGCCACTGGTTCAGAACGACCAGGCGTCATTGTCACTGTGCTTGGCTTCTCCTCTGTCCCTCCAGTTGATGGCACCTGCCTGCCTGACAGTCTTGTCTGACTACACAATGACAGTATCTCCCTCCCTCTGATATCCCTGTGCCTTTCCCCTGACAGCTCTTGGCTCTTTTCCCGGCTTTAACGGGTTTCAGTTTGCTGCTAGCTCGGGTCTGGCAGTGAGCGCGGCCTGAATGCAGCGGTTTGGGGCTCTTTTGGCACGCAGAGCAGAGGGGTGGATGCGTATGATCAGAGAGCTCCTTCCAGTTCCAGAACTTCCCCTGGGCTCAGCTTTCATGAGTCGCATTCCTCTGTCAGGCCATAAAGATGGTTTGTTCCCAGCCCACATCAGCCTAGCGTTGGGCATAGATGAGGGAAAAGGCCTGGAAAAGTAGCAGAGTGCTCCTCTACACTTGCTTCAAGCAGTTTGGATGACAGTGCTTAAGGGCCAAAGGGTACTCTGGTACAAAGCTCACACTGTCTGTAACACGCTGTCCAGGATTGACCTTGTTTTTGTGATCAATGCTCTGCCGTTTGATGAGGTGGGGAGTTGTGCTGAGGTATGAATTAGCATCTCTATTTAGAGAGAGAGAGAGACTGTACGTGATATAGTCTAGTCCCTAATGAGAGCAATTTCCCTGGTTCTAGTGTGATGTTTTTTCCTCTGTTCTACCTACCTAAATAAATGTAATAATTTCACTATTAGAAGGCTGGAGGAATGGCTAGAGTAGTTCTGCCTAGACAGTTCAGTCAAATGGTTTCAGAACAGGAAAAAACCCTGAAGATCAGGATCCAGTACTCTATAGACCAGTTGTTTTCACTCTTACCCCTGGAAAGCCCCAGGGTGAATAGTTTTGTTTTCACCTTAAAATCGGTCAGGAATTCAGACAAAAAAACCATGTGAGGTGAGTTAACTGTAATCAGCCACTTCAATTGATCAAGTGCTGAGTAACAACAAAAACCAGTACGCCCTGCAGCCCTCGAATGGCAAGAGTGAATACCACTGCTATAGACTTCAACCCACAAAAAAACACAAAATCCTGCATTGCTAATGACAGCCTGTACACACGCTGAATGTAAACCCATTACACTTACGCTCATTAGCAATTTTGCCCGTTCATAACTATGCACGTAACACTGGAGAAGGCCTCTGTGAGCACAACTCTTCACAAATTGTAAACATTTGATCCACTGTCTGCTTGGACCATCAAAAGCGAAAAATCAGTGCTAGTCATATAGCAACCCTCCCTCCCCCTATTTCTCACCCCCATTCACTTCTCACCACAGGACAATAACCAGAATAAAGAAATAAAAATGCTCGATTCATCAAAATCACAACCGACTCCGTGCGGCAAATTAAACAATATTTCATAATCACTTTGAGGATAGGACAAAAGACGCCAATTTGTGGCTGAGGGTTCCTCCTCAGTCGAAGCGCTCTCCCTCTCCCTCTCTTGTGCCTGTGTGTTGTGTAGTTAATTATCAGGGAGGACACGCTCGAGAAGGCCTGGACGCTCCCACTGCACCCACCTAATCAACTGTCCTGTGCTGGGACACCGTGAAGCCTTCATTTATCTTGTCTGGGGGGCTAATTACCCCTCATCGGCCAGCTCACTCTCCCCCTCAGATGTGGCAGAACTGGACTGGGGGAGAAGTTAGCAAATTAGCCCCCTATTAGAGCAGCAGGGCTCTTGGCTGTGGGGCAGGCCTGAGTCGGCCGGAGGGGGGGGGAAGGCCACTGAAAAGGCTCAATAATCTGTGCTGGGATTACCGCCGACTTCAGGGGGTTTGACAGATGACGCTGGCTCTGGTGTAAGGAGGACTGGGATTCACCTTGCACTTAGTATTTTGCTGCCATTTTCACTTTTCCTTCAAAGTCCCATTGTTAGACTGGGAACAATTTGCCACCCACTCCGTTGGATATGGGTCAAGATGAGCGATACGCAGCCTTTTGTGTTAAATTGCTGTTTTTGATTGCTCTCGGGGCTCAGCTGCTGTGTACAGGTTGAGTTGAGCATGCTCGGTTAGGTACAACTAGCCTGCCACAGTGTCCGAAAGATTAAAGTGACCACCCGAAGTTAAATGCTTCCATTTCCCTTTCACAGAATTTTTAGTCTGCAGTCCGGACTTCTCCGGTTTTATTTAGAATTTATTTTCATAACTGCTGTCAGTGGATTAATCTCAATATCCATCTAACTGAATGTTATGAGAGAGACAGTTTCCAGTTTTGTTCGTCATCCGGGAAGCGGCCGGGGGTAAATAGCTATGTGTCCCTGTGCAGAATGTGAAATGAATCTCGCTTGCTGTCTGGATTGACTCTTTCTGGACTCAACTTTGTTTGATGATTTTGTGGAGTGGAGTGTTGGTCTTATGTTATCTGTTTCCTGGAGGAGTGTTTGTTGTGTGTGTGTGTGGGGGGGGGGGCTTTCTGTGTATAAAGCCAAAAATTACCCAATTCCTGCACCGTCCCAGCTGTTGGTGTAGAGCAGCTAATTGTGTCAGCGATCCCAAGATCTCCCCCAAAGCTGCCCCCTAAAGCAGTTACTGAGTACCCCAGTCCGGGCGTCATCATTTTCCAGCAACCATCCATCTTCCCCCTCGGATTAATTCTTCTCATTTCCGTGCCTCCCTCATAAATCCTGGCACAGTTAATTAATTTCACTTGCAACACGGGGCCCCGTAATACAGGATTGTTCTCGCAAACCCCATATTAATTATGCTATTTTACAGCAATCTCATTGAAGGCTGTGTTTCATCTTTCATAATTACATTTTCAACAACAACGGGCAACAAAAGGGTGTAATTATGTATTTGGCGGCGCGGTGCGCGCGATAAGTCAGCGCTGCTGCGGCGGCTCGGCCGGCACGATCGATGCGCGCGTTTCATTATTGTTATTATTGTTGTTATTATTTTAGCTGAGTGGGACGGGAGAGCATAATGCTGAACATATTGGAGCGATTTCGCCGGCCAATAACATAAATCTTGTTAATAAAATTAGAGAGGATTATTGTCACATTAAGGGCCTCATTTTCATCACTCTTTTGATGATCCCATTTGAGTCGCGGAAGAAAAGCATGTCTGCCTTCCCGAAAGCTGCTCGGCTCCATTTTAAGTAACGTTTTGCATCGCGGGGTAACAATGAGGCATCGATGCATAATTGAGAGACCGGAGTGTACCGTGGGTTGTCTTCGTACCTAATGGCTCGGTGACGCTCGCACTGCCCGCCGTGGCGCCGAGTGTCCTGCTGATGCTTCGGTCTCCAGGAGTACGTGCTTTCCCGGGGCTCTGATCTCCTCCTCCACTCGTTGAGCCCTGCGAGGAGCCACCCACACAACTGCGGTGACAGGCCATGAATCAAACCGCAGTTATGACAGCCCTCTGCTCAACGGGGGTGGGCCACAGGGCTGGCTATTAGCACCCCTTTTGTGGCTAACCCTTACGGATTCATGACCTGCCGAGGAGAAGGGGGAAGGAAAAACACAGAAGCGAGCGCGGCGCGCACACTCGCGTGCACCCTTTACACTGCAAGCCGGGCCTGGGCTGTCCATTGTGCTGAGGGGGAGTGAGACTAAAAAGGACTGTGACCTAACAGAGCTTCAGGCACACGACGGAGCGGTTCACTGCGATGGTCATGACACCTGGTTTTGTCCATGACTTAGCCATTAGCATTGTCATTGTTGTCAAACACTCAAACCAGTTTGTTAGCTCAGTGACCGAAGCAGAAGGGCCAAATGGCGCACTTGTTAGCGTCTTCATTCGTGGCGGACATCGATCGGTCTGATTATTGGCTTCCGTTCGCCAGCCCCAACAGAGGACCTCCCTCGATCACTTGCTTGATTCGGATGTGTCCATCGCTTGAGTAGGAGGGGAATAAAACCAATAAAACCATGACTGTTTGCCATCTGTTGTTGAGATCCCCTTTCCCAGTGTGAAATCATGTCTTTAAAAAAGGCTAACGTTTGGCAGTGTCCAGATCAGGACCATTAGCAGGAGGAGAGCTGCTCAACGCCCCGCCTCCAGCTCATCATGAAGCCACAAAAACGTCTTAAGGGCCATTTCCACCAAAACAAATAACCATAACCATAACTATAAAGATATATGAAAAAATCGAATTCTTCTGAATGACAGTGTTTACATTGGAATGATAACTATAAAGTTGAGCAGCCAATACCAACAAATGTTGTTGCAATCACTCCCAGAGTGATTTTTAGAACATTTCTCCAATGATAAATGATTATTTCTTTATAGCTCTGTGGACCCACACTCTCCTCCGTTGTTTCTCTGATACGCCAGGTAGAGCAGTAGGACGTATTTGGCACGTCTTTTCTTTTTCTCAATCAAGAAGCGATGTATGACAACAGTTAATAATGCAATTATAGTCTGTTGTCAATTGCAAGGGCTTGTGAGGAGAGTTTATTGTTGATTGACATAAAAAACAATTGACACAATAAAAATGTTCTTGGTGTAGATGCAAGACAATGATTTATAGTTGTCGTTATAGTCATTTTTATAGTTCTGCGTTCTGGTAGGAATGACCCTTTGCATGGCTTTTAAATCTTGCACTGTTTGAATTAGTGAGAGCTTGGGACAAAAACAATTTCATGAATGCTCCAACTCTTTGATCATGCTCTTGTAAGTGTGCACTTAATCTCTGTGGATCTTTGGGTGCGCAGGTGCATTTGCAAAGCCTCAACTAGCAATTCTTTTCTCAGATTTTTTTGTTCACATTTTTTTCACGATTCCTTTATATTCATGGGTGTTGTCCAAACCAGCCTGCTGTCTGCCTGTCATGTGATCATCTAACATAGTTTAACGAATCTGTCACATAACCTGGAAACCTCTGCCCATCTCTGCCAGATTTTCATCAGTGCTTCATGCCTAACTCCTGAAACTAGTGCCAAAAATGACTTGCTGTGGACACAAAATGCGAAAATCATCTTAAAATAACTATCTTGGGGAGATTTTGCTGTTGGGGGGCATCTGTAGTTAATGTGGCTTGGTCACACATTGTGTGAAGAAAATATATTTATAGAGGGGACTCCATGGGTTGCATTTTAGATAAAATGTGTAGTGAAGTCGTGAGGCTTGCTCATCTGATGTAAAAGGTGTTTTGAAGTTAGGGTTTGGATTTTCAGTGAAGTTCGATTTTCCTGTATCGAGATGGATTTACAATTTATTTGCATAAGTTATATGAAGAATATTGTGCAGGTATTATCATAGTATACTATTATTATTAATTCATTAATTAAGTAATCATTGGTAACTGTATTATACTTCCTTATGTTGATGTTGATGTTTAGTCCATGATTAATAAAAATAGTTGCTGAAACTTTCTGTGTTTGTTTAGTGATTTGCAGTGTTGATTATGGTCATGTGAGGGCTTTGTGTTTGGTTAGGCATTTGCATTGTGCTGTTGAGTGAAATGACAAGGTTTTCATGTTTAGTTAGGCATTTGAAGTGTTGCATGGTTGTTTGAGGCTTTCATTTTTGTTTAGGTATTTGGGGTGTTGTGTTGTGCTCAGTGGTGTAGTGTTGATGGTGTAGTGTTTAGCCCAGTGGTGCAGTGTTGATTCTGTAGTGTTGAGTTCAGTGGTGTAGTGTTGATGGTGTAGTGTTGGGCTCAGTGGTGTAGTGTTGATGGTGCAGTGTTGGGTTCAGTGGTGCAGTGTTGTGTTGATGCTATATTGTTGGGCTCAGTGGTGTAGTGTTAATGGTGTAGTGTTGATGGTGCAGTGTTGATGCTGTAGTGTTGATGGTGTAGTGTTGATTCTGTAGTGTTGGGCTCATTAGTGTAGTGTTGATGGTGCAGTGTTGGGTTCAGTGGTGCAGTGTTGATGTTATAGTGTTGAGTTCAGTGGTGTAGTGTTGAAGGAGTAGTGTTGGCTCAGTGATGTAGTGTTGATGTTGTAGTGTTGGGCTCAGTGGTGTAGTGTTGATGGTGCAGTGTTGGGTTCAGTGGTGCAGTGTTGATGCTATAGTGTTGAGTTCAGTGGTGTAGTGTTGATTTTGTAGTGTTGGCTCAGTGGTGTAGTGTTGATGGTGTAGTGTTGATTCTGTAGTGTTGGGCTCAGTGGTGTAATGTTGATGGTGCAGTGTTGGGTTCAGTGGTGCAGTGTTGATGCTATAGTGTTGAGTTCAGTGGTGTGGTGTTGAAGGAGTAGTGTTGGCTCAGTGGTGTAGTGTTGATTCTGTAGTGTTGGGCTCATTAGTGTAGTGTTGATGTTGTAGTGTTGGGCTCAGTGGTGTAGTGTTGATGGTGCAGTGTTGGGTTCAGTGGTGCAGTGTTGATGCTATAGTGTTGAGTTCAGTGGTGTAGTGTTGAAGGAGTAGTGTTGGCTCAGTGGTGTAGTGTTGATGGTGTAGTGTTGGGCTCAGTGGTGTAGTGTTAATGGTGTAGTGTTGGCTCAGCGTTGAGTTCAGTGGTGTAGTGTTGAAGGAGTAGTGTTGGCTCAGTGGTGTAGTGTTGATGGTGTGGTGTTGATTCTGTACTGTTGAGTTCAGTGGTGTAGTGTTGATTGTGTAGTGTTGGGCTCAGTGGTGTAGTGTTGAAGGTGTAGTGTTGGCTCAGTGGTGTAGTGTTGATGGTGTAGTGTTGATTCTGTACTGTTGAGTTCAGTGGTGTAGTGTTGATTCTGTACTGTTGAGTTCAGTGGTGTAGTGTTGAAGGAGTAGTGTTGGCTCAGTGGTGTAGTGTTGATGGTGTAGTGTTAATGGTGTAGTGTTGGCTCAGTGTTGAGTTCAGTGGTGTAGTGTTGAAGGAGTAGTGTTGGCTCAGTGGTGTAGTGTTGATGGTGTGGTGTTGATTCTGTACTGTTGAGTTCAGTGGTGTAGTGTTGATTGTGTAGTGTTGGGCTCAGTGGTGTAGTGTTGAAGGTGTAGTGTTGGGCTCAGTAGTGTAGTGTTGATGGTGCAGTGTTGGGTTCAGTGGTGTAGTGTTGATGGTGCAGTGTTTGTGATGTAGAGTTCATGGTACAGTGTTGATGGTGTAGTGTTGAGCTCACAGGCGTGGGCAGTAGGTCCTGTCAGCGGGACCCTGGATCGCGTTTTTTCCCCCTGCTGGGGCCATCGGTGATCAGCAGAGGTTAAAAGTTACAAATCACCCCAACACACCCTCCGCCCCTCTCCCCTCCTCTTGCCCCGCTCCTCTGGGGGCCAGGTCTCATTCCTATTCCATGCTGCCGCTTCTGGGGAGGGCCTTCTGGGACCGGAGGGCAATTACTCCACTCATTTAATTGGCGTTATCATTTTAGCAGCCTGACAGAGATGGATCACCACACCGGACCTGGCCACTGGTGTCTGTATGAGCCCGGAGAGAGAGAGAGAGAGAGAGAGAGAGAGAAAGGGACACAGAGAGAGAGAGGGAGGGACACAGAGAGAGAGAGAAAGAGAGGAAGAGTGTGAGGATGTGTAAGAGAGAGAGAGCGAGAGAGAGATAGAGAGGGGAAGAGTGTGAGGATGTGTAAGATAGGGAGAGAGGGAGAGAGAGATGGAGAGACTGACTGAGCCTGGATCTACAGGTTAACAATGTTCTATCGATAATGATTGACACAGACCAGAAGTTGTCTTTGGTTTTTATTTGTTTTAGATACATGTGTTGTATATCTACAACACATATCTATCACATAGTGTCTCCATACTGCTGAAATGTTGAATAATCTTAGGTTTATTAAAGTAAATCCCAAAACTAATATGCTACAACAATTGTCGAATTTTGAGCTTTATTGATGACTTAAATGAACGCCATGGCTACATTCTACGTTCTTAAATCTTTGCTCCTCGTTTAAAATTCGGAGACGGAAGCTCTGCAATACGCTACTTGTTCATAATAGTGTGTTTCCTGAGAGTGCCTGTAGCCTGTGCTCTCATGTACGGGGGGGAGAGAGAGGAACTCATCGGACTAAGAGCCGAATATTAGCGTAGCCCAGCGTGAAGTAATGCTGCAACATAATGAGCCTCGGAGCAATGATGCCATAATTCAGGACTAGTAAAGCTGTCACTTGAATTAAGAGGCGCCCATTATAGGTGCTATACATGAGCTCTGGTTAAATTAAAGAGATCCAAAACGACGCGGTCTCTAGGGCCAAAGCGTGGAGATAATTTTAGCCACTTAGTGAATCATCCAGGTAACAGTTCGGTTTCCACCCACGAATCTGACCTGGATTTACATCTGTTTCAGCACCAGCTATCCTCCTCCCCCGCCATCCCCCCACCCCCGCCCCCGCCCGCGCCACCGCCATCATCTTGGCTTAAGACACACTGCTGAATAACTAACTGGGTTTTCATCGCTCACTGTAACCTCTTCTATTGCTCTCCGAGCCACGGCTAAGGCAGTGTCTCAAGCGCGAGAGAGAGTGTAGATAGCTTCTCCAAGTACCGATACTGGATCAGTCTGCTCTTCATGGCGTGACGGTGGAGGGTAAAATAAGGGCAGGCCACTATGATCAAGGATTACTGGGCAGAAGGTATCCTGAGTTAAGACAGGATCTATTAAGTCCCTATCCTCAAAAAAAGAATCCTACTCAGAATGCTATTTTACCTCTCCATTCGAATCACATGCTGTGCTTTACGCATTGAGCAGCAATCGCTTCAAGGAATTTGCTTTATGATGTTTTAAAAACTATGAATTACTACAATTGTTTAGCCCCATTTCTCTTCCCAGTTTGGAGTTCCAGCCATTTGTTCCTCGAGGCACCCCTGCACCTCCCACATCAGCACAAGGAGCACTCGTGCACTCCTCCAATTCTTTACGCCCTACAGCCCACACAGTACTACAGGAGCGCTAGCACCAATCGGAGCAGAGTCTGATCACGTGTCAAATGCAGTTGTAACCTGAGGAATTTAAACCCGACCGTCCCTGGCCAGACAAAGCCAATTGTGTCTCACCACTGCGGTCATACTTGCGGTCATACTTGGCTTATGTTAATGACATAGTCCGGGCTTGAATCATTATGATTAATTTGACTAATCAACCTTTGATTATATCATGATTTTACTTTGTCCGTGTTTTGTTTGTATTACAAGCGTGGTACTAACCCCTCAAGATTTGTTTTTCCATAAAAGTTTTTCTGAAACCTCTTTGAATGATGTAGCAGTCATGTCTGTGAGGAAAGATGATGTTTGACTATTGCCACTTGGTCGGGTCTGGACGTTTTAGCAAGATGGAACCTGCTTGGTAGTGGTGCGATCCCTGTGCAAGTGCACTCTGGTTCCACCTGGCCCATGGTCATTACGGCAAGAAGAAAGAAACACGCGGGTCTTTTGCTGTACATTCTCACTGAAGGAGCCGGACACTGCTAGTGTCTGAGAGAACCCAAATCCATGTTCTTCATCCCTCTGGGTGGGTACCACACATACCAGTGCTATACCCCCAGTAGAAAATCCCATACCTGCTGTAGTTTTTAAAGCTAGTAAATAGGAAGGGGGGAAAAGACAAAAGAGAGTGAAAGAGGGAAGAAGGACAGGCACGATGGCAGGAGAGTCTACAGAGGAGTCCACTGCGCGTGTCCAGAGGGCCAGTCCGGCAGAATATGAAAAATGAAAACTATAAGGGAGACAATAATAAAAATAGCTGTGAGAGTGGACAGGAGGGGTGAGCAGCGTGCCGCCGATTGCTTCATTATTCACTGGCTCTTTCGCGCTGTAAAAATGTGCTGCACGCTGCAGAACCATGCATCACCACCGGCCCCAAACAAATGGCCTGTCGGCGCCGTATTTACCTCCAATTGTTCAAGCACTTGCAGGCAAATGCGTCCGACTCTGGGAGCGTCAGCTCAGGACGGACAGGTGGACGTGTCCACAGCTGGGGACCCCGTCTCCCGATCACATCACACAGCAAACCGGGACAGACACCGCCCTCAACCTCCCGGCGCCGCGGATAAGCCGAGGCCCGGCCGGGTCGGGTACAGGTGAACCTTTGATGCCGTCGTGTATGCGATGATGCTGTTTCATTATTGCAGTTACATTCTCTGAAATGATTTGCGCAACTGTTGTTATGACCCAGCATGTTGTCTATACTTTGGCCACTGTTTCTTGGTTATTTTCTGTTGAAAATATATTTTCATATATTTATGGGAGGGGGGCATTTCACCTTCAATGCAAACATTAAGGCTGAGAAAAAAACATTCTGTGTGATTGTTTGTACGCTCTTTGCGTAACTTTCCGATTGTGCTCGATAGGGCTCACCCTTACTAGCTGTCTTGACTGTTAGGCCCGGCTTAAAAATAAATCCTTGGCTATTTGGGAAAATGGTCATATCCCTCAGCTTGCTGTAATACCTTACCTTGTTATTGTTTATGTCAGTTGGAGAAATGGGGAGGGGGTTGGAGTCCTGGGCACAGATTCCATCTGGAATCATTTTGCAAGGAGTCAGGGACCTTAGCACCCCAGGCTGACCCTGGCTAAGTGGGAGAGAGAAAGGGACAGAGAGCACGGCGTGGACATTCACAGCCTCGCCCAGCCCGGGAAACAATGGAGGGCAACTTTGGGAATGCTCAGAAGAGCAGCCACAGGAATGTGGGAGCAGGGGGGGAGGTGGGGAGGGCACAGGGGCAAACCGATCATCGGCGCGCCGCTCTTTTCATCTCTGTCGACTTCACCTCCTCCCTCCAGCCCACTCTGAAGCCTGTGAAAACTAGACTTCGGGCTGCTGAATCTTTTATGCTTCTCTCCCTGTGATTGAGCGCGCTCCCCGCACGCGTCCCCCTGAAAGCAGCGAGCGAGGGTACACCTGTCACTGTGGATCTGCAAAGTGTCGCAGGACGGGCGACGCTCCCGTCGACCCGGAGCGGGTCGCTGAGCTGCTGGCAGCTGATGAGGCCCGACGCCGTGAAACCGAGAGGATGTGTTGCCGAGTGACAGCTGTGCGATTACGATTATGCAGGTATTTGGCTTTTGCTGTTTTGTAGATTATCTTCCCGCGTACTTGGCCATGATCAGTTTTCAGCTATTTTTCACGTAATTGTTTGGGGCAGATTTGAGCCCGGATAAGCTGATCCTGGATCAGTTTTTGGGGGGGCTGATAGTGCTCGGAATAAATGGTTCAGTCGTGACTTATGGTGCTGATGGCCCTTCTCACCGGGATCTCCTTAATTATAGAGGAGCTCTCACTCTCTGCCAGAGAGAGACAGCACTTCTGGAACAGCGATGAGGGGATGATGGGGAGGTGGCCAAAAAAGATAAGCAAGACATTGGCTGTCATTGGCCACTCTGCTGAAGAGGTTTGTAGGCATACAGGAATCACAGTCCAGTATCAGTGGTAATACAACGGTCTCAGGACTGACAAACTGATCTCCTGAAAAACGTAAAGAAATATTTGCATTTTTCATTGACTTTGGATTCAAATACACTTTGTTGCAGCACAACATTAGTGCCAGAAATGTATTTTGCTTTAACAATCACCCATTTAATAATCACACTTTAATAATCACCCGTTTTATAATCACCCGTTTAATAATCACCCGTTTCCCAGGAGCGGAAAAGTAGCCTGTTCAAAGGCAAAACAGCAGCGTTCCACTTTGTTCTCAGTTCTGCGACTCTCTGATCCAGTTCTACCCTTACACCCCATGCTGGCCCATTTACATGCAAACTCAGCCTGCAGCACAACATTAGTGCCTCCACTACAGCTAACGTTCAAAAGGGGAATAACAGTAAATGACAGGAGCCATATCACAATAAGGAAGGAAATCTGTCCTGTGTGGTGTCATTATACGCTGGGGATTTGTGCTCAGTATCAGTAAGTATTCATTTTTGCATTTAATTGGAAAGGCTGCAGGACTAAGACTGCTTTCTGATGAGCCTTTAGAATGCTGAGGGACACACAGGAGGTGCACTAATGCCCTTCATATGCTACATTCAACCACATTTTATTGACCAATTCCAGACTCTAAATGATCATTATAGCCACAGATTTAGTTTTTTTGGGGAGGTTGGTTCACTCAATTAGGAAAATATGTCTCTCAGCTCCAGTGAAAGCAAACGGATTCAACCATTGTTTGCATCTGTGCGGATTCAAAGTCCAAATCCTGGCAGAGACCCTATGTCCAGGACAATGGTGACGCATTGGTGTGTGTGTGTGTATGTGTGTGCTGTGTATGTGTGTGTGTGTGTGTGTGTGTGTGTCTGTGTGTGTGTGTTGTGTGTGTATGTGTGTGTGTTGTGTATTTGTGTGCATGTGTGCGTGTGTGCGCATGTGTGTGCACCTGAGTGTGTATGTGTGTGTGTGTGCATGCTTGCATGTATGTTTGTGTGTGTTGTGTATGTGTGTGTATTTGTGTGTTTGTATGTGTATGTTTGTGCGTGTGTGCATGCACGGGTGCACACGCATGGGCGCATGCACACACGCACACACATACGTACATGCAACACACACACACACACACATGCCTGCACGTATGTGTGTGCTTGTGTGCATGTGCCCGTGTGTGCGCGCGTGTGTGTGACTGAGTGTGTTTATTTGTACGGGCGTTGGTTACACGCCTCCGTGGTTATAGGAATAACCTTTCAGCCAGTGAGCTGGCGACAGTGCCTTGCCTGGGCTCCGGGGCTGTGCCTTTTGATAAATACTCCCTAATTACACAACAACACTTACTGCCATCACTGGATGCCACCGTACCCCTGGCCAAGATTAAACAGCTCCACTCCGCATTGAATTATTCCTTTTACAGCCATTATTCCCTCCTATTCACTTAAGGGCTCTATCTGCACCGCCGATCTGGCGAACAGCACAAGTGGATGATGGGATATATGTGTGCCTGTGTGTGCGCGAGAGGAAGGGGGCCGGCATTAGGAAGGCATTTCACCTTAATGCATTCACTAATGATAATACTTTAAACTACTGTACTGCAGGCACAACAACAACATGGGGGTGTCCGGGGAACAAGAGGAGAACACGGAGCGGGTTATTTAATTTATGTGGAAAGCGAGCAAGAGTGGCAGTGATACATGAGTTTGTTAGTCAATTGATAAAGGAGAGGAAATTTTTAAAAAACATTCATCACCAAAGGATATAGGCACCATATATCACCTATTTGCAAACAACAGGCTAATATTCATCGCGGGGATGATTCAGTGACCCGCCCGCGTCCACAGGCAGAGTCGCTCTGACCTAATTAATGGAAATGAAAAGCCTTTGTTATTGGGGACGGTATTTAAAGCAGAGAGCTTTCTCCCACTCCCTTTTAAAATCACACGCCTTCCGTTACTTCCACAGCACAACGGGCACAAACGTGGGATTTAAATCTCTCGCATAGCCTACGAGGTTGTGCGTTACATGCCAAAGCGAAAGTGGCAAAGCTGTTTCTCGAGCAAAGCCATTATTTGCTCTGAAAGCATTTTTCGCCTATTTAAGTTATCACCAGTCTTTGGGTTGCTTAATGATGAATACTCACTATGTGTCTAAGAAATGAAAGTCTCAAAAGTCTCTTTTTTTATGCGTTTGAATCTAAATCTTTGAGGCATTGCTGCTTGCCGGTGTTTCCTTCTTTTAATTTTGCTTCATTTATTAAATATATAAGTGAGACTTTTAAATTGTCAGCCGTTATACTTCATTATTTAATTTGCAGCGATCGATCATTACACGCAGCTCCTTGGCTCGCCCAATATTAAGGCCCATAATGGTTAAGGACATTATGAGGAAAGATGAATGACATTGCATTTATAAAACCAATAAATACTCCCTTATTCCCAGTAGGTTCTTCCGTTTAAATAAACAAACAAATAAATAAATAAATAATACAAATGTATAAATAAATAAGTGGCCAGTGGGGGGGTGGTGGGGGTTGGGAGGGACGTCTTTGTTAAGATTCATATCCCAGATGGATAGCTTTTGCGGAGCGCTGTATTTATTTTGCCCGGGAACGACACCAGGAGATTTGTTATTCCCTGGCGTTCCTGAGTTTTTCACATTGCTCCACATCCTGGGGACCATAATTCATCTGAACACCCCCGGTCCCCAAACAGATTTATTTACAAGCCTTATTTCTGTACAAATCTCCGCTTCACAACCGTCAGACCCAGAAGAGGGTCCCAAAGCCTGCTTCTCCCTCCGCTTCTCCCTGCCTCTCTGAGGGTTTTTTTTATTTATTTTTATTTACTTTTTTTAAGTTTCCTAAATCTAGACATAGACCTCTGTTTTGTTCCCGGTTTAAACAAGACGCAACAAAGAATTAAGCTAACTGGCAAATTTACCAAAGGGAACAGTACATTTGTTTTAGTAAAACGTGCGAACAGAGCAGCACTATGGCCATTGTAATGTTGTGTTGTAAATGTTATTTTGTTTTTCTTACATAACATTGAATGGAAAAGCTACCTAGCTTGTTCGCCCTCTCGAAATATTACTTTGACAACTCACACTTTTGTCATTGTTTTTTGTTAATAGCATTGGTTTTATCAACAAACCTTTTTTCACATCTAGTGTCACACGTAATTAAACAATTTATCCTGTAAAATAACCTTTGAATATTGAACTCCATGAACATATTAAAACATATGCTCCATGCGATGAGCCGACTGTGAATGTAACTCACGCTGAGCTCCATTTGTGTTGTACAGTACCATTTCAGTGTGGCTGGAGCACCTTGGCTCGGAAGGCGTTGACTCCTATCCAGTGTTTGCTCGTTACCTTGTCAGGGCATTAATAGCCGGGCCTCCCCCTGTGTATATGTGTATTATAATTCTGTCACATACATTAATGCTGTTTGCAAACGTGAGCAGTTATTGTGCCTAGCAGGTCCTGGGGCCGCTGTTTGTCAAAGGGGGCTGGGGACAGCGAAAGTGCGCCCGTCCCTGCTGAAAGAGCTGCCATTTCCCTACCCTTTCCCTGGCAGTTCCTGCTGAAAGAGCTGCCATTTCCGTACCCTTTCCCTGGCAGTTCCTGCAGGATGGCGGCTGTCAGGGGCGTGGTGACGGGCTCAGAGGCGGGGCCCGGGGGCGAGGGCGGCCTCTGTAGCCCACTTCTTCATTCCTGCGGAGGAGAGAACAGGAGAGATTGGGGGTGGGAGGGGGGTGACGGGACAACAGACAAGTACTGTAACCCCAAATGAAAACCATTTTTCACCCTTGTTTAAAAAAAAAAGCATCTTTCTTTTTTACTCTCTTAATAAATGGGGGGAGAGTGTGGAAGTTGTAAAATGTTGAGTGCTGTTGGAAATTAATGTCAGGTGGGTGGGGGGTGTTGGAGGTGTGTTAGGTGTGTTGGGGTGGGGGGTTGGGAGTGTGTTGGGGGTGTGGAGGGTGTCTTGGGTGTGGGGGTGTCTTGGGGTTGTTGGGGTGGGGGGTGTTGGAGGTGTGTTAGGTGTGTTGGGGTGGGGGGGTTGGGTGTGTGTTGGGGGTGTGGGGGTGTCTTGGGGTTGTTGGGGTGTTTGGGGGTGTTAGGTGTGTTTTGGGGTTTGGGGGGGTGTTGGGGGTGTCTTGGGTGTGTGGGGGTGTGGTGGGGGTGTTGGGTGTGTTGGGATTGTGGGTGTGTGGGGGGAGTGTTGGGTATGTTAGGAGTGTTGGGGGTGTTGGGGGTGTGTTGGGTGTGTGGGGGTGTGGTGGGGGTGTTGGGTGTGAGGGTGTGTTGGGATTGTGGGTGTGTGGGGGTGTTGGGTGTGGGAGTGTTGCGGGTGTGTTGGGTATGTTAGGAGTGTTGGGGGTGTGTTGGGGCTGTGGGGAGGCTGTGGGGTGTTGGGGGTTCCTTGGTCGTGTTCCTTGGTGTGTGAGTAATGACTCAGACTGCCACTCCACCGGTGTCGCTACATTTATAACAATCCCCAGGCCCTCTGCGCCCCACCCCCTGCCCGGCACGGGGGACATTAATCAGCCGTCGGTCAGGGGGACGGATGGCCAGGCTGGCAGCGCTCATCCATCCGCGCGGAGCGAAGCCGCTCGCCCAGCGCACAGCCAGGCTGGGCAGCGCCGTCGTCCTGCGTATCTGTGTCTGTATCTGCGTGTGTGGGGGGGAGACTCTACACTGCCTTATATATGTATGTGTCAGCGTCCGTGTCTGTGAGAGCACGCATGAGAAATAGCGCGCAGTGCTCTGTGTGTGTGTCTTTGTCTGTTTAAAGGCGCGTGGAAGCACACTGCCACCGTCACTCCTGTGGCTCGCGTGTGGATCTCTCCGTGTAAATCTCCTCGGTCTTCGCCGTGCCCCTCCCTCTGACGGCCTCAACCCCTCGGCACAGTCCAGGGCGACGCCCTTCTGTCTCTCGGGTCCCAGAGCTGGGGACCTCGCGTCCAGGCAGCTCGGTGAGCGGTGTCAAAAAAGGGTCACCGCGTTCAAAAAACACACAGAGGCAGACTTTTGAACTTTAGACTCCTCAAAACAGCACCAGCACTGGGAATAAACAAAGTAATAAAGCAATAAACACTAATAAACACTAATGGTGGTTTTATAAACAGTTCTCAAGTATATGCTTTAGCAGTCATTCTGAGTGTTACGTGTTACCCTGCAAGGCATTCTAGTCATAGCATTCATCCTCTTTCCGTGTCAGAAGTGTTTCTATGTATAGCAGAGCTGCACATGCCAGCAGGCCCTGGCTGCGTGTCTACACACTGTCACCAGTGAGCGGTTCTCAGGGCCTGCTCCAACACCAGGCCCGGCTACTGGTTAGTGATCATAGAACTGGGTCCTCATCTGCGCAGGCTGGGAGCGAACGAGAGGAGCGCATCACCAGATAGAGCTAACAGGGCGATGTGAGGCCAGGCCAATCGCGTCTGTGCAGACGGCCGAGTTCAGGCCACAGGCGGTTCTCCAGAGTCCACGTGGAGGGCAAGGCGGCGGCTGGCTTGCAGACGGCGGGTTTTCCCCAGAACGCCACTGCGGCATTCGGTTAGCTCCGGCGCAGCTCTCCACCCCACCCTTTCGCCCTCTGTCCCCTTAAGCTGAACCCCCCACCCCACCGTGAGCGCTTTGGCAGGGCCCAACTCCATGCAGGCAGGTGCCGCTGGATTCTGGCAGAGGCCCGGAAATAAAGGAAATATACGGCTTCGAAAAGAGCCCTGGCCTCAGGGCTTGAGATGAAAAAGATGCCATCAGCAGAAACAATAACGTTAATGATGATCGCACGCGGACAATGACATATATCCCAAACTTAGCACAAAGACACCGTGTGCGCCGCGCAGCGAGGCAGTGCCGTGGTTGGCGGCAGCGGGGGGAAGCTGGCCTTTTGGAGAGCATATACATCACTTTTAAACGCTATCATCTGAGTGGCCAGAGAAACGGGAGCATATGTGCAGTCCGTGGTGAGGATTGGTCTGTCTTGTTCAGCTCCGTCGTTGGGCTGCCAGGTTGGTGGGTGTTGTTCTCTTTCTCTGGCAAAAGCAGTGGAGGATTTTCCAAAAACTTTGCCAACAACCTGCAGGTCCTTGTGTCGTTAATCATCCTTTCTGTGTGTGTGTGTGTGTGTGTGTGTGTGAGTGCATGTTGGTGTGTATTTATATATATGTGAGTGTATATGTTTGTGTATATGTTGTGTGTGTGTATATGTTTGTGTGTGTATGTATGTGTGTGTATATGTGTGTGTGTGTGTGTGTGTGTGTGTGCGCTAACTATGATTGTTCTTACCTTGTATTAATGCACATCTTGTAAGTCGCTCTGGATAAGAGCGTCTGCTAAATGCTTAAAATGTAAAAATGTAAAATGTGTGTGTGTATGTGAGAGCGCATGAGCGCACACGTGTGCGATAAGAAATGGAGCAGCAGAGAGAAGGAACAAGGAATGCATTAATCTGCGTTTTTATATTCAAACATTTTACAGCAAAAAACATTCTCTGTGCTTAACAGTAAAGGCGAAACCGTACCTTGTAGCTTTCAACAACGGAGCAAACGGCAGGACAATATGTGTGACTCGTTTAGAGAAGTCATCGAAGTTTTCTCTCCTTTTCCACTGAATAAAAACCGAAATTGAGGCCAAACGAAGTGGCTCAGCTGCAGTGAGTCGGATTTGGGTTAAGAATGTGGGGTGTCACCCAGAGGGCAGGCTGTGGCCCTGCCGAATTGGAGCGACTGTAGCGTGCGCGTTCCCCCGGCCGCGTGGGCCATGATTGATGCCGCAGAAGTGTAGGTAGGCCCGGGACGTTTTGGAATGTGCGGGACGTGCGTTCCTCTCCCATCGAGCCCAAAACTAAGCTTCTCAATCCCACTTCCCACCCTCCCCTTCCACCTCCTCCTCCCCTCTTCCCTCTCTCCTACCCACTCCATCCAAAAGCAGGGTCATTTATCACGGGGCAGGAGAGGAACCCCAGGCCTGCAGGGCCTTGTCAGGTGCCGCAATCGGCTCTTTGTGCCGGCCAGCAAACAAGTGTCGGATCAGCAAAAGTCTATTAAAGGCTGGTGGGCTTTTCAGAGGCAATTGGTAGCGGGTCACTGCCTCCAGAGCTGGGCTCTCCTCCTCGCTGCTCAGACCCCTCTTTGTGTCGCTCGTTGGGGTGACACAGATCCGCCGAAGATTAATGATTTTTAGCGGCCGTATGGGTTTTTATTCTCTCTGTGCTCGCAATGGAAGCCGGGCAGGGCGCTCGCTCAGTCCACCCGTCCCTCAGACCCGCAACAGCACCTTCACCGCTCTCGCTTAACTTTGGCTGCCACAATTAATAGGAATGACGATAGGTTTGATTTGAACATTTTGCCCCCTTTAACAATTAGCACACTGACCGCTGTTAGCACAGCACACAGGATGCAGAGTGCTGCCGCTGCTTTCGAGCGCTGTTGAGTTGAGAATTCTCAAAAGATGAATTCTTTTTCCAAAATGGGGGTTCCTCGTGGGTTTCAACGTAACCTGCGAATGTGTCGACGCTGTCACAGAGTAAAAAAACATTTGAATTTGCCAACTCTAAACAGAATTTGTGCTCTGCTTTAACTTTCCCTGATTGCATGTGCCAGCATGGAGAGTCCAGTTTTAATATGCTCCAGGGGCATGTTCATGTTAACATTTACAAAGAGGCCTTTGCTAACCTCTCTGAACTTAACACAACAAGTCTGCAAAACCACCTTTGTATACAGTCATTTACCCCATCTTTCTGTCTGTATGGAAGCCACTGTCTGGAAATCATTGCCAACCCAAATTGGCTGTCCATTTAGGTCCTGATCTATTAAGCAAATAGATCATGCATTTTTTCCAGAAGATGACATTGGGAAGAAAGAAGAAATGTGATATGCCTCAGTCTTTCCAAACCATATGCCCACAATTAGAATTCTGCATGGTGACATAGTGAAGAAGCGACCAGCAGTGACACGCTGATGTTATACTGCATTCAAAAAAGGCGCTAACCCCTGGGCCCACTGAACTAGCGCAGAACTTTCATGGAACTTGAAACAAATGGGCATGCTATCATTCCTGCCAGTACACACAATAGAACACAACATCTCCAACAAGACCTGACTTGATATGTACAATAAATACTGTATGTACAGAATGAATTATGAAAATGAATCAGACTGAACATTTTGTGTTTTTGAGTATTTGCTGTTGGGCCACATGTGTGTGGGCTCTCTAAACTGTAACCCCAGGTCATGTGGTTGGTTTACAATCTTCAAGCATGTTGATTGCAAGTTACTGCACTTCTTCCACGTGTTTCCAACTCAATCTGGTCCATGGTAAAATCCACCATTCAAAATAATGATTGTATCGTATCTTTTGGCTAATATAATGGAAGCATTTTGTGTAATTAATTTATTTGGGGTATTTTTTATATATATTTTTGACATTTTCGTTTGTGTCAAATGGCGCTGTACTACATCTCATACAGACGCGACAATAAAGCGGGAGTTATTTTTGAGCCTACCGCAGCGGTCGAATGTGGCTCGTCTAGCAACATGTTTTTCGGGTTTGGAAAAAAACTTTAGAAAAAAAGGGTTCTTTTTGGGGTTTGCGTTCGCATGTGCGCGCGATGGCATGCTGGAAGGGGAGAGGAGCACAAACCACAAATGACTGCCTTTCCCAGCGCAAAACCTGCAATTATTTCCAATGCATGCGAAGCTTGTCTTTATTATTGAAAATAGAACATTATCTTTACATTTTTGCTCATTATTTATTCGACTTGTTCTCTTGTTTGCTTTTAATCGTAACCAATTATTGCACAAACTTCCAGTTTCACATTGTTCTATTTCAACAGGAAATATGCAAAGTAGCTAGTCTTGTGAAAAAAACTGCTTTGCTCAGAAAATATGTGATGTGTTTATTATTATCATGAGCCTTTCAGTGGAACAGCAAGTCGGTGATCAGACACCGGTTCAGTTCCCACGCCGATAGTGAAATTGAACAAAATATTGCATTTAAAAAATCAATTTAAATAAAACAAATCTTCCGTTTGAACTAGACTATAAACGGCCATTGACCCTATTTTGCCAGTAGAGGCGCTCGAGACCCAAGAATGGCCTTGACTACAATATTAAAAAAAAAAAAAAAAACTTGTTCCATCCTTGCTAATACTGTCTATGGGTCAGGTCTCTTAGTAGTAGTTAACATTAGTATGTCTTTGAAAACCTCTCCTTCAAAATCAATTTCCCAAAATGATTGCTTATTAAAATGTGCTATTGGCAGTCTTCTTTCTAAACCAAACACGAGCGTACGGGTTCTAAGAAGATCGATAACCCTTTCCTGTCTATCAGGTACATTGTGTCACCATTTTTCCCGTTTTCAATAGCCTACTTTTAAGTCAATTTTTGGTTTCAGTGAGTCAGAGACTTTAAATATGCTCATGTGCTAATATTGCGTCGAAAATGAGTTTTACGTTTATTTGGTTTGAGTTAACAAAAGCAATCGAATGCAATCAGTTCATAACTTTCCCATACAGCTAGCCACATCGATGGGTATAATCCTTGGCACAGAAGTTGCAATAGGCTACATTTGTAGGGATCATTATGAAATATTTCCACTCGGTCATTTTGGTGAATCCTTATAATGTAGCCTAATATATTGCCATGGAAACGTCCAGTAACGTTTACGAGTAATGTATTGCCATAGTTAATTGTTCATAAATCAACGCATGAATTATGTTTCAGTTCATTCTTTATTCCTAACTGGTGGAGGATAGTAAAATCCTAAATAATGTGAGCAGCATTCTGCATTAGTGATCATTTCGAAACTTAGGTTCATTATTTAGAAAGAAGCAAGAAATTAAACATACATATCTCTTTAAAGCTATGTAGTAGAATAACGTTTCAATTGCCTTTTGTTCTGTGTTGTCTGTCATGCCACAATGTAGCCAAGGCAAGTGAATAATAATAAATAAATAAAAACATTTGATGGCCCTGATTGATGAGAATTGTCATGATGCCATGTAAAATTTCAAGGATTATAATTTAGACTACAGACATACACTCAAGGTCAAAACCCAATAAATACTTCCTTGCACGTTTTTGACGCTTCTGTCTATACGATTTAACCTTTGCAAGTGATGTGGACGCTGTAGCCTAATCTATATTCCCGAGAAGGAGCGCTGCAGTTCAGTGTTGAAGAGGAAGTTTTATGGCGTAGGGTACACCAAAGACAGCTTTAGTGTTCTCTACCTTTAATACTTCTCTGTGGCGCGAAAAGGCGTAGGTATCCTATGAGTAAATAAATACATTAAAAATATACATATTGCAAAAATAAAAACGACCGTTCATTTAAAAGTGGAATGAAGCTCGAGCCCGTGTCGGCTTGTTGCCATTGGTGAGGCTGTGCTGGAAACTAGCCTTTTAACTGGTACACTCAATTCTATTAACTTAAGCTTGGTTGATAAACTTTTGATCGAATAAAAAATACTAAAAAGTATTAAGTCTAAACCTGTACGTTTAAAAAAAATGTTTAGCTTTTGAGTTTCTAGATGATGAAAAATTATTGGTCCCGGCTCCAAATGGGGGTTTCTATGATCTCGTGAGCAGACAGAAGTGGTGTTAACAAAAATTGTGATATGTTTTGCTAAATTGTGATATGTTTTGCTAAATTGTAATATGTTTTGCTGAACTCCGAGCGCCGCAAATTCATTACACTCTGACAGGCAATCAGTCATGTTTTCTTGTGAATTTTTGATTAATGGACGAATCTCTTAAAATTATCTACTTATGTTAACCACTACGCCTGGAAATAACATTGAAGCACCAGGAGTAAGATATTACGCCCTCGATGCATTTGTTAACAGTTACGTTTGAAAATTAATGCAACATAAAAACAAAAATACGGAGTAACCGCCCGATCATTTTGTCATGCATCCAGCCGTTAATCAGCCTGAAAAGAGAGGACCCTGGACGGTGTTCACCACGCCTTCCTTACCTACACATCAACGCTGGGAGAAATCTGTCCTAAATTCTTGCGAGTACAGTGTCCCGGTCCGATGTCGAATCTTTTGCGTTGCCACAAGATTAAGTGCCCCCTTGTTATTTTACTCGATGACAGGCCTGTATAATTTCAGATGGTTAAGAACTCCCGGCAGCGGTGTGTGCTGCCGGCAGCCCGCTTTGGCATTATAAGGTCCGCGACGGAGCATCTTGTCAACTGTTAAAGGCAACATTTTTAAAGGTGATTTTATTTCTGTTATTCATTCTTAAAATTCGTAGGATGGGAATCTCATTAGTCTAAATAAGCAAGCATCAACACTTTTTTTCGCTGTCTATAAGCACACGGATCACTTAATAGATCATTAACCACCAATATGGTGCTGACTTAGACATTTTTACATCTCCTCTCTCCATTACAACCTGCTATTACCGAAGAGGGAAATCCTACGGCAGGCCTGGGTGTATTAGAGTGCATTACTACATACTAATGGCATGGCTGCAGGGTCGGCCTCAGAGTGGGCGCGTGCGCTTGCATGTCTGGCTTCTTACGGCATGTCGCGTGGCAAACATGTCTGCGTACCTGTAGAATGTACCACACGGTGAAAAGATTTTACTTCTTCTTCTGATACGTATTGCTCGCATGTTTAAGGTTGTGATACTTCATTGTTACACTTCAATGAAACACTGAGTTATAAATCGTTGTTAAATCGGTAATCTAATTGGTGAACATTAGGCCTATAGCCTACATTAGGCTACGTTTGTCTGTCATATTTAGGTGTTATACACGTCTTAATTAAGGTCACCGCCACATTAATGTTGTGGTGACTGTTAATGCAGCCGGGAATGACGCAATATAAACGTGTTTCACTGGTCAACGGAATTACTTAACAACTTGGCACTCTTCACGGCCAGCTTGTTTGTAAGATGATCACAGTTAAAAACAAAAACATGTTTTTTGTATTTGTTACGAAGTGGAAAAATGTAAATGGCAAAGGTAAAGTAAAATGGCAAGTGATGATAATAATAATAATAATAATAATAATAGTAAAACAACTATCGGAATGTGAGGACATGAGTCAGAGCCTAAATATCGAATTTTCCACTATTTATTCTCTAAGGTAGCCAGCCTATTTAAATAGTTCGCCAGTCGATGATTGGTGAATTATTTGATTATGGATTTAAGGGCTAACTCTAGCAACATGTCTCTTATAATCTCATGTATTAGTTTCCGTTATGTTCAAAGAGCTGCCCTTCCCTTTTCGTCTTTGTGATTACTTAATGAGCAGAACGATTCCACGATTTTCTCCGTTTTTTCTTTATAAATTGACAAAGGGGTGGGCTTATGAATCCTTTTCATCACGATAGCATGCAGAAAGGTGAGAACGTTGACATCTTAACAAACGTTCAACTGAAAGTCAAACAAGGTCATCTCGTGCTAGTTCCGAAAACGACCCCCCCCCCCGGCCAGCCCCCCCCCCCACACACAAAAAGGACAATAAAAATAAATGATTAAGAACCAAATTCTCACAAAGAAATAGAAAGTAGGCTGCGTTGTTTTTCCAGTTTCGTGTGAATCACATCGTGTGTAACTCATAAATACAAGCCTTTACGATTTTAACAAAATGTTTGCACAGTTTATCCGTCTTCTGTCTATATCGGAGATGATCTTAATGTACACTGTAGTGCCATTATTCGTGTTGTCACAACTAATTAAACGGAAATATTGTAGAAAACGTTTTGGAGCAAACCTTGACAAAATGCTAGCCATGTTTAAAATATATAAGATCATTTTGGTTTGCTCTGTAAATTCCATAAAAGTATATTTCGCAAAAGAAGAATAGATTCGGAGATTCATTTCAATCCATTTTTATGACGTAATACAAATGTTCGTATTACAATGACCAGTTTAAGTTAATTAACAGGGTAAACAAACAATGAACCAACTTGATTTTTTAAATCATGTTGTCGACTGCGCCCGGCTGCGTCAATACCCCGAATAATCAATAAGGCTATGTTTAGGTTTGTTCTCAAGCTTTATAAGAGGGAAACAATAACTGTCAAATCAATATTTTAAATTGCAATTGCAATTTATTTTTTGCGTGGGGACAGAACATAGCTGGACACAAATTTCCCCAAATATTGTGTGTGCAAAACGTTGCATGCCAGGCTTAATTTCATTTTTTTATTGTAAACTATTCTGTAAAATCCCTTGAAATATTTAAAGTAAATATGTATTTTAAATTCAAACATATGTTTTCCCAGAACATATCCGTGCACTACGAATGAAAGAAATCCGGGTTTTTTTCAACATAATAAATGTTTTGGGCACAAGTGCATAGTAATAAAATCGAACGTGTATAATCCTGTCCTGTACTACGAGCGATGTGAAAAATGACCACATGGGGGCAGTGTTGAGCGTCTTTTTTTGTGAACAGCCAGCTTGTGAAAAGAACCGCCACTGTTTCTTCTTTCTTGGACATAACAAAATGTTCCAACAAACACAAGCCGTACCATTTTCAGAACAAACTGTGATTACGCACGAAATTATACTGGAATGACATCTATTCTAGGTGTATACGTTGTGTGTATTTACAATGGGATAGCATAAGTACGTTTCAGTTGTGTTAATAAAGCTAAATAACTTCTAATAATGTAGCCTACTTATTTTATGAATGACTGAAAATCCACACTGATTAAAACTCCAAATAACAATTATGAACAAATACCACATACGATATAGCCAAAGGTTTCGCACACATTAGCACATGGACCACAACGAATATTTGAGACACTGCGCTGGAGGTAAGACTGAACAACAGTATATTCCGTTGAGTGAGCTTTTCCCTTTTAATGAAAAAAGGACGTAATGATATTTCAGTTTCTATTCGTTGTTAATTATATAAGTAGCCAACGGAACAATGCAAGGGCGCAGTGCTAGTACTAAATGTTAATGGACAGCGCAGGAATTTAAAATGTATATATTGTAGTTCCAGTGTGGGCAATGTGTGACTCCAAACTGGAACCATCACACTGTTTATTTGACCTTTTTGACACACGAGGGTGGGCCATGCCATAACCACTGGACACTGTAATATAAAAAACACTGTGATATGCGCGGGTTTATCAATGCACGTGTGTGCGGTCATATGTGGTAGCATGTTTTCAGAAGTTGTCAGGTTGCCAGTGAAGTTACGACAGATTTCAATATCGACGTAAGCTTGTATATTTTTACAAATCACTTAATTCTATCAGCTATGTGCTCCCCCGTGCGTAAAAAAATGTAATAGGCTAATAAAGCCAGGTTGTAATAATGTAACACTAATACACGAGGTGGAATGGAACACACGTATTACAAAAACGGGTTCAGATGGGACCGTGGGATTATATCTGGTCGCTTAAAAAAAAAAATAGCCCTACATGTAACTGTTCTATGGAAACGAGATTCGTCGCGCAATGCGAGAAGTTAAAATATAAACTCTTTATGTTTGGTAGGTGCGCTTCTTCGGTTGGTAGATTCGAAGAACTGATGGCATGCTGCGCCTCTCCGCCTTCCCTCCCCCTTCCTTCGGGGAGTCAGCTGACTGTCTCTAGCTGTCAAACTCCCTCTCCCCCCTCCCTCCCTCCCTGGATCATTATGCTAATTAGATGCTCTCCCCTTTCTATTGGAGAGCCGCACGGATCCGCGCGTGACATCAGGCAGGGCTATAACAATAAAGCGCTGGATGGATGTTCAGCACAGTCTACACTGTAACTCGGGAGTGAGTGAGCACAGGGAAGCGAGCCCAAATCTCTGCGGTGCAGAGCTGGAAAGCTGCTCTCTGAGCGAGAATCCGACATTTTCCTCCTTTTACTCCATACCTCCGTTATTTTTTGGCAGAAGGACGTACAGTAGCCCACAGAGTTTACGAGGAGGAGGGAGCTCGCGGCGGTGCTCCGAATTTTTTTATTTTTAGTTCATTTCTGCTGAACGGACTTCACTTCGTACTTTCGCACTGAGACGAAATTATTTCTACCTCCAGTCGAAGTCGTCTATAACACGCAAGTTCCGATGTCGTTTGCTGTGCATTAGGCAAAGTTTTTTATTTTCATTTTATGTCAACAACGTTGCGTGTTTTAACGTCTCCAGCGCTGGAAGGGACACTGTAGACTATTGCATGAGAGAGCTGAGGAAAGTAAACGAAAAGTCGGGTTTTGCGACGCTTGCAACAGCACTCGCCTATTTGCAAACTAAAGAAACAATGAGCGCAGAGCTGAACATGGGCCCCGAGCTGCCGACCAGCCCTCTCGCGTTGGAATACGTCAATGACTTTGATTTGATGAAGTTTGATGTGAAGAAAGAAGGTCTGGCAGGTCTTGACCGCTCCTCGGTTCGCCAGTGCAACCGGCTCCAGCCCCAGGGCTCGGTGTCCTCCACGCCGATTAGCACCCCCTGCAGCTCGGTACCCTCCTCGCCCAGCTTCAGCCCGACGGAACAGAAGAACCACCTGGAAGAGCTGTACTGGATGCCCAGCGGCGGCTATCACCAGCAGATTGATCCGCAGACGCTGAGCCTGACCCCGGAGGACGCAGTGGAAGCCCTGATCGGCGCCACGGCCCACGGGCACCCTCCGCCGCAGCACGTCCAGCAGCAGCTTCAGCAAGGGGGCTTCGAGGGTTACAGAGCGGCGCACCATCACCACAACCACGGCCATGCCCAGCAGCACCATCACCAGTACCCGGGCATTCCCCACCACCCCGACGACCTGCCAGGCCACCCCGGAGCTCACAGTCACGCGCACAGCCAACACCACCATCACCACAGCCAGGACCCCGACAGCCCGTCCCCTGCCTCGCCTCAGCAGCTCCACCATCGTCACCACCATCACCACCACCCGCACGGCCATCCGGGCCAGCAGGGCCACCACGGCGGGGGCGCGGGGCTGAACGTGGAGGACCGCTTCTCGGATGACCAGCTGGTGTCCATGTCGGTGCGAGAGCTGAACCGGCACCTGCGGGGCTTCACCAAGGACGAGGTGATCCGCCTGAAGCAGAAACGCCGGACCCTCAAGAACCGGGGCTACGCTCAGTCCTGTCGCTTCAAACGGGTCCAGCAGAAGCACGTCCTGGAGAACGAGAAGACCCAGCTCATCAATCAGGTGGAGCAGCTCAAGCAGGAGATCAACCGGCTGGCCCGCGAGAGAGACGCGTACAAACTCAAATGCGAGAAGCTGACAGGCACGAGCGGGTTCCGCGAGGCGGGGTCCACCAGCGATAACCCGTCCTCGCCAGAATTCTTCATGTGAGTTACTCTGATGTCCCACCACAGATGCTGACGAAAAATAATAATAATCAATATTACTGATTATGATTATACTAATAACAACACCTGTATTCATATTAGAAGAATTATCCAGAAAATAATAATCTCATATCTAATCATCTCCATCCGACAACTGATATACAAAGAACAAGGTAGAACGTTTCTCAAAACTGCAGCATCTTTGTAGATTAGTTGCTTGTAGAGAAAAGACTCCTTTTCCTTTCCGAAAAAGAAAAGAATTGCTGAATCTGAACTTTCTTTATAGACCGCTTTAATCTGTTAGGAGCATGGGATGACGTCGGACGAGTCTTCTTACTGTGATTTTCCCCCTCGAGTCTTCATAAATATCGTATCAAACGTCTGCGCCGAGAGGAGAGTACTAACATTCTGCACATGCCCGAAAAACTATCAGACAGAAATAAAAGAGACTCCACATATGCAAACTTTATTTCTCTCGTGTACCCCGCTTGCAACCTAAAAACAGTCGAAAAGGGGACATTTTATGCAACATCTCATTGGTTTATTGCCTGCTTGGTTATATAAAAATATATATTAAAACAAAATCTGCATTAAAATATTAATCCTGCATGCTGGACATGTATGGTAATAATTTCTATTTTGTACTTTCTTTTCCTTGTGTATCTTAATAGCATGTTGTTGATCTGAGCTTTCCATTAGCTGTTTTTGGGTTATAGAAATGAAATGGTGACAATATCAACATTACTGCTTGTGCAGTTCCACGTTGTTTGGGTTTATTTCGCTTGTAAATATATGCAACAGCAAACTGCACACGAACATCAAGCTGGTTTTAAACGTTGTTTTTTTCTTTTTGTTTGGGTATTGAATTTCAGAGATCTGGGCATTTTTGCAGTTGCATTAAAAACAACAAACTTTGTATATTAAGTGCACTTTTTCGGATTATGATTTTGGTGTTTGCTGTTTTCATTTTGTTTTTTTGCAGACCGCCTTCGAGGAAGACATACTATAAGGATGGATTGTTATGATTATTGCGACAAATTAGATTTGCATTGCAAAGCTAAATAGCACACTTATAACAAATTATAGCATATGAAGCTACCAGATTATATGCTTCTCAATTATATTTGCAACTAAATAACTGTATTCAATACGAAACATTTTTACGCTCCATAGATAACTGTGTTTCGCCATTACGCTAATAAAGAACATATTATAGTGGCATATTTTGTGTATAATTAATTTCAGTCGGTGCTAATGACACCGTGCTGAGACGAGAGTTCTTACGAATGTGCGTTCAGCCATCTATTGCATAATCCATTCCTATTATATAATATGAACGAAATATACACAAGTCATTTCATTTTCCCTCTAAAATATGAGTCATGTGTTTTACGACGAGGGCCTAATGTAATTGTTTAAAATGAATTTATCTCAATTTCGACAATATACACCATCCTAGACATAGTTTTGTACATGTGCAACAGCGTGTGCAAATCAGGAGAATATCGGCGTGTTATTTAGACTGTGTATATTTTTAAACAAAGTTTAATGTTATATGTTTTCCTACATTTTTTTCTGCCGGTCAGTAAAAAAAAAGGATTCAGGTTTTGCAAAATCTCAAAATGAAAACTATATATATGTATGGTTATATTTTATTATTATTTTTTGTTGTTGTATTATTATTTGGAGGTTCTGGTTCTGCTGGCCAGATGAATAGTTCAGTTTTTATTTTAATGATTTAAATTAACAAACTGTCAGATCATATTGAATAAGCATGGTGCTTGCATTTAAAAAACTATTGTTAAAAAGTCATGCATTTAACAATCTTTGGTTTGTTACTGATTCAACTGTGTTGAAATCAAATTGAAACTGCAGCAGCGGGTTTTGTTTTTTATTTCATGTATTTTGCGAGGGGATCAATTTTCAATCCTGTTTATATAAATGAAAAAAGTTAAATTTGGACTGTTGTAGTTCCATTCAGGCTGGTTTCTGTTTCGTCTTATTTTTCGTTGTTTTTGGAAGAAATGGTTTCCTATTTTGCTTATTAAAGTCATTGAAATGGCATTTATTTGGGGGACTGTTTATTTTGGTGTCTTTTAATTGACCTCATTACGTCATTTAAAATTAACTCTAGCAGGAAGTTAAGAAAGGGCATGCACGAGCAGGCTACTCACATACGTCAAAACGTGCTGAAGCGCGTGCATTTACACGCACATTAGTCTATATTGTACACACGTATACCTTTTGAATATAAAAATCTTAGATTAAATCCTTAATCCTAAATGCAAATTCGATGGAATGTTAATTCGGCGGAGAACACCGGGGCTGACAGAAAGTACTGGTCCATCATGCGGATAGTTTGGGCCTTGTAAAACAGAATGTCGTCCGATTATTTGCAATGGACAAAGGTAGCAAGCTGCCTTCGCTCAGATTGGGGTTGATTTTCTAGAATTGTTAAACATTTATGCGATATTGTTTATCATTAGCGACCTAATTCTTAGCAATCTGGTAATAAAACGGGTTACAATCCTGGCAGTCTTTTACTGCCCACTTTTGCAGGAGGCCTACACCTTTTTACACTCGTACTTAGACATACACTTGCAATGAAACAAAAACATGTTCATATTATGCATAAGTACACTAGAAACAGGCCAGTTGCCTCAGTCTTGAAGTTCAGGCCGTCTACTAGGCTACAGTGCCCTGCTGACTTTTGCAGAAATCCAGCTTGCACGAGCGTACAGTAAAAGGAGATCTTTGACCTTGCAACATCGCGCGCCCTACTGTGTGAGGACAATTAACCATTTAATAGCTGAACATGATGTAAATATGCCGCTACCTAATTGAACACATACGTATCGTCGAGCAGTGTTCCAATAGAACGTTATTTTCCATATAAATCGTACATTTTCCGCTTTTAAAAGCGTCGCTTAAGTGTCGAAACACACATGGAATACTTTGCGCCAGGACAATAGATGCCTATTTAAAATATTACGCGTACACCTTGACGTCTCTGTATTTGGTGAGGCCCGTTTGTATGTACTAGACTTAATTCAGAGGCTGCATGCCCTTGCTATGAGTGTCTGTTAAAGCATGCAATGTGCATGGATAAATATTTTGCTGTCCATAATTTATAATAGGTTATTTCTTCTTCTCGTTGAATAACACTTGTCAGTGGCTAAAACGCCACATATTGTTTATACTGGCGAAAGGTTTGTTAAATCTACTTAATGTAATTAATATTATTTTGTGTGATATTACTGACTTATTCATATGAAGGGGAAGTGGGGTTTGAAAGCAAATTACATGAAGATTTCTTTTTTAAAATATTGATATTTATTACTTTACTAAAACATTTTCAGTCACAATAAACTGTACCATGTTTCAGATAGTTAGTTGTAATGTGTTTTTAGTTTATAGTAGAGTTGATTCACCAAAACCCACTCAGTCTCGGTCTCATCTTTTTTCACCCAAAACGAAAGAAGCGGGATGTCATTTTACTTAAGAATGGTCTCATTACCTCACAAGCAGTAGCAGGAGAAGTAACAGCAAGAGGAGAAAGGAGTAAGCTATGATTTCCTAAAGGTTTAGGGTTTCTACAGTCAGGACATTATCTGCAGAGTGTCTGCACATTTTCAAGGACAAACTGCTGTGCACAGTGCTGGCAAACAGTGCCATACAGAACTATATCCTGGTTTACAATTTTTTTAATCTGAAAAGTTATTCTCAGCAGTTGCTGTAAGCGGCAGGTTACAATGCGATGGCAAATCAATCGGGCTGTAAGAGCACAACTCCTCCCTTACCTGTGTCTCCAAATGAATAGATTCTGAACTAATTAAATGCGTGTGTGTGTGTATATATATAAAATAATGCTTTAAAATGTCATGTATTTGAAAAGCAAATTATGGTTTAGTTAGGCCAGAGGCCAGAGCAAGTGGTATTACAGTCATACTGTAATCTGTAATTTCCCTGGCTGAATGCGCTGAATTATCAGGAAAGACACAGGTGTAGAAAATAGGTTAAAATGCAAGGATCCCATTTCAGTCACTTATGAAGGCTGTTTGTTCGCACACATTGTTTACTTTGTGCCACTCGTTGCGATTTATTTGTGGATTTGAAATGGTCTTGTCTCTGTCAGAGGTGTGTGTCTGTATAGGACTCGTTTGGGGCAGGCACATCCCAGAATGCAGTTTTTGGATTTTAATCAGGACCCACTGACTCACCATGTTGTGTTGCATATGCTGTCACATGTGTGTGTGTGTGTGTGTGCTTGCTTTCATGCGTGAGTGCAGTCATTGTGTGTTTGCATGTGCAAGCTCAGTCGTGTGTTTGCAAGCGTGAATGCGTGTGCGCGTATCTGTTGAGCTGCTTTCACCAGCTCTTTCACTGCGAGACATCCTCTTTAGATAGATACAGTGTGAATTTCTTGGCACATGGGCTAATCAAACAGACGGCCTTCAAGGGCAGCCATATAGCTGACATACTGTAACTTATATCACACTTTCTGTAAGGAACAATCTGAATGCACGCTACACACAAGAGTAATATCGCTACATGAAGAACATGTTCGAGATACTGCAGAGTGACATTGGGGGAATTTCTGTGATTTAGCAATTTCCGTATTCTGTAAAACCATTGGCTACTGTGCACTTTCCGAAGAGTGTGCGGAGAGGTTCTGGCGTTGGCCGAGGAGCAGGAGCAAGCCAAGGGTTCAAGGTACTGCACTGCACCTTGTCCTCTGAAAAGAGGCAGCCAGTAAGAAGTGTAAGAGAAAGGTTTTTCTCTCGCTCCCTTAAGAGAGGATATCCAGCTGTATGTCACAGACAAAATTACTCCCAGGAAATGAAAAATATATTTTCTAAATACCGCATTGTCTGTGGATCCTGATCATCAGAGCTTCATTTTAAAGTGCACACTCATTTTTTATAGATCAGAGAATATCTGAACTTGCCTTTTTTTTTGTTAAATGTATAACTAGCTACATTTCATTTGATTGGTTCGGCCTTTCCCTGCTGAATGTATATATATGGATATTTCTTTCTCTGTCTTCTTGGGTAAAATTAGATAAGACAGAATGTGTGAGTTCTGGATTCAGGCAATGGGACCAAAGTCCATTAAGTACTGTACTAAATACATGCACACTGTATTCTGCACTGAACACACAAGCACACACTCACACAATGTATTCTGTACAAACACACACACACATACATACACTGAATTCTGCACAGAACGCACACACTGAATTCTGCACTGAACACACACGCACACACTCACACAATGTATTCTGTACAAACACACACACACACACACATACATACATTGAATTCTGCACAGAACGCACACACTGAATTTTGCACTGAACACACATGCACACACTCACACAATGTATTCTGTACTGAACACACACACACACACACACACACACACATACATACATTGAATTCTGCACAGAACGCACACACTGAATTTTGCACTGAACACACACACACACACTCACACAATGTATTCTGTACTGAACACACACACACTGGATTCTGCACTTAACACACGCACATACATGAACTAGATTTTGCACAGACCACACATACACTCAGCATTGGATTCTGCACTGAACACACCCACACACACACTGGATGCTGTACTGAACACACACACACCCACACACACACTCCGGGAGCTGTGCTGAACACACACCAACACTGAATTTTGCACTGAACACACAAGCACACACTCACACAATGTATTCTGTACTGAACACACACACACTGGATGCTGTACTGAACACACACACACTGGATTCTGCACTTAACACACGCACATACATGAACTAGATTTTGCACAGACCACACATACACTCAGCATTGGATTCTGCACTGAACACACACACACACACTGGATTCTGCACTTAACACACGCACATACATGAACTAGATTTTGCACAGACCACACATACACTCAGGCATTGGA
This sequence comes from Aldrovandia affinis, assembly GCA_029706075.1. Taxonomy (NCBI): domain Eukaryota; kingdom Metazoa; phylum Chordata; class Actinopteri; order Notacanthiformes; family Halosauridae; genus Aldrovandia; species Aldrovandia affinis. Next base: position 3,058,951 of record JAINUG010000036.1, on the reverse strand, counting down.
TTCTGCACTGAACACACACACACTGGATTCTGCACTTAACACACGCACATACATGAACTAGATTTTGCACAGACCACACATACACTCAGCATTGGATTCTGCACTGAACACACATGCACACACTCACACAATGTATTCTGTACTGAACACACACACACACACCTATATACAAACACACACATGCACACACACACACATACATACATTGAATTCTGCACAGAACACACACACTGAATTTTGCACTGAACACACATGCACACACTCACACAATGTATTCTGTACTGAACACACACACACACATACATACATTGAATTCTGCACAGAACGCACACACTGAATTTTGCACTGAACACACATGCACACACACACACACACATACATACACTGAATTCTGCACAGAACGCACACACTGAATTTTGCACTGAACACACACACACTGGATGCTGTACTGAACACACACACACACATACATACACTGAATTCTGCACAGAACGCACACACTGAATTTTGCACTGAACACACACACACTGGATGCTGTACTGAACACACACACACACATACATACACTGAATTCTGCACAGAACGCACACACTGAATTTTGCACTGAACACACACACACACATACATACATTGAATTCTGCACAGAACGCACACACTGAATTCTGCACAGAACGCACACACTGAATTCTGCACAGAACGCACACACTGAATTCTGCACAGAACGCACACCACACACACACATACACACACCTATATACAAACACACACATGCACACACACACATACACACCTATATACAGACACACAGGCCATACACACGCACACCTATATAGAAATACACACACACACACACACACACACACACAACACACCCCTATATAAAAACACACACACACACATACATACACACACATCTATATACAAACACACACCATACACACACACACACACCTATATACAAACACACAGGCACACACACACACCTATATACAAACATACAGACACACTCACACACACTTATATACAAACACACACATACACACAGAAATTGTCAATACAACTTAAATCTGCACCTACTACATTAACGATGGTAGTTACACAGTTTAGATTTTATAAAAACAACTTGGCGTTCACCTGCACTTCACCTATGACCTGCCGCTATCTTGGACACGCACACAGTTGCACACACACAAGCTTCACACACACACACACACACACACACACACACACACACACACACACACACACACACACACACACTTATATACAAACACACACACACAGACACACACACCTATATACAAAAACACACACGCACACACACACACATACATACACACACATCTATACACAAACACACACACCATACACACACACAAACCTATATACAAACACACAGGCACACATACACATCTATATACAAACACACACACACACCTATATACAAACACACACGCTCACACACACTTATATACAAACACACACATACACACACACACCTATATACAAACACACACACACAACACACCCCTATATACAAACACACACACACACACACACACACACCTATATACAAACATACACATGCACACACACACACACATACACACCTATATACAAACAAACAGACCATACACACGCACACCTGTATACAAATACACACACACACACACACACACCTATATACAAACACACACACACACACACACACCTATATACAAACACACACACACACACACACACACTTATATACAAACACACACACACACACACACACACCTATATACAAAACACACACACACTTATATACAAACACACACATACACACACACACCTATATACAAACACACACACACACACAACACACCCCTATATACAAACACACACTTACACACACACACACACACACACACACACACACACACCTATATACAAACATACACATGCACACACACACACATACACACCTATATACAAACACACAGACCATACACACGCACACCTATATACAAATACACACACACACAACACACCCTTATATACAAACACACACACACACACACACACACACACCTATATACAAACACACACACCATACACACACACACCCCTATATACAAACACACACTTACGCACACACACACCTATATACAAACACACACACACACCTATATACAAACACACACACACACTGCCCATCCCTTCTACCCGCCTCTGCCAGCATCACCATTGATTTTTATTGGAACTGACTTTCCTGCTGTTCCAAATCACAGTGATTTCCTCGCATATTAAAATGCGTTCTCCCCGGGGACTGGCCCCTGCATGGGGAAAATTCCTGCGCCGGGTGGATTAGGCTTTGCCGCTCGATTGGTTCAGACGAGGTGAGAGTGTGTGGGCATGAGTGTATATGAGCATACATGCGTGTGTGTGTGTGTGTGTGTGTGTGATATGATTTTCTCCACATGCAAGTAGGTAATGTGGTAATTCTTGATTTTTCATTTTCAGGTGTTTTAAAATTTTGCTGTGGCCTCAAAGCACTAACCTTGGATCAGTTTTTGTTTTTCTCACATAATATTTTGTGTTTGATTGTGTTTAAGGTTTGATGTGCTGATCCTGGATCATCTGTTGAAGGCTTGCAGTATTACACTATTGCACAGGCCCCTGGTAAATAGAGTCTTGGTGTATGGGACGTCCTGCCACGCAGGTGCCCTTAAGACCTGAGATGGGGGAGTCCCACTTACTGTCTACTCCTCCCTCAGGAACTTCATAAATATCCAGCATTTTTCTCTATTTCTGAGTTCCGTTACAGTAAAAATGAACAACCCATATAGGCCCAGTCAGAGAATAAAAATACGCACTCCAAAAAGGTCATGGTATAAGGTGAAGAGTCAAAGCATATTAGGAAATAAAGAATACAGAATAAAAATATGCACACTTCTGCTCCAAAGATAAAGTGATAATTTAGTTAAACCATGTGGTGGTTAATATTTTGACCTGTAAGTTGATGAAGACCTATGCATGTTTACAACCACATGGTTAGTGCACACACACACACACACACACACACACACACACACACACACACACACACACACACACACACACACACACACACAGACATATGTATATATATATATATATATAGTGGGTATAAAAATTATTCACCCCCTTTGACATTTTTAACATTTGTTTTTCTTACGTCATGGAATTAAAAATTGATTTAATTGGGATTTCTTGTCACTGATCAACACAAAATACTCTATAATGCCAAATAAAAAACAAATGTAAAGCTTTTTCTTAATTAATTACAAATAAAAAACAGATAATAATTGATTCCATAAGTATTCACCCCCCTTAACTTACATGTAATACTTAGTAGAGTCTCTACCAGCTTTGCACATCTGGACAAAGCAATTTTTGTCTATTCCTCTTTGCAAAATTGCTCGAGCTCCATCAGGTTAGATGGGGACCATTGGTGAACAGCAACTTTCAAATCTTTCCACAGTGGGATTGAGATCTGGGCTTTGATTGGGCCACTCCAGGATATAGATTGTTTTTATTTTAAATCACTGCAATGTGGCTTTTGCTGTATGCTTTGGATCAATGTCCTGCTGGAATATAAATCTTCTCCCAAGTCCCAGGTCTCTTGCAGACTGCAGCAGGTTTTCCTCCAAGATTCATCTATATCTTGCTCCATCCTTTTTTTCCTTCTATTTTGACAAGTTTTCCAGTCCCTGAAGCAGAGAAGCATCCCCATAGCATTATGGTTCCACCACCATGTTTCACGGTAGGATAGTGTTCTTGGGATGATGTGCAGTGTTAGGCTTGCGCCAAGCATAACGACTAACGTTGAGGCCAAAAAGTTCAATCTTGGTCTTATCAGACCATAGAATCTTCATCCACTTGGTTTGAGTCTCTCACATACCTTCTGGCAAACATTAGACGAGATGTGTACACTTCATGTGAGTTTTTTTCAACAATGGTTTTCTTTTTGCCACCCTCCTATAAAGCACAGATTTGTGACAGGCCTGGGCTATTGTTGTCCCATGGACAGTTTCTCCCATCTCTGTGATAGAAGACTGTAGCTCTGTCAGAGTTGTCATAAGCCTCTTGGTGGTCTCCCTAATAAGTGCCCTTTTTGCACAGATGCTCACTTTTGGAGGTCAACCTGTTCTAGGCAAATTCTCAGTTGTGCCATATTCTCTCCATTTCTTTATGGTGGACTTAATGGTGCTCCAGGGGATGTTCAAAGTCTTTGAAATCTTCTTATATCTTTCCCCTGATTGGTGCTTTTGAATTTTCTTGGATTTGCTTTGAATGTTCTTTGGGCTTCATGATAATGATCTCTTGTTTGTAAATGCAGTAACCAATTGTGGGACCTCTCACAGACAGGTGTATTTAATTTGAAATCATTTTAAACACCTTAAATGTACACAGGTGGACTCTAATCAAATGATTATGTGACCTCTGAAGACAATTGATTGCACCAGAGTTTACTTAGTTGTCTTAGCAAAAGGGGCAAATACTGTAATTTTAAAGAAAATATTTTAATTAATTAAGAAAAACCTTTAGAGTTGTTTTTTTATTTGACATTATAGATAATTTTGTGTTGATCAGTGGCAATACATCCCAATTAAATTCATTTTGATTCCAAGAAGTAAGAAAATAAAATGTGAAAAATGGCAAAGGGGGTGAATACTTATTATACCCACTGTATATGACGCAAGGATTCAGTCTGTAAGGGTTCTCTCTGTTTTACATTAACATAATTAAAATAACTTGCTGGTATTGAAGCAGACAATTATTTGTTTCAATCTGCCATTGTTCTGTAGGCTCACCTGAGGTTATTTATAGGTGAGGTGTCCAATACTATTGCAGATAGCTCACGTTAATGTCATCTTTTATAGGTGCAATGTGAACATCTAACATGCTTTTTGAAAAGCCCCACACATTTTGGGTTGACTGCCATCGATACATATTAAAATTTTTTAAAAAAAAATTCTTCCTAACATTCTTTTTGTCCTTCTTTACTGCCCACGCCTTTTGGAGGCTTCAGTCACTCGTGAAATTGCTGTGCTTGTTTTAAACGGCATTCGCAGAGGCCATGTGAACGGGTGTGACAAAGTGTCCTTGCTGTGACACGAAAAAAAAAAAAAAACTTGGCTCTCTCGACGTGTGATAGCTGGGATTCTGGGACCTTGAGTTTCCATGAGGAATATCTTCAGCAGTGGCCACGACGAGCCAATGCAATTCACCCGTGTGTGCATTTCAATTTCCGGCATTCGCGATACAGTCACACCCACGATTGATTTGTGTCCTCTGAGCCGTCAGATATGGCTTGGAAGAAAACATGAAGGCATAAGCGGTCAATGATACTTTTTTATCACTTAGATTCCACGGCAAACAGAATGCGAGGGTTCTTTCCTGACCGGCATGATATTAGACTCAGCCAGGGTTTCCTTGCAGAAGGCTGGATGTTATAAAAGCTGTCTGTGCATTGGAATCCACTCGTCTCCAGGTATTGGATCAGGTAGAGGATCATATCACAGCTGCCGTCAAGCCCTGGCTTGTTGGTGCCACTGAGATGTGAGGTAAATAATTGAAAAAAATCCATTAATAAATAAAGTGTCTGAAAGACGGAGGTTTGGGCGGGCCTTTATAAAATCAGGGCAGTGACAGTTAGCATGGATTGTGAGTATATGCATGTATGCATGCATTTGTGGGTGTGCGTGTGTGTACACATGTGTTTGTGTCTGAGTGTGTATATGTGTGTGCGCATGTGTGTGTGTGTGTGTGTGTGTGTGTGCAAGTGTGTATATTTGTGTATGTGTGTGTTATACGCATATGTGTGTGTGTGTGTGTGTGTGTGTGTGTGTGTGTGTGTATGAACAGGGCCTGGCAGCATGAGAAGCCCTACTGTGCTTCTTATGCGAAGCCAAATGAGACACACACACACACACACTCGTGCACACACACACACACACACACACACACACAAACACAGGTATCTTGTGTCAGGCCTGCCCTGCTCAGAGATAGTGAAGAGCAACGTGTCTGAATTTGAACAACCTATCCCCAGAAAACCGGGGAGTCAGGGAGCGAGGACCCGGGTGCACTCCGGTCCCTGTAGAAGTGGGAGAATAAGGACGGTTTTTCTCAAGTGGCTGAGCAGAGCAGGTGAGCCAGAGGAATGTGGAGCTCTGCCATGGAAAATGATGATGCCTTACGGACCGTGGCCGCCACCGCCACTCCTTCCCTGGGTGCCACAGAGCTCAGGGCTCGCCAGGCGGACCAGCCACGGCCAGACAGCCTTTTCGAAGCAACCTGCTGGGATCCATACATCTATACACGTCGCAGTCACCTGGAAGCGCTGTGGTTGGAGGCCGGACGGCCCCCATCAGATCCGTCCCCCTGCACACTGCTGTAGGCACGGCACAGTCTCACAAGGGCCAGCGTTTAATTTCTCTTTTTTAGATTCCCTCGTCCATGTTCGCCACAGCAGCAGTCTGCTGCCAACATCTGCAAGTGGTTTAGCGGCAAAAGCCGGTGAAAAAAAGAGATGCAGTACCAGGATCAGACAGAGACACAAGTCCTTCTCTCGAACTGGCCAAGGCTCTTTGAGCAACTTACACAACATAATGTGGCAGCTCCATTAGCACCATTTACCGCACTGTTAATAGCATAACGGGTTGGATGAAAGACAAGTTGTTAACCAAAGTCCCCATCAGTGTTTGGCATCACAATGATGTGATCGTCGGTGTCGAGGAGCTACAAACTTTGCTTGTCATTGAGTCTGTGTGCATATTGTAAATGTGACATACAAAATGATGGCCTACACACCCATGGAGAAATCACACCCTTCAAACGTGACTTCAAACCATCTGCAATTTGTACTATAACAAGACTGGGATTGGAAAGGAGGACCAAAGCATGCATCCATTAGTAGAGTTGGGACTTTCTGTTTGTCTCTATTCATTTGGTTGCAGATTTTTCCTACTGCTTTCTCACTTCTTATAACAGTGCTTTTGTTTTGTTGAGACACCTCTGCACCAACCTCCCCACAATGCCTTTGTACGGAGGGGACCAGGGGCCCGTGACCTGATTTGGCCCTGTGTGACCCTGGTAGACTCTAACTCTCAGACATGGACCTGTTCCACTCCTGTCTCTCACCACATAGCACACACAAGCACTTTAAATCTTCACAAAGTACTGCCCAGCCAATGACTGTGCTCTTTTCCTAACAAAACCACCCCAGAAACCTCTGTTGCACAGTTTGAACCAATCAGGAGTTAATGATGTATGCGGCCGTCCAATCATGCGCGTGATATGGTGGAGGGATGCGGAGGGAGGGAAAGGTGCTTGGAGCACAATGGTGGACGCGCTAAAGTTTGAGGAGGATTGACCCAAAGTGTGAGTGAAGTTCAGGCACACAGAGATTAAGCCCGTGGAGCTCTAGAGGGGATTATGGGATTGGGGGGAGGGAGATACTCCCTGAGTGGCTGCTGCGGACTAAAGCAGGAAGAAGAGTGAGAACCAAGAGAGGAACGACTGCAAGAACAGGGTTAAGTCCGTGCTTATGAACGGCCTTTCACAAGAAGGAATTATTCCCACAGCTGTTGTTCATTTTCCAGGTAGCTGTTATCGTGCTATTATACACGAAACTAGTTATTAAATCTTCTATTTATACAGAACTCCTTACAGTGGTCGTAGGCATGCAGATCTCACGCTAAACCGTGGTTGATGCTTTTTCATATCTAAATAAAGTGTTCATTTAAAAACAGACATTTGTGTTTTGTCTCATTGTATCCTCTGTTTCAGATTATAACCTGGGCTCAAGTAACGTTTGTCCTGAACTTTGGCTCACCATTAAGTGCAAGGTGTTCAGTTCTTATCTTGAGTTCAGCAATCAGCAAAATTAACTTGCCAAACTGTAGAATAGAAAATAAGGAATGAGAAGAAAGAATAAAAATATGGATATGAAAAATTTGGAATAAATTTTTTTCAAAAGTAACACTTGAATTTATTTGAAAATGGAATCCAGGCCTATGACAACCTCTTCCTCCATCCCCCGGCTGAGCGGCTGTATGGCTGTTTGTGTGCTTGATCATTCTCATTCACTGTGGTCTGAGTGAAGGGAGCAGCAAACAGACATGAAAACGGTTGAAACTCTTAATCTCCATGGGGCTGTAGATGGGGTTTAAAGAGGCTGAAATGACGGGGTGGGGACCCATGGTGTGCGACTAAATCTGCACTTTTTTTCAGCTGAGGTTTTAAATAATTGGCAAAAACATTTCCCAAAAGCGAAACATTATGATTTAAGACACTTCTTTTGAAACATGAGGCAAAAAGTAATCTTGTAGTTGATTTGTTCCTTCTGAAAAAAAAAAAGGTTTTCCAGCTCAGGCAACTTCTATTAACGCTAACCAAGTCTACTCATCCAAAGATGAACATCACTGTTTTCACTGATCTGAATGTTCCCGTTGCTCCACAGTTTTGTTCGTGTTTTTAAAATATACTCTACTGACATAATAACCTGCAGAGAGTCAATGTCAGAATGAGCCGGAAGGTGATGTGCACACAGGTAGAATATGACGGATCTGCGTTTGGATCTGCGTGTGTCTGTGTGATCAAAGAGAGCGTTCACAGTTCACATCAATGGCACAATACTACACAACGGAAATGAAACACAGCAAAAACAACACAACATGCACAAACTAATATGTGGTGTGTTTTGATGTACACATTCTTTGGGTGCCTATCCTCTCCACTCTGTTTCTACAGGTTTTCCTCCAGTTGACAATTGATGTTCCCCTGGTGTGATGTGTCAGGACACCCAGTTCATCGAGCACTACAGGATGAAAGTGTCTCCTCATACAGAGAACGCTAACAAGATGGGGTGCTCATTAGTGGGTGGAGAAAAAGGCCACGATCCGATTGGTTCACGCTCTGGGTCATGTGACAGCCATGGTTCTCTGCCATGGACAGCTTAGTGAATCCAGGTGTGTGTGCGCATGTGTTTAGATCGAGCCTGCACACACCCCCGTCATTTCATAATGAGAGAGATTGCACTTTGCATAACGGTTCGGGAATTTAAAAAAAAAACTAAAACGGAAGAAACATGTGCCTTTAATCCTCCCTGTGAGCACATAGCAGTTAATTGGCACAAACGCTGTGCAGGTCTTGATTGAAAGGGTGCTTTTATACGAGAGCTGTCCTTTACGGGCCTGTTTTGCCTGGCGAGGCTCTGGCTGCAGCTGCAGACAGATGTGTCGGGGACTGCCCCCCCCCCCTCCCACCCGACCCCGTCTCTCCCTCGGGGCTGGAATAAAGGAGCTCTGAAATCCCGGGACGACCCGCCTGCCAGAACCCAGCAGGCCCCTAATTTGATGGGACTGGGTCAGCGCAAAATGCAGTATAAAAATATCTCCCTATTTATGCTGCTGCGGCAGATCCCTGTGCCTTTCCAACCACGGCGGACCAGCGGTGTTCCTGCTCTCCAGAGCCCACCCTGAGGAAAACGCCAGAGTCTGTGTGTGTGTGTGTGTGTGTGTGTGTGTGTGTGTGAGTGAGTGAGTGAGAGTGAGTGTGAGTGTGAGTGTGTGAGTGAGTGAGTGTGATAGAGAGTGTGAGTGTGTGAGTGAGTGAGTGAGTGAGTGAGTGTGTCTGTGTGTGTGTGTGTGTGTGTGTGTGAGTGTGTGTCTGTGTGTGTAGGTGTGTGTGTGTGTGTGTGTGTGTGTATATGAGTGAGTGTGATAGAGAGTGTGAATGTGTGCGAGTGTGTGTGTGTGTGTCTGTGTGTGTGTGTGTGTGTGTGTGTGTGTGTGTGTGAGTGTGAAAGCGTGTGTGTGAGTGAGTGTGTGTGTGTGTGTGTGTGTGAGTGAGTGTGTGTGTATGTGCGTGTGTGTGTGTGAGTGAGTGTGTGTGAGTGTGTGTTCGTGTGAATGTGTGTGTGTGTGTGTGTGTGTGTGTGTGTGAGAGTGAGTGTGTGTGTGTGTGTGCGTGTGAGTGAGTGTGTGTGTGTGCATGTGTGTGTGTGAGTGAGTGTGTGTGAGTGTGTGTGTGTGAGTGTGTGTAGAGATATCTCTATCTCTACATCACTACACTTAAAGCATGAACCCCTCCCAGCGCCCAGAATAATTATGTTATAAAGTGGAAAAGTAAGGAAAAGAGTTTGTTGATTTTTTAGTTTCATGTCTTTAAAGGATGTATTGGAAAGTATGCAGTGAAGCCATGCAGTGGAGGAGGGGAGATTGTGCAGGGGAAATGGCTGTGGTTTGACTGTGGCCCTCAAGTAAGAGGAAAACTGTGGAATGGGGAGTTTCAGCTCTGTCTTTGGAAGAGCCTGTGGTGTGTGTGCGTGCAAAAGGAATTGCGGGTCTCAAAACTCAACGGCTCACATGTCCCGGGACAGAACGTAACGCATGACACCTGAGTTCTTGTTTTTGTGTTCATTTGGTTCCTCACCGGACTGTGCTGTATGTCTGGTGGCGCTCGTGTTTTCGAGCGTACGTTCACTCACACGCCCACTCGGGCTGTTCACTCACTGGAGCCTTCAGGGAAAACCTCCGTGTTCAGGGCATTTGTGGACTTGTTTTTGGATTCAAACCTGCAACTTTTCTCAGAGTGCAACCTTAGAGCACACAGTAAACCATAGGTATTTCTCCTCTTCTTTTCTTTCATTCTTTTCATTTCATACACCTTTGTGTGTGTGTGGGTGTGTGGGTGTGTGTGCGTGTGTGATATTTGCAGGCTGAAACGTCTTGCAGATCACCAGAGGTTCACACTGAGATCAATCCTGGTGATGTCAGTCATGTGTAACAGTGGGAATTGATCTCACAATTGTATGAGATTACACTAGGATGTTTAGACTTTAGACTAACAAAAGTGTTAAATTAACTAGAGAGCAGAAAATTAAACAAATAGAAAAGTCATATAGGATATGCTCCTTTTTGAAACTGCTGCTAACTAAACACAACTCAATTAAAGAGAAATTGGCAACACTTCTAATAAGAAATAACAACAGTAACACAATTTTGACCATTTCTGGCCCTTCTTTTTAAAGGCTGCAAAGATTTACATAAATGATAACAT
>JAINUG010000036.1:3030360-3042860 GCA_029706075.1 Aldrovandia affinis | reverse complement strand
ATTACAGTGATGGCATTACAGTAAACATCTTTCTGTCCCTGAAAAGAACTGGTCCACCTGCGGCTCAAACTCATCCCTCAGTCCACCAGCCTAGTACACAGAATGACTTTCTATTTATGTTCTATATCCGCGTGGGTTTCCTATACTCCGGTTTCTTACAGTCCAAAGACATGCACGTTAAATATACTAAGTTGTGTAAATGTGAATTGGTGGCCCTGCGATGGATTGGCACATGTTTTATTCCATAGTTTGATTTTGACCTCCCCTCAAAATTCCCCTCTTGTTCAGTTTCAGAGTTTGACTGATCTGGTGTTTAAAATGGTAACACAAATAGTTTCATTGTTACAATTGGTCAGTTTGCATCCCAGCCGTGGCCAAATCCCTGATATACCAGGCATAGATATAATTTTTGTACAGCATGTTGAAGATCATTGCGCATTAGCACCACCATCCAGAAGCTGTTCGAAGCTGTGGGCGACAAGCAAGGCAGATTAAAACCACCAACACCTGCTTTGACAGCTACCCAGCTAACGTTACTTAAGTAATTGCACCCTGACTGGTGTCCAAATGAATGCATACAATAAGAAGAAGTGACCTTTGTTTTTTGTTTGTGGCATTAGCTAGCTAGCTAGCTAGCATTCCATTAGCTAATTACATTTAACTTGCCAATTAAACTAGCTTCAAACAAAGGAATCTTATCATTGCTTAATAACCAAATAAATGCAGCAGAAGGATATACCGTATAATTCATTAATTTGTTGTCCAAGTGTTGTCATTCTTTGGTGAATTCTTACAAGATATGTGTTGATAGCAGTCCATAAAAGTGATTCCCCACGGTTAGGGGGTTGCTGGCACTCCGCTTAGTGTTCTGCCCAACAACAACCCGTAGCTATGTCAATGTTCATGATATACCAGGGCTTTCACTCCATATGGCTGTAGTAAGGCTCAGTGGAGGGCAGGCCAGGGCAGAAGGGCTGGTTGTGGAGAGGGGCTCTGGGTGTGAGGGGTTATTGGTTTAGGGTTAGGGTTAGGGTTGATTGACAGAAGGGCTGGTTGTGGAGAGTGTGGCTGGGGGGAGGGGTGATTGTCCGTGGTGCCCCCAGAGAAGGGTCTTCCTCCTGGTCCGGGCCCTTATCTCCTCTGGCCCACCAGCAGCACAACCATCAGAGGATATCCAGCCTTTCCTTCCTCTCAGACTTTCACAGTAAGGGGCAGGAGAGCACTGCTGTTACACACACACGCACACACTATAACACACACACATACATACACACACCTCACCTGATTAAAAAATGCACACATACACACACAAACATACGTATACATAGACACAAACTCACCCTGATTCAAAAACACACACATACACACACACACACAGACACATATATACATACATACAAATTCACAGTAATTCACAAATACACACACATAATATCTTTATGCATGTGTGTGTGTGTTATATGTTGTGTGTGTGGGTGTGGGTGTGTGTGTGTGTGTGTGTGTGTGTGTGTGGTATATTAGTTGTATGTGTGTGTGTGTGTTTGTGTGTGCATGGAATCACTGGGCCACAGGGGCACTGGGACAGTGGGTCCTCTCTCTCTATCCCTCTCTCTCTCTCTCTCTCTCTCTCTCTCTCTCTCTCTCTCTCTCTCTCTCTCTCTCTCTCTCTCTCTCTCTCTGTACCTGTGCTCTCCGTGGGGAGTTGGGGAAGGACACCCTTCTCTCTCTAACCAGCAGTGGAAGCAGCGCTCTGGCGGCAGGCCAGGGCTCACTGTGACCGCATCACTTCACCCTCAACACAAAGGCTTGAGTTTTTTACCACGGCAACAGTGGCGGGAGCCATGCCAGGCGACACTTCATTTCAATTTAAAATTCCAGCTTGACTTTGACCTTTCATCGCAAAATGAGTTACAGGATGCATTCTCCTCTTGGCCGAGTCCGTTACAACTTTATCACCAACGTGACGGAGCGGCACCAGCGTGGCGCACTGCCACTCCGCTTCCTGTTTGCTCGTGTCTCCCACTACGTGCAGTGGAGCCGTGACGCTCATGCTTTCAGAGCAGTGCCAGTGCGGTTTGGGTTAATTAGCCACTTTGGCCACCCAGCTGATGCTCTACTGACCTGTAATTACGTAGCCATGGGTAATCTCTCTCTCCTCTCCCTCTGCTCCTTCGGTTTTGTTTGAACTAAATTGTATCCAATTTCGACACTGTTGGACCAGTATGGTTTGATGACGCTTTGGGCACCAAAAGCCTCAGCCTTGTCAAAGTCCCTGAGGGAATAGCTGTGCGCATTCTGTTGTTGTATTTCTTTGACACTGCTTGTTTTCATCTGGTACGGGAAACCATAATTCCACCAGTTTTCTCAGGGCCACTGTCGTTTGACGGAAGCGGGAGACAGCTTTAAACAGACATCCTCAGAGTCCCTCTCTTTCCCGTCCGTTCTGAAGGACTGGTCCTTGTCACACATTCCTAAATCCTCACCTGCTTTGTTTGTTCACTTTGAGACCTCATGAATAACTCTTTCGTTCCCTGGCAGTTTGACCCTTCCCACAGCCATCAGCCTGTCAGCAGCGGTGGCCTGGGGAGAATTTGGGAAACTGTCGAGGATTACTGGAAGAGATCTTCCAGTTTTCTGGTTTTTGTTCTTGAATCCGAGCAGGAAACAGGTTGGGAGTCAGGTGGCGAAGGGACAGAATGACGACTTTCCGCGGAGGTGGTTTTGCGTAAGCAGGAGGCCAGCACCTGGACTTAAATCTGTCGTGGGTCCATCCAAAGGGCACGTGGCTTCTCAGAGGGGATGAGCGCATAGACTGTGGCCGGGCTGGGACATGTGCTTTTGGGGGGGTGGGGGGGCTCGGTTCTCAGCGGAGAGGGGACAAGGGGACAGGGGGTGGGCGTCCGGGGGACAGACCCTGCTGGAATGCTGGCCAGATGTTTCCAGCAGCGGCCCCACTCCGCCCCAATCCACCCCTCCGCTCCACTTCCTGTTTGAAACCCACCGAGGAGGAGGGGCTCCAGCTCTCGCTCCAGCTCACCGGGAACAGTAAACACACGGGCCCAGGCCGTGGCCCCCCTCCCTGTCCCTCTGTGAGGCTTCCACTGTCACTCCATCCACACTGTGCACGGCCCTCAGCTCTCTCTACTGGTGCGGCAGGTATGGCACTGCACTAGTCGATGAGAAGAAGAAGAAACACATTCTTGGAACAGGATCTCGAACGTAAAGCTGGGTAGGACAGGGTGAAATCAAAGGAAGAAATCGCCCATGGTGTTTGAACGTGTGTATGTACAGTATAAGTAAGTGTATATATATATACAGTATATAGAGAGAGATATTTACGTAAGAAAATACCTTGAAGGCCTTTTAGAAGGACTGCCAAGGTATCCCTCGCTTGTATCCCCTTGCTTTGGTTTTGGGTGTTGTTTTACACTCGCGCCCTTCCTCTGCCTCGACACTGACCTCTTCCCCTCCCCATCCCACTGAGACCCCCATTTGAGGTTGAGCACAGAAGGTGCTCGTTGGGTGAGGGCTCAGAGAACAGCATAGCATACTGTGATTTCGTTTTGGGCAGCAGTCTGGGAACAGCCGAGAACACAACTACGAGGACTCGGCGGTTAACCTCTCGTGGTTGCTCTTCTTTTTACAATTATTTGTGTTATCTTGAGTCATGAAACAGCACAAGCCTTCACACTGACACACGCGCACACACACGCTCACGTTAGCCCGCGTCCAGCCCATAGACAGGCCCTGGCTGTAATCTGATCCTAATCTGGCATCAGAAGCGTGAGAGGTACGAATGAAAGCAGAGGGCGTGCACCCGTGGCCTGCCCGCCCCCGTCCTCCTCGCTCTCGCACACGCACTGTTTGCGTTGGCAAGGCTGCACTTTTCCTCTTCTGCACCACTCACCTCTGACCCTGACGGAGGGATGCTTCCTGGAAGATTCCTGGATCCATGGGCACCAGAGAAGCGCTGGCTGGGCCTGAGCCACGCAGATAACGGAGAGGAAGAAATACGGCCTCGCTGTTGCTTTCTTCCACCGAGGAAAGGGTCACCGTATTCGCTTCCACAAGAGAAAACATATTAGCCTGTTTATTTTCCGCTATGGTCTTGTAAAGAATTATATCAGGCGATCTTTCAGGACAACTGGAGTTCTTAGCCTTCATACAGTATCCCTTTAGTCTAAATATTTGCTGACTTGTGGACTTCAGGCACAGTTCTGTCCCTAATGAAGAATAACAACCCAGAATACAGGATAGCACCCCAAATAAATAATATCAAGAGGTCTCTGGTCAGTGAGAGATAATTATGTCAATAATGGAAGGGGCATTCCATGAGCGTGTCTGGATTTTTTTTTAAATATCCCTTTACTACACTACAAACACACACACACACACACACACACACACACACACACACACACCAGACCTGGGTCAAATACGTTATTTAAAATACTTTAACCCTATAAACACCAATAAAATCCCTGCATATTACTGACAATTTCAAAAGAAAGATCTATTTTCACCACTATTCAGAACAAAATGATTATGTCATATAATTTAATGTTTTGTCAGTTACATGTTTCATTGAAAGTTTACAGGGATGGAAGCAGTTATAGTATTTTAGATATTTATTTGACCCAGGTCTGACACACACAGCCACACACACAGACATACACATACATGAAGCAAAGTCTGCCCTTGCACTTATGAACTGTTCTTTACTCAACAGAAGCCATGTCAGCTGCTTGGAGACATGATGATATGCTTAATAGACTGTCCCGGGTTAAAAAGATTATCAGTCACTGAAGAGAGGCCACTGAATTGGATAAAGCTCAAACAAATTAGCTTAAAAGGTGATTATTTCCCTCAGTTGTCAGGTGTTTGGCTAGAATTAACTGATAAGCCTGGAACAAACAATAGTTATACTGAAATCCCCCCCCCCCCACACACACACACACACACACACACACACATGCGCACACACTTTTGCGCTGATGCCCAGCTGTGTTGCCCTCTTAATTTGACTCTGTTGTACCATTATTGGCCACAAAACACCTCAGCTTCATGTAGCAGAGCCTGCTGTAGCTGAAGGCAATGAGCTGGGCTGCATCCAAAAGGGATTAAGGCAAATCTGTGAAATGAACCTCCCCCCCCACCCACCCCTCCCCATCTTGTAAGACTGATCCGTTCCAGATAAAGCCTCGTCGATATGATTAGGAGACGAGGTGTGTAGGAGTGAGAACAGCTCTCTGCGTGTCCAAAGGAAGGAAGGCCTTAGCGAGGCCATTATCGGCACTGTTCTCCCTATCAGCCGGAGGTGCTGAGAGCTTTGACCAGAACAAGAGGTGGGTAAACATGAGAACAAGCTCCTTAGAAAACCAGGCATCCGATTACACCGTAGACCCATTGATAAATCAACTGCACAATACAAGGCCAACAATGACTTTATTAGCTAGGAAGGGGACTGCAATTACACCATTTGCACAGATATGGTTTTATGGCAATATACAAATAAACAGGTATTCATATACTGTATATGCATATGTATATGTATATACAGTATGTGTATATACAGTATGTGTAGCTGCTGTGTGGTTCTCTTTGGTTTTCACATGTTTTAACATCTCGAATTGCCTTTTTGCGTCACAGTCTACAACAGTAGGAATCTACACATTATAGGGATGCAGAACACTTTCACCCCACTCCCCGGGCCTAAAGCCACAGCTCCATGCTGCTCAGGGCCGTAATTACACAGTCTGTTCTATAATCACACCTTCCCCCCGTCGTCGCCCTTTGTTACCATGAGCCGCCAGGTCTCCCTGCTCTGCAATTACACCCCAGACAGAGTCATGAAGTCATGGAGGCTTGCCACCAGTCCCACACTCATCCTCCCCCCACCCCATTAAACCCGAATCGCAAACTTTGCCCCCACACACAAACATGACCGCAGAGCTGCAGAGCGCTGGCTTCACCCCTCTGGTTATTGGCACATTCGTGCCCTCTTGTCGGTTTGGTGTCAGACCGGCTCGTCTATCCTGGTTGCGTGTCTAGACCCGGCGACTCCGGCGATGCGAAGGTGATGCAGGTACGGGGCATGATGCCGCAGATCACCCAGGCCTGCGCAGGAAGTGGTCAGTGCGCACGTGGGGCGTCACTCGCATTCTCACGACGTCAGCCACTCCACTTACCCGTCCTGAGATCACTGCTGCTGCTTTGCGGGCTTGTGGGTGGAAGAAACACACAGAATTCATGATTTGGGGATTTTTCTTTATCCTCCATTTGATCTGTGCTCTCCTCTGTCTGCTCGGGCCACACTGTGGTCAGTTTCCATGAGCAGTGTAATGGGTCAGCCCTTCTATCTGTATTTCCTTTCAGCAGTTCACTAGTTTCCCTTTGGACTTCCAGTTTATGGCACCTGCCCCCCCAAAGGGTTCTTTGTAGCTCACACACTGGCACACACCTACCGAAGTCCGAAGTGTTGAAATCTGCAGGTTTGATAGAAAAAACCTTCATCTCTTCTCCTCCTCCTCATCATCAACTGTTCTCACACTTTCCACCACCTCTGTCCTCTATCCATCCCCCTGCCTCTCTTCCTCATCTCCATCCCGCACTTTCTCCCGCCATCCCCTTCATCCATCTTCCTCCTCCTCATCTCCCCCCTTCTTTCTCTCCTCCCTCATCGCCACAGGATCTTTGCCTCCCCCCTGCTTGTTTGAACTCTGATAAGGGAGCTAGATTTGGGTAAATATTTTTCCACCAAGTGAGTAGGGCACACGATGTTCCAACAGCGGTCAGAGCAAACATCATAAGCCAGAGTTTGGAGAGCGGTGGCTCTTTTTTTTAAAGAGAAAGAGAAAAATATTCAGCCGTTCTAACTCTGTCACACCCTCATTCAGAGGAAATCGTTCAATAACAGTTAAGAAACTTTCAGACAAGTTGTGCGTTTCCCCTTATTGTAGTCATGGCATACATGGTGAAGATGTAATGGTGCTTTGGGTGGTCAAGCAACTGCCCCACCTACAGTCCCGGCGCATGAGCCACCACAGGCCGGATTCTGCTTCCTCATCAGTTGTAAGCGGGGAGGCGTATCCCCTGCCGGAGCACAGAGGTTGCGTAACCCCAGGTAGATGCGTACGCATTAGGGTTAATGACTGCTCCTGCTGGAAGAGCTGTGATTAAGCATGGTGAGAGAGACGTGTAATTGGGCCCTAATTAAACATAAACAGCACAGCGGGGAGTATGCAGAGCGGGGCTGGGCCCAGCCCCTGGCCTGGGCGTACGCCGCTCTTAATTACAGCGGGGGCCCGGGTACTGTCCGCTCGGCCTCCACCTTGCTCCTGGGCCCGGCCCACACACGCCAGCCACATAATCAGTGCGCTGTCCCTCCCACACTGTTCCAGAGGGAGAGGAGGTGGGCTCAGTGCAAACAAAATGAGGATCACTGTCCGTAGGGCATCCTGGGAGGTATGGGGGTTCTATTTTTGGTTCTAGGCTGTGTGGCAGTTACTATATTGCTCCGGTGTGGATTTTTTTATTGTTTTTTTTATTCCTAACTCCACATTGTATTGCTGTCTGATGAACTCTGTGGTGAGAGAGAGCCTTGTCAAGAGCCTTTGTCCCAACAGAACCTTCTGTTGTGTTAATAGAATGATTGAAAATGATCAGGACAAGTCATGCACGGCTCAGCCAATATATGATGTGTCCATGGCATCTTGTCTGCGTGGCTGTGATTTGTGTATGTTCGGTAGCATTCCTGACGCTCTAATCCCTCTGGTGAGATCAGCTCTGGCCACCCAGAGTGAGTTGGATGTTCTGATGCCATGCGCACCAGCATTCCCAGCGTGTAGTTATTTCAGACAGGACTGCTTGTGGATGGGGGTATGGCAGACAGGCAGGCAGGCAGATGGAGGAGGTTTGCCCTGCTAGCGTGACAATCAGGGCGGGGGTTTGTGCTGTGGGCACCAGGGAAAACCAAAGCAAATTGCTGTGAGAAGGAGTCTGACCGCGGGGGCAAACCTGACCACTGAACTGATGACTTTTAGCAAACGGTGCCCTTGTGAGGATGTGTGGCACAGGGTCAGGCCAGGTTAGCAGCATTATTGGTTAAAGGTTTGCAGTTACAGATGATGGTCCAGCCACAAATCAGACCTCAGCCATTAGATGGTTGGGTGACGGTCTGCTGAGACCACTCTGAAGCAACATTTGACTTTTAATCAACAGCCGTGAGTGCATTTTGTGTGATGATCTGGTGAATACATGGGAGGCTATCAGTGAAGGTACATTAATGGCATCTTTACAATGATGTGTTCAGTATTCTGTTCAAATGATTGTCGTAAGGATTGCAGCAGATGCCTTTGCAGGTGAATGATAAATGGTCTGGAATCAGAGAGCACACTGTCTGGCCAATCACGTGTCACCTGTTCAGCAGACACATGGACGTGGTTTGTTTTCCCTTCCTCGTCGCTTTCGTTCAGACAGGTGCCAGTGCAAACATGACTGGGAAGGCAACCTCTGACCCAGGCTGTCAACTGGTTACCGGGGACGAGCACATAGCTGACCTCGGGGTCCCCAACAGCTGAGCTCCCAGGGGCGCTCTGCAGCAGAGGGTCCTGGGAAACGACGAGAGTGACATGGTGGGACGAGATTTCACACTGACACAGACCAATGTGCTGGTGTTCGTCACCGACTCTGATCGCCTGGGCCACAAGCTTCTTTTCCTTGCCCCTAGTTTTAGGTCGATGACTTTCCAAGTAATCCATGCCAACGTGAGGCTTTGTTGTAGAGGCACATTATGCTAAAGAGCACAATGCATTCTAAACACATTTTATTGTTAGATTTTTATCCTTAATCACTGTACATTTTACGAAGGCTTTGAGTCTGTACACGTCTCTCTCACATTCAGCCTTAAGGCATGATCAGAAGCCAAATAGTACAGAAAATTTTTTTTTTATTGGATGAATTGAAAACATGCTGTAAGAGGCTGGGGTTTTATTTGTAAGAGCTGAAATGCACGTTCACACTCAGGGTTACACTCTAAGGGCACACTTTGAGACTTTAGGTAAGGCTGGTATTTATTTATTTAGAAACCAGCTGCAGTGCACAGAATCTTACAATACCTTTCAGCGCTCAGGAAGAACTCCAGCTCCATGATGTTTGCAGGCCCTTGCCAGAAAACAAATCCAGCTTTCCTGGGTCAATTTTCATACCCTGACCGGAGGTCATATGGCCCAGGTACTTGACTTCCTGCTTGAAAAAAAAGACATTTACTGGGGTTAACCTTCAAACTAAATTGTTCCAAATGACGGAAGACATAGGTCAACTTTTGTATGCATTCCTCTGTCGTCGCAAAGAACATTGACTCATGATCCTCTCATTAGTATTGTTGATCTCCAATGACCCTCTTCATCAGCTGTTGAAAGGCATCAGGAACATTGCAAGCCAAATTACATTTTTTTTAAGGCTTGTACAGCCCAAAGGGAGTACAAAATACAAAATAGCATCCTGGATTGGTCCTTCTCTGCCACAGGAACTTGAACCAGTTTATTTGTAGCTGATCAACAGGCACCATTGAACACATTCAGGAGATACTCAATATGCAGCAGAGGGTAGGCATCTGTAAAGGTGTGCCTGCTGCGCACGATTTGAAGCACAGCCTACCTTTTAAATCTGCTGCGCATGATTCGAACCACAGTTTACCTTTTCAATCTGCTACACACAATAAATATAAGTCACCCGCTAAGCCAAAGACCCAGGTCCCCAGCTAAGGGAAATAATCATACTCCTATTGCTTCTGCTCCTGTAGCGGATGCTCATGGGCTAACTCACATCTCTGGCATGGGCTAACTCACATCTCTGACATGGGCTAACTCACATCTCTGGCATGGGCTAACACATCTCTGGCATGGGCTAACTCACATCTCTGACATGGGCTAACTCACATCTCTGGCATGGGCTAACTCACATCTCTGGCATGGGCTAACTCACATCTCTGACATGGGCTAACTCACATCTCTGACATGGGCTAACTCACAAATGGGAGTGTTCTAAAACTTTTGACCGGTAGTGTATATAATACCTTTTTAAAACAACGGTTGACTGTCCTCGGACAGGCCACCAGCTGAACTGTGCAGACATTGTGCTGCTGGTGAAGGCAGACTGCAGGCCCCTGACTGACCAGTGGAGTCCCTAATGCACAATGAGGCACCTTGTTGACTGAAACCCTCCCTCTCTGGGTGACACAATAGACTTGGTAAGCCAGAATTTGATTCCAGACAACAGGGCATGTCAGTTTCAAGAATTAGTGCCTTAGCTGGAAAGCCCCTCCCTTTAAAATAATTATGATAAATGGATATGATGAAACAGTTGTTCCTCATATAAAATAACAATTCAACAACAATACATTTATCACAAATGTTTTTCAGTCCTTAACAGATTGATCTTTTTATGCCAATCATTTCATTTTAAGTCTCTCATTTTAACTTTTGTACCACCGTGATAACATTTTGCATGCTAGTGTTGGTGGAGTTTGATTAGGAAAGATGAGTCTTCTTTCCTTTACTGTTGGAACTGCCTTCCCTTAATAGTTTTCTCAGAAACTAACAGAAATAAATTACATTACGTCATTACTGGTAACTGTTCACATACCAAAAAGCTTTTGTTGCTTTCATTTTCATTTTCCAGAATGCTCATTTACAGTGTAAAGGTTTGCTGCATGCCATGAATGCATAAATAAATAAATAAATAAATAAATCTTCCCTGCCATAGTTTCAGTACCCTGGCGGTGTTTGATGATTCTTATTAACTTGCTGAGTGAGGTAAAGAAAGGTGTTGTTTCCGTTCACAACTAATGTACCCTAATATCCAGGTTTTATATGTTTGTGTAGGACAAAATGTCTCTCTGGACTGTTTTTGTCACCTTGGATAGTCTTGTGGAGTGGAAAGGAGGCCTTGTTTGCATTCCTGGAGGTTGAAGGCGATAATGAAAAACAAGCAAGTTTTCACGTAACTTGTGTCAACAGGTTGTTGTTAATTGTTCACTCTGTCTTATAAATTGCTGTAAATGCCTATTTTACATCTCTAATTACATGTTTTTCTTGCTGAAGTTGTTATTAAGTTCAATTTTCCCATCATCTTAGAAACATTGTCAAAAAAAGAGCTTGGCAGCACTGTAAATAACCATATCCATAAAGGAAAATCATTCTATAGAGGAGCATGCTGAAAGTCCTTCATTTCGCAAGAAAAAAAAAAAAAACTTTCTACTGCTGTATTTCGCCATCTTCATAAGTAGAATTTTTTTGTTAACCGTCCCTTTTGTTCAGGCTTTAGGTGCTCAGATAAAACAGTCGTCTCTCGCGTGCACTCGACGTTTCGGCAATCACGGGGCCCTTTTCCCGTTTCTGATTTACGAGCGGCGAGATTCGTTTAAAAGCCATTGTTCTCGGCTAGCGGCCCCCGCTACCACTTCGCCCTCCGCTACGCCGCCCCTCGGCTGCGCCACCACCCATCAATCACAGCACGAGTGAGAGAGATCGCTATCGCCGTCGCCGTATTAACCCCGGGATCCTGCCAGACATATCCACAACTGAATTAAGATGCAAAAGAAAAATAATCTTCTCTTATTAATTCATCTATTCTTTCAGTCTGTGTTTTTGTATTCTCCCGCCTTCAGGTTTAGAAGTGAAAGAATGACGGAAGCTTGTCATTAATTAAGTGCATTTGGTAGAAGGGTAAAAAAAAAAAGTAATTTTAGTTAATGGATTTTATGAAGGCAATCATCTTCAATAAGAGCTAGTTAAAAATTACAACCCCCACTTGGTTTCCTTATTTACGCACCATACCCATATCCACATGATATATACTCAACATGATAGTTTAATTTCATCCCACATAGGAGGACAACTTGTGCTAATTCTCCCAATAACAACAAATAAAACATCCTCCTGGATGTTTTTGAGTTCACAGGGGCCTTGGTTAACTCCTTTGGAGAAGATCATTTTCTGTTTAGTAAACTTTACGGCTGTTGTTTTAGCCGAGGGAGACTTGGCCACAGGAAGCGAACGATTAAACACGGTCATATTCTAAATCAACATTGGCAGGAAACATTAAAACATTCCTTAATTCAGACAACAGCAAGCTTGTAATAGGAATCCCTCAAGGTCATGTGTAGGAGCTACGCTGCTGTCCTTGGTGCAGTCGTGCTCCAAGCGCCTGTATAATGCGGAGGCACTCTGATTCATCAGTGAGACTTTTAAACAGAGGCAGGAGAGATGCATGCCCGTTCTCCCCCTGACAGTACATCTGATAATGGAAAGACGCATAATGTGTCCATAAGTCATTGACTACCTCATCTGGGTTAGGTGTTTGTGAGAAGTGAAAATGAGCACATCTGTCTGTCTCTCAGCTGGGGACAGAGGGAGGTTAATAGCGGCCGTGTGACCAAACGCACTCCGCTCATTGGCCTGGCGGGCGCACCGCTGCCCGGAACAGAAGCTGGCTCAGAA
>JAINUG010000036.1:2977860-3022860 GCA_029706075.1 Aldrovandia affinis | reverse complement strand
GCCACCCTGTTAAATCGGGCCACTGGTTTAACAGGGTGGCAAAATCACATATCTCCTCATATATTTCAGAGCATGCTAGTGCCTATCAGGAAATACATCAGGAAACATTTAAATATAATTATTAATGTATTTCAAACATGTGCCATCTATGGGTAAAATCAATAATCGGTGATGAGAGAGCACTAACATGTTTATGCTTGTTCATACTGGGGTTTTTTTTTTAAACACACACATGTGCTGTAAAGCCCAGTGCATTTACCCAGCATTCCCCAGGAGGAAGGCTGTGCATCCTCAGCGCCCGGCTCCTTGGGGCGGATTTTGCGTTGTTTACAAACCAAGGGACTGTCTTGGGACTGTTTTTACTTTTGTTTATTTGATTTTCCGAATGCTGCCAGCATTTCAGGGATTATCGCGGGGGGTGCCGTTGGAACGCCCGTCCCGTGGCGTTTGGGTGGTGTCTGTGGGCGTGTTTCCTGGCCCTGGTCGTCCTTCGTGCTCACTGGAACGAGTTTGTTGTACCCTCTGTCTCTCTGTCTTCCTGTGTGCCCAATGGCGCACTTGGCGTTAAAGGCATCGTTGTGGAAATAGTCATAGTATTGTTTTTCAATTCCGTGCACTCCTTTTAGCAATATACATTCTTTCGGCTCTATCAATTTGTCATTTAGCCCTTCGTCTCGTTTGAATTGGTAGGATTATTAAATTCTGCTGAATAGTATCAATGACATGATATGTTTATGTTTGAAGATCTGCTGAATATTATCAGAGATATGATATGTTTACGTCTGCTCTTATCTGTGGGTAGGTTTGTCATGTCGGTTGTGAAAACTGGTTGAAGTTGTTATTTTTGGATTGTGCTTATTTGGCACAGCTAAGCACTTTCCCCTCATTCTTAATTCAAATGAACTTTATTGGAGGGAGTGGTGGCACTAGGTGAACATTTTGAAAGGTGTTGTTTTGTTGTTGTTTTATTGCCGGTGTTAATGAGCCTTTAAAGAGCTGAAACACGGCAGACGGAAAATATGACAGCGCCCCGGCCGCCCTCTTTTCAAAACACAGCATCTGTACTCGTCTTCTCTCAGAGCTCACAATTTTCTCATAAATTGCATTGATTACAAAATAATAATCCAGCAGAGTGATGCTAGTCTTCTCCTCGAATACTTTATATATGAAACAATTTGATACACACTGTGGGAATTTAGCCCATTGAGAGCCGTTTAAAAAAAAAAATGAATTGGTTGGCTGTGTGAGTCCCATGTGTTATAGCTACTGATGAAGGAAATATTGCCAAAATGCATGTATATGTAGATAATAAGTATTCTTCAGAAACTGTGTGAAGCTGGCCATTTACTTTATTTTATTTGTATGTACACACACACACACAAGCACACACACACACACTAGCCTCCATATTTATCATTTATTCATTTCATACAAATGTATCCATTTTTTTTCCAAAAAAAACTAAAAACAATTGAATATTACCAAAACTGCACAGAACCACAACATACTACAAATCAATCGATGTCATCACTCTCTTTCATTGAGGAAAAACATCTGTACTCATTTTCTTCTCAATCACATTTTTCCTTAAAAAACAAAACATTATTTATTCATTTTAATACTACCATGACCCGTAGAGAACTGCAAAATTTTTTACAGACACACACATACACCCACCCACACACACAAACACACACACAAACACACAAACACACACACAGACAGACCTCTGGCACTCTATCTGTATCCTAAAGGCAGCAGTAAAGACAGCCAGTCTCCAACACATAATTGCAATGTAGTTACACCACTACAGGGTTTGGCTTAGTTTGAAGACAAATCTGGGCAAAGTTGTACCCAGGAGAGAATATTGGGCTGATATGGCGGGGGTCACCAAGAGCTGGGCCCACTCTTCTGGCTTTATCTATGAGCTTTTTTCAAATCACCCCTTGATAAAATGTTCTCACACACACACACACACATACACACAAACACACACACACACACACATCGACTAAAACACTGTTTTCACTGTATTGGACACTATATAATTTTTCCTCTGGGTCATGCCAAGATAGAAGTTGATTTTGAGATGAGAGGGGACCACTCAATTGTATATTTGAGGTGAGGTGAGTTCACCACTGACAAACCATTCATTCTTCTGTGGTGGGACAATGTTAACATGCGGTGGAACTGTTTGGACTGAGAACCACCGAGCAACAGGAAGAGCTCATGGCAACATGGTGATAATTCTGAATATGACATCATTCTCTCCATCATCATTTGAATCACCTCAAATCGGTCCCTTCCTTCCTCTTTTCTTTTTGTGAAGAAAATCGCTTTCATTTTTTTTAAAGAAAATTGGTGTTTAAAGTGGAGGGGACTATAGCCCACTCCTTGTTTACATAAGTTCTGGTTGAAACAGCGGGGACTTTGAGGACATTCAAGATGAGATCAGGGTGTCTAATAGTCACTGCATCACAAACATTATCGTCAACGTCAGTCGGGCTTACATGGTCCAGTGCTCTTCACTCAATCTCTTTTGGCTGTCCCTGGCAAAACCACAGCGCAGTCATAGTTTCAGACTGAGCTTCGTTTTTTTTTTTTCTTTGTGGGGGTTGGGGTTGGGGTGGTATTCTGGCTATAATTCATTTTCTCTTTCCAGGTAAACAAACTTGCACCACAGATTATCGTTTGTGAGTGTAAACAGGTAGAAGGATATTAATTTACCTCTGCCCTGCGCATGTTGGAGTGGTTTCTCCCAGGTTTAAATGAGCACTTGGGCACGCTGTAATTGCTACCTGTTCGGCAGTGTTGAGTAATGGTCGGTGTAATTATCCTCAGCCCTGCTGGTGAGCGCAATGCCTTGGCAGCAGGAGGGCAGAGCTGGCACCCTGCTGGTTGGCACGCTCCTGAGAAGAGTGTGGGAAGTCTGCTGTCATAGCAGTTTACCACCCTCCCACCCCATTATACACATCCTCCTCCCACTCTCTCTGTTAGGGTTTACATTCGGTCTGTAATACCTCTGTCTACTCCTCATACCTGTCTCCAGTCATCTCCATACCACACACTGCTGTCATTTCCATACCACACACTACTGTCATCTCCATACCACACACTGCTGTCATCTCCATACCACACACTACTGTCATCTCCATACCACACACTGCTGTCATCTCCATACCACACACTGCTGTGTGTCATATGGAGCAATTTTGTCCAATTAAAGTAACATGGTATGTAGGACATTCACAGTGCACTCTCTATACATTTTGAAGGAAAAATGTATACATCAAAAATATGGCCGCCATTGAACGGCCAATTTGAATAATGAAGCTTTTAAACAAAGATTCGGGAGAGAAATGATCAGACGTTTCCCTCAAACAGCTGAAACTAATCTCCCAACAGGTATAAAATCACCATGTACCTTTCTCCCATCATGCTAAGCTGTTTTCAGCGCACCACCTAACTTTTAACCTTCATTTAATTTTCTCTCCCTTTTTCTTTGATGTCCAATAGCGGGATCAACAACCTTATCCGATTGAATAGCCTCCATAGACTCCAAGCCCATTAACTAAATCTGTAACGCAACCTTTCTTAAAATACTATGTCCCGTGTGTGAATAATCTAAATGCACTTTCATCGTATGAGTATTTCTTACAACTGAATTGATTTTAAGGTGCAATTATGAGTAAACCATGTTCATAACATTGATTATTAGGTCCGTGGGATGTGACACCATTTGATGTATATTGTCATATGACACTGATGCAATATTGGATTTAACCAGTGTTACTAACTACTACATTTACTTTAACTAGCCTACTAGTTTAATTACGTTTTCCAGTAGTGTGGTGGTAGTTTTTAAACTCATTTTAAGTCTTGGTAGGGTTTTCAGTATTTTTTTCTCCTTTTTTGCCATGTATCTATGTAGCCCATTACCATCGCTACTCACTAAATGTTTTCGTAAGTCAAATAACTTTAAATGTATGGATTCTAACCCTTGAACTACATGTTTCCTGCTGCTCCAGGGTCTAAGATCTAGGATCAGACCCCAAACCCCATCCTAACCTTAACCAAGGTCAAAATAAAACATATACTGATCTTGGATCTGAGATTGAGGCCAAACATTCCAGTGTCTCCGCTCGCTACGCATGCTTTCTCATTTTCAATGCACGCTCTCCACAGACTACATAGTTTTTCAGTTGTGTCATGCAATATATGAACACAGAATCATCTTGGTCCTACTGAAGTAAATGTAAGACATGTGCTTCACATGTGCACTGTGTAAATCCAGAGAAAAAACACTTTGCACAGCAAAGACGAGACCACATATTCAGGTGAGTTGATCAGCTAGCTAGCTGGAGTAACCAGTTCAGTTAGCTAGCTGTTATTAGCCAGCATAGTTGTCACAAGGCCATCAAATAATATATATAGCGTTTTCAACATATTACTCTTTCAATATAATAGATAGGCCAGCTATCAGACATTGTAATATGGGAGAATATTGTGCCAAAAAAGGGGCGAACGTTAGCTAGGAGCTATTTTCCTGTATCTTATTTCATCCAGAATCCGAATCCGAATGAATGATTTAATTGTTCACTGGGTAGTCAATCTTTTTGATTGC
Organism: Aldrovandia affinis; assembly: GCA_029706075.1. NCBI lineage: Eukaryota > Metazoa > Chordata > Actinopteri > Notacanthiformes > Halosauridae > Aldrovandia > Aldrovandia affinis. The sequence continues at coordinate 3,018,236 of JAINUG010000036.1, read as the reverse complement.
TGTAGTAGGTCAATTGTTTTGTAAGTAGCTCTGGACAAGCGCTTCTGCTAAATGCTTCTTCAAATCTGCCAGTCTCTTGTCATGACTCGACCGGCAAATGGGCATTTCCCCCAAGCCCCAATCATCAGGAGAAGTGAGAGGCATGCCAGGAATGCGCAAAGCCAATCACGAAAATGACTGGCAGCTGTGATCCCAGGAGGATACTTAACCTGCTGGCTACCTCAGTTCTGCGCTTGAACATTCACTTGCATTAACCTTGTCTTACCTGCTTTGTTTTGTGTTCTCGCCACCTTGAAAAGTTTGTTCTCGTTTGTTTCCAAGAGTCCCTGAGTTTAGTTTATTCCGTGCCCTGGAATACATTTTGGATTTACTGTTTAGCTAGTTTTGTTTGTTCCTACTCGTTTGTTATTTTGGTTTGTTTTGTTAGTAATTGTTACGTGTCTTCTCAGACACTGCTTGCCTTCGTTGCTGCCAGCGTTTAAGTTCATAAAGAATCTTAAACACATCTCTGCATTCTGGGTCTTTCTCACCTGCACTTGGTTCCACACCTACAACATTCCTGACATCTCTGTGACGGAATCTGTGGTATTGTCCATCACGTGATCATGGTCACAATTGCTAGTCAGTTAGAATACTGTGGTCTAATTTCTATGAACCTCACGTGGTGTTGTGTGAGTAGTAGTAAATGTAGGTATGATATGGAAAATTGGATTCCCTGCCTGTTTCATGGCCTCAATTGTGTATAATTCGCTTTCGGGTGTAGCTCTATGCTTAAATAACTGAGGCCACCACACACAGCACATCTGGAGAGACTCCCAGCTTTCGCCTGGTTCATTATTTTGAAGTACTATCATAACTTGGGTCAGATAACAGTTGTACACTTTCTCCTCACCTCCAAAGGTTTCAAGTCATTCAAATTATGATCTCTGGCCCCATGTTCTTCTTTACTGTAGATCTTTATCTTATTTTTGCATGGCGAAACTAGCATAATTGCTAGTTGGCATCTGCTAGCTAACTTGAAAACATACACAAAACGTGTGATATTTAACAGAGCTGCTGTCATTAATTCGGTATACATTGGTATGGCATGGTTTTCTGACATCATGTTTTGCATGTTAGTTAGCAGATGCCAGATAGCCTTTATGCTAGCTTCGCCACATGAGTAGTCTCTTCTATGGGGTGTGGATCGTCACTTACGCTAGCTTTGCCAGTCACTTCTCTCAGTCACCTGCACAGCCATATCAGTGATTTGCCTAGGAATCCTAGTGGGTGACTAGTCTAGGAGTGTTAGTGAGACATATCATCTGCCATTTCATTAGCCTCCGCCAACACATCAGTCGCCTCTTTCAGGTTTTCATTCGTCATATCATTGACCATACCATCCTCCATCCTTTAGTGTAACTACTTTTCAGTCAAAGGCAGCTTTGCTGGTGCTTAACTTCCAATGTAGAGTAGCCCAATTGGTAACTTAGTGTGATCACTGAATGATTTGATGGGCATGAAAACAATTTCAACCATATGCCAAGGCTATGCCAGTCACCAGATCTCAAACAAATTGAACACTTATGGGAGATTCTGGAGTAGTGCCTGAGACAGCAACCATCATTGTTGTATGGAACCAGTCTATCTCCAATAGATTTCCAGATACTTGTATAATTTATACCAAGGAACATTGAAGCTGTTCTGGTGGCTCATGATGGCCCAACACCCTATTAAGACAATTTATGTTGGTGTTTCCTTTATTTGGTCAGTTACCTGTATAATTGTATTTCATTATTTTGTCTGTGTATTCTTTAGATTTTGTATTTCTGTGGCTCCTTTTGTTTGGTACATGTGTTTTAGCAACACAACATGTACAGCATGTTTGTCATGTCAATAGACTAAATTGAAACATAATTGAACAGTTTATCCCATCTCTTTTCTTGCGGTCCCACCTTTCTCTCATTCTTACATATGCACTCTCTCCCTCCCTCTTTCTTTGGGAGTGAAACGGAGTGTTGGTAATTACTGTGTGCCCGAACTTAAAATAACAAGCATGTCCTAATTACAACACAGTCCTGATTACACTGCTTCACACAGAGAGAGAGAGAGAGAGAGAGAGAGAGAGAGAGAGAGAGAGAGAGAGAGAGAGAGAGAGAGAGAGAGAGAGAGAGAAAGAGATGGAGAGAGAGAGTCAGTGAAAACCAGATGGAGAGGGGCAAAGTTATATTGAGCCTCTGGCATCTAAGTCATACTTGTATATATTTATATGGAATCTTTTTATTCTTCCAGAACCTCAAAACCCGTCGCATCGCTTGAGTCAGGAATTCGGAGACTGAAGGCACGTGTCCTGTTGGACAGGCTGACGGTTAGAGAGGGGCCACTGAGAACGTGTGGGTTTAACTCTCTCAGGACAGGCTGGGAGACAGGAGTTTGGGAGACCCACGTCCTGTTTAACTCTGTCAGGGCTGGCCAGGAGGCCAACATCAAATGTAACTCTATTGGGATCAAATTTGTGCATGACTCAGGGGAGAGAAGCTGCAGAGATAAGGGGAGTTAGTGTGGGGTGTGAGGGGGGGCGAGTTAGTGTGGGGCTTGGGGGGGGAATGCACCTCGCTGACAGCCTCACATTGAAACGTACCACATCTTTGTCAGACCCCATTTCTTGCTCTGTTGCTTTTTGGTTTTTAAGTGTACATGTTTTTGTAAACGTGCAATCCGTTCTGAGGTCTTTACCATCTCCTGTATTCTCTGGGGTCCCTGTCCTCCCAGTTCCGCTGGTTGATAGGAGAGCCGGAGCTCATTAAAAGCTGTCAGTGGAAATGTTGGGGCGTCTGTTTACTCTCCGTGCGTCCCTTATATCCATCATTATCCGCCGAGAGGTTCCCTGTCCGTGCGCAGCGAGCCTCTTTAATGATGCACAGTCCTCTCTCAGCCACGGGAGGACATTAACCCTTCCAATAGCCCCTCCCATTCATTATGGATAGAGCGGGGGAGAGATACAGAGAGATAAACAGGAGAGAGAGAGAACAAGATATAAACAGGGGTGATTGAGACAGAGAGGAAGACCAGGAGCAGAGTGCAAAAGAAAGAGACACAGGGGAAGGGGAATTTAGAAAGAGAGAAAGGGAAAGAGAAAGATGGAAGAGGCATTCCATTGGAAGAAATAATCTTGCTCTGTATAGCAGGATATTTCTGTCAATGTTTGTCTGCACATACTCTTTTAAAAATCTCTTCACCGTAGACATTTGTTTTACCCTCTTGCATCAATCGTAAAATTGACCAGACACAGGTAGATCGGCATACTGTAAAGAGCTAAGAAGAGAAGACAAGCCCCAGAAGCATCGGGTGTCACGGTTCAGGGGACGAGCTACAGCTAGGAGCCCGTGTCGGTCTGCCACACCGACCGCGCTGCCCCCATACTGCACTCAATCATGAGGCGCCACGGTCACGTCTCTCCCCATACCAGGGCATATAACCCGAGGTTTACACCAGCTGTGGCACGCTGCTCCCCTCAGACCGTGTTCGTCTCAAATAGCTCCACACCCGACCCGCCACCAAGGCCTGCCCGTGGACCCTCAACTCGCAGCTGAGGGGTACGAGGTTAAATAGTGTCAAAAAGTAAATGACAGGTTTTTTATTTCGGTGCATTTTTTATCTTTATTGCCTCACGGAGGAAAGATAAGACAGTGAGCAGGGCAATGATTCACCACCCCATGCCTTCCTGTCCAGCTCGGGCACAGGGCACTTTGGGATGATGTCATCCCTGCTCCTGGTGGGACACGCTTGGACTTTGTGTGGTGAGCGTGAGGAAACGTCACCCATCAACAGTCAGATAAGATTATCGTGGACAAGCAATACCAAGCGCTGCAGACAGCAGTAAAGGGGCGGGGCCAGTGCACGCCGATCTCAACGTGGTACAGTGCTGTGGCTCATGACCGCCACATCAGTATAGTTTGTTATTTTTGGAGCAACGAAAAAAACATTTAAGTAAATAAACACTGTTACTGCTGCTAGTACTTCTACTACAACTACTAATTATAATAATGAATTTGTCACCAAACATTGCTTTATATGTTTGCATAGTGGATATCCATCACTACTGTCGCCTATATCTGACATTCTGTGAACTGTTTATGTAGCAGCACACTTTCTGTAATTCAAGCAAATAGATTTCCTCACTGAGCTGAGATAATATATCCATCCATCCATCCATCCATTGTCTAAGCCGCTTATTCCTGGTCAGGGTCGCGGGGGGGTGCTGGAGCCTATCCCAGCATGCGTTCCGGGCGAGAGGCAGGAATACACCCTGACAGGTCGCCAATCCATCACAGGGCACACACACCATTCACTCACACACTCATACCTACGGGCAATTTAGACTCTCCAATTAGCCTAACGTGCATGTCTTTGGACTGTGGGAGGAAACCGGAGTACCCGGAGGAAACCCACGCGGACACGGGGAGAACATGCAAACTCCGCACAGAAAGGCCCCGGCCTGGATTCGAACCCGAGACCTTCTTGCTGTGAGGCGACAGTGCTATCCACTGCACCACCGTGCCGCCCAGATAATATATCCAACCCATAATTTGAAGCCATAACCCATTGGTAAGTCCAGCGATACCCACAAACACTCTGGTACCCACACACAAGGCAGTATTAGCCCAAACAAGGGCTCTATGAAGTATTTATTCCACCTTCCAATATTTTTTTCAATAGCTAGTTATAGATTTTAACCAATATACAGTGCCCCTTTAAAGTCTACACCCCATCTCAAAAATTTTACATTTTATTGACTTTTTTCACCTTTATTTACACATTTTACCCTGTAACTTCCAAATTAAAAAAGGCCTTTCTCAAAATGTCTGAACATTAACTAAAAATGAATGCCTTTATGTGTAAAAAAAAGTCTGATTTGATATGTTTTTTGAGACGGGGTGTAGGGGTGGTGTAGACTTCAAAGGGACACTGTATGTGCTCTGTTCTCCTTTTAGGGAAGCAATTCTTAAGTTTCTAGTTCTTTCTAGAGGCCTCCCCGTGTTGGTGTCTAATGTAAGGCGGTGCATGAAGGTGGGCGGAGGTGGGCGGTCTTTGGTGAATGGTGGAGTGAAGGTGTTTGGTGAAAGGTGGGGTGAAGGTGTTTGGTGAATGGTGGGGTGAAGGTGTTTGGCCTTCTGGTGAAGCGATGTAGCGATGAGGCCCGTGGATCGGTGATTCCGCTCTCACAATCAACCAAGCAGCCAGAGACAAAGGCCTAAACGCCGTGGTGACCGTCTGTCTGTCTGTCCGGCCCCACGCTCTGAACAGCGGTGTCATTGTCAGAACAGGAGAATGGAGGGATTCTCCTGTTTTTCTTCTCCTTTTCTTTTCTCTCAGTCGGTTCCTCATTTCATCCTGACTCACCCGGGGAGCAGCAGAGAACAAAGTTACGAAATCAGAACTCATGGTTGCTCTTGTTTCCGTGAAAGGCAAACGTTTCTCTATGGATTTGTCATTCTTGCCAAGTGGAGACACAAAGCCGAGTTTCGCCATGTGAAGGGTGGAAACAGTGACAAAGCAAATCATCGTATGGGAAGTGATGAAAAAAGAAACGGCATGATCAATGATTGTACCCATAACGTCTAATATTTGTCAGTCCATTTCCGCGAATTCAGCCCAAACCGGTCATGTAGGGTTGTGACCGTTTGTCGGTGGCGTTTGTGCTGAATCAGAGCTCTGTTGTTTCAGAGTGGGAGCGAGCGATGCACAGGGGGCAGAGGGAGCCCGTTGCCCAGATGCCAGCTGTCCCAGATTGAGTGGGTACAGGCTGTGGAATCTCAGTTATGTGTCCCATTATGAAGTGAGAGGTGCAAGAATGTAATTAGAGAGACCGCAGCATCCTCCCTCTCGGCTCGGCCCGTTGCCAGCGGAGCCGATCCCGACCCCGTGCTGCCCGGGATGCCTTTGGCCCCGCACGCCTCGGACATTGTTGTGCGGCCCCCCCTCCCGTGTTTAGTTAACCTGCTGAAGGGGTTTCGTGGCAGGATCAGCATGCGGCTATGCCCTGCCAGATCAAGCCTTGGCTTTTTTTAGATGATGTGGAGCACCGGGAGCTGAGGGTCACGGTCAGACCAGGTCACCCGTTGGTGAGGCACTACACCTGACTTCGCCAGTAGAACAGAATCATTGTTGTATGGATAAGGTGTAGAGTAGGGGTCTGTTCCTGGAGAGCCACTGGGTCATCTGGTTTTAAACACCTTCAAATATGCAGTCTCAGACTCAATAAACAAGATGAGGTGAGTTTACTGCGTAATCAACTACAAAGTGAGTAGTAAGTAACAACAAAAACTGCTAACCCCGTGGCTCTCAAGGACCAAGGCTTGGGGCCCCCTGTTGTAGAGAACTATGCATTATAAGTTAACAAGGAAATGGTGTATGCTAAGAAAGGCAATGATCATTTGAATGTGGCCACTATTAGTGAAGATCGATTGTAATGTCACCTGTATACCGTGGGGTTTTATCTTCTTGCACAGGTCAACATGAAACAAAAGTAGGGTGTTTGTACAACCACCTTTTTATTTTGGAAGTAAAGGGGAGCGAAGATTCTGCAGCTTTTAAAGGATTGGGGAATAAAAGCTCTGACCGCTGCACTGAAGTGTGCATCGGTGAAAGGTTTTATGTTGACCCCACAAAACATGCAAAGATCACATGTTTTCACAGTCTCCTCCCAGGCAGAATAATCCTGTTTGGTCCAGTATGTTTGTCAGGTTTGACCTCTCGTATGGAGCTGGACAGAACCAGTTGGGAGTAAGCCCTGGTATTTTCCATTATTGTAGCACCTCTGCGATGAGCCACGGCTGCATCCCCATCACGTGAGCGACCCCAGTTGGCGAGAGGAAGTTCCTCTTTCACTTCTGGTGTGCGGTACCGGTCAAGTGACCTTGTGCGAGGATCCTGAGAAGGGGTGTGGAGAGGTATAACGACAACGGTGGAGGGGGAGGGTGGGGGGGGTTGTGGTTAACACAGGATGTCATGTCGTGTCTGTTGAGAAAACTGCGGTTGCACGGAGAGACAGAGAGAGAGAGAGGCGGGTCGTGATTCACATGCTGGCTCCCCGCTCCCTCGCTCGCTGTTCCGTGGGTCTGCGCGTGTTGAAACCGCGTGGCAGCGTGAGGGTGACGTGGTGGGGAAGGAGCTCCAGATGGACCGGACCAGGCCGGTCGGTGGCACGTGAGGCTTTTTTCGAAATCTTGACCAGAGAGCAGACAGCTGGATGATGTCTGGAGAAATTGTGACATCATCATTTTCCTGTTTTATTTTTAATTTTTCCATTGCTAATGTAAAGCATGATGCACTGAACTCCCAACCCTGTCTTTGGAGAGGATGTCTCCTGCTATATACATAATGTATGTATGTATGTATGTATAAATTAAAGCAATATTTAAATCTATAGTTACCGTTTTATAAATGCAATAAGGCCCAAGAGGCCTGTGGTATTTCGTCAGTGCAGTCACAGCTAAAGGGCGTTGTTCTACACTCCTCTCTGCACTGGCTCCCCATCACTGCTCGCATCAAATTCAAATCACTGGTGCTGGCTTATCAAGCAGCTAGAGGAACTGCTCCCCCTTACCCTCAGACACTCAACACACCCTACACCCCAGCCAGACCCCTCCGCTCCGCCTCTTCTGGCAAACTGACTGTCCCATCCCTCCGGGCGCCCGGCAGCCGCTCCTCGCAGTCTCGCCTCTTCTCTGTGCTGAGCCCTCGGTAGTGGAATTATCTTCCACACTTGGTTAGGACCACACTTTTTCAGACTCCAATACCACTGAATTCTGTACATCTAGCCAATTGTCATCACCACTACCTACATGTTTAATACTGCTTTTTGTACATGTATACTTGTTTAAAACTTACTAAAAATAATGAATAAATGAATAAATTTAACTAACCTTTTCCCTCCCGGTGTTACAGGTATGGTATGCAGCTGCCAACAATGTCTATCGCTGTATTACTGCACTGATCTCTTGCGCGAACAATGATTGATCATACCATGTATTAATGCACATCTTGTAAGTCGCTCTGGATAAGAGCATCTGCTAAATGCTTAAAATGTAAATGTAATGTAAAATGTTCAGCACGACGCAAAGCAAACCCTTTAGCCATGACTATATTGACGTTGCAAAATTGCGTTATTGCATTTATGGTTACTACATATTTAAAACAATATCAAGACACCTTTTAATTAAAAACTTTATTTTAATAAGTCAATTAAATATATTTCATCCTTCCGCCAGAGTACATACAGCAGTACCTCAGCAGAGCAAACAAGAAATGGGTTATCTAGGTTATGTTTTATTGATATTTATTTGGGCACTTCCATCCATGAATTGTGGAAGAATGCAATAACTGCAAGGTATTAAACACCCTTTTTCTTTTAGATGGAGCAATGTGTTTTGAATGTCACTCCATCCTTTGCTTCCTCAAAATGTGTCCTGCAGTAGCTCTCATAGTGAGGCCAATTTATGTATAGCTAGCTGTGTTAATACGCCCAGACATCTATCACAGCTAGATTAAAACAATTATATATGTAAAACATCTATACAGTCTTATAAATCACTAAAAAAGCTAACAGCCAGCAGGCTAACGAGCTAAAGTTGGCTAGCTTCACTGTTTTGTACACATTAGTCTGTATTTAGTATTAGTTAACTATCGTTTCTAAAGTACATTGCTTGCCAGCAAGCAAGCACCATTAGACTGGCTACGCCAGCGTTTTCCACATCGGCACTACAGTGGTATGTTTGCAGCAGGATTATGATTCACCAACTGGCCCTGAATGTCTGCTAGCAGTGGGCCACTGTATGCTTGCTAGCTGGGTAGCTGTGTCCAGTTAAATGTTTTTCTGTGTTTAAAAGTAATAGTAAACCTATCCATATTGGTATGAACTGCAATTACTGTTTCTTTGATAATGTAGCCCATGCGTGTTGCTATTGTATTGATGTGGTGTGATATTCCCTTCAATATTCACTTGAATACTGTGAATATGCACAAGGCTGGAATGTTGTTTGAGCCAATCAGCATCCAGGACCTGAATTATCCATTATACATAGTATTGTTTTTCTAGCAAGCATCGGTTTCATGTGCCATTTGATAATGATAATAATCATAAACAAGTGATTTGTAGTGAGTGGCACATCTCAACCACCTACCAGCTCTAGCACCTACCTGGTGTTGTGTGGCTTCCACTTTGTTCCAGAACTAAAATCACATATCAATCATAGAGTGGAGACAAGCATTTATTTATCTTATTGAACTGGGTGAATTATTGGATGAACAGTGGTCGGGACAATGGAACCAAAAGCCGAGGGTTACCAGCCCTACTCTGTGCTACGGGTGTCGTAGGTTCTCTCTTGACCACAGTGAGTCAGGGTGTCGGTTAAATGCCTCATCTGAGAGACAGATGATTGTCATTTTTCCTGACCATTAACAGCGGTCTGTGGACATTATTGAGCAAACAGAACAACCGACATACGTATGTTTTTCACCTCTTTTTAGGAACAGATACTTCCTGCTTTACCCGAGTGAAACTGAGATGATAGCTCAGTGTAATCACAATGCATACATTTCAGGCTGGATATTTTCCACTAAGTTAGATAGAGGTCCTGAAAAGAGAAATAAATATGTCAACATTTTCATGAGGAAAGATGTTTGGACCTAGTTTATAACTACTTCTGTGAGTGTGTGTGTGTGTGTATGTATGCATTTGAGAGCTACTGTGCTTGTATTTCTGTGTGCATGTCTGTGCATTTGTGTATGTGTATTTGCATGTCTGTGTGTGTGTGTGCGTGTGTGTGTGTCTGTATGCATTTGAGAGAGAATGTGTTTGTGTGCATTTATTTGAGAGAGATAGTGTTTGTATGTGTCTTTGCATGTGCCTGTGTGTGTATGTGTGTGTTTGTGAATGCATTTGTGAGAGAATGCGTGTTTGTCTGTGTGTGTGCATTTGAGAGAGAATGTGTGGGTGTGTATGCGCGTCCATGCGTGAGCGCGTTTCGGTGTGTCTGTGTGTGTATTTGGGCTGGCCCATCATGGGCATGGTGCCTGTGTGTGTGTGTGTGTATTTGGGCTGGCCCATCATGGGCATGGTGCCTGTGTGTGTCGGGGTTGGCCGGATTGAGGAACAGAAGGTCTCTGCAGGGCCTGCCTGTGTGGGCGGACTCTGGGATTCACCGTGAAATCCACTGCCAGCCAAGGACACTTCCCAAGCAGGACTTCACGGGTGCAGTATGTGTCTGTGTGTGTATCTGTGTGTGTGTGTGTGTGTGTGTGTGTGTCTTTTTGTCCACCTACAGACACAGAAAACACACAGTGTTGTATCTCCTGAACAAAAGCAGTACTTTACTGCTCCATAGTTATTCATGATGTCATGATTGTTCTGACAAAGATGCCTTTTTACTCCCACAGAGTTCTCTGCAGATATCTCTGGCGTGTGGGTGCACACTGCCAGGCTGCTGGACCTCAGTCACCCCCATAGTTTCAGGTGTTCTGTATCGGGTCCCACTGCTCCAAAATGTGCGGCTGCGTTTGGGCTCCACCTGCTCCTCTGAGTTCATGACCCATTTTCAAGCGTATCTTTAAACCAAGGGGTTTATTTGAGTTTTGCGCCATTGGACATTTTTCCATGTCTTATTTCTGTGTGATCTCCCTCTCCAAGACAGCCCCTGTTCTTTGTGCACAGAAAAATACAAATGTATTTTACAAGCAATGTTCAATGGCTGTGGTTCCGGAACCAGCATCAGACAGTAGTTTTGGAAAAAACGTAGCAAGTCAGGCAGTTTGAATGGCTGCCTCTGTGCGGGATCGTGAGAAAACGTGACTCTGAGGAGCACTGTCGTTTGCACAGATAATTTTGCAGTAGCATCAGGGAAAAGACAAACGAGCACCAGCTGTAAACAGAAGAGTCGGAGCCGGGCCTGGGGTAGCCGGGGGTGGGGACGGGGACAGAATGACAGGGGGAATGTTAGGTAGGTAGAGGTGCGTACCCTGTGGAAGAGAGTGTTCCTTGCCCCCCCCACTCCCCCTCTTCCCCAGTGCGCATGGCACCTGTTCCCGCACCTGCACTGCCAATGGCATGATGTCATGCCCTGGATGGGCCAGTCCCTCTTCACGCTTAATTCGGTCCGATTAATGCCCCCCGGCCCGGGGGCTCTCCTGCCGCTCAGCTCGTCCCGGAATCCACTGATTAAAAACCAGACCCGGAATGAGATCATGTGCCCAGGCCCTAATCCATGACATCATCGGTATTGTGCCCGAGTTTTCAGAACGTTATCAGCGAGATTCTGACGCCGGCGGCAACCCCCCCGCGCACGATCATCCTTCGCTTTCGTTCCCAAAAGCGACTCTCTCTTTGAGTGCGAGCGATTCGCGGCGCAAACGGTGATCCAGGCTTTGACAGCCGGTCGTAGGGGATTCGGCGGAGCGTGAAAATGTGAGGCCGCCGTTGTTTGCCCTGACGTCTGCGCGGCGCATGTTTTCACGGCCCACTTTCAGGGGGCATTAGGTTCCCCCGGTGATACTGACGGGCTAGTGTTTGTCCTGTGAAATGCTGGTGCGTTTCCGCGCCTCGTCCCCCGCACCCCCACGCGGGTAGCAGTCATGCGGTTTACGATGACTCAGCGCGCTCATAACTCAGCCGGTGTTTTCAGTGGATCACCTGAGTGGCAGGTCCGATACGCTCCGCTCCCGAGAGGATACGCCCATTATCTGCCTTTGAAATCATTAGAGCGTTTGGCGGTGGGATGTGGATTTTTTTCTTATAAACACCCTTGCCCCATGACAAACCCCCTCCCCCCACACACACCCATACACACACACACACACACACACACACACACACATATACATACACACATACATACACGCGCACACACGCATACATACATGCGCACACACACACACACACAAACATACACACACGCACACACACACATACATACACACACGCACACACACACACACACACACACACACAAACGCATGCACACACGCACAAATACATACACATACGTGCACACACACACGCGCACACACACACGAACACAAACACACAAACCTTCCTGTTTAAAGCAGGGGAGTGGGGGGAAAAGAACGTGGCTTTTCAGACCATATTTTAAAGGGGTTGACGTGAAGATATGAGGCGATGCAAATCAGCGCTGCACGCCGGGCGCCGGGCTCCTGCACTGACAGCGGCGCTCTGTGAGGCCGTATATCAGGCCTGTCTCCGGCGGGCCGGCACGCTCCTGCCTCTCGTTGCATTGTGTTGCGCTTCCTATGTTCTGAGGGGCTGCTGCCTTCGAGGAAAAAGACCATCCGCGTACTACAAAGGCCTTCCTCCGCTCATGAATCACAATGAAGCCTTGGATAATCCACCGTAATAAGGCCTTGCAGCTTCTCTGTGTTTTGTGAAGGTTTTTTTCTCTTTCCTGGAGCAAAAGCAGAAAGACACGAGAGGAGAGGCGATGCCCCGCGGCGCTGAGGTGCCCCGGAGTCTCTTACATCTGTAACAATCCCGCTCTACCAATATTTACACATACTACATAATCGCACAAATGGGCTGGAGCCTGGGTCTGCAGTACCGGGCCCTCGCTCTGCCCTGTGTATCGCCCCGGTCCGTAGACCACAAAGAGTCAATTTGCTCATCACATGTAAAAGCAGAAAACTTAATAATGCTGCGCATGAAAAAAGCCTGTTTTATTGCATCCATTTCATGAAAGCTGCCCAGTATAATTCAAGTACATGGTTGGCAATGTGACGAATAAAAAGACTCTTTATTGGTCAGTGAATCCAGGTAGGAGAGGTGTAGCTGGAGGGCTTTTCGAGGTAGGCATTTTATTGATATATTCAGATATGATATGAAATCTTTGCCCCTCTCCTATCAGGAAATCACAATCCATCGGGTGCCGACGGAGAGGTGACCAGTGGCAGCTGCTCGGAGCCAACCCTGCCTCTGCTGCACTTTACTTGGTCAACACGAAGCGGAGTAATTAAAGAAAAATAACCGCGGGGTGCCATCGTGTGCGCTGACTCTGAGGCCATTAGGGAAACAAGGCCCGGGCCCTGCTCTGACCTCCCGATTAACTCTCATTAGCTCCCAAGGCTCCAAAAACAGCACGCCTGTTTTCTCAGGCCTCCTGTTTACCCAGCGAGATCGCTGTCAGGCAGCACAGATCCTCCACTACGCACAGAGCCGCCATGGCCACAGACCGTCACCACGCACAGAGCCACCACGGCCATCACACGTCCGGCACTGTGCTCCCAACGCAGAGGAAGGGAAAGGAAGGAAGGAAATGGAGAGAAGGAGAAAGAAGCAAAGATGAAAGAAAGAGAATAGTTAATTGTGCTGGTTATGTTTCATTTGAATTTGAATCACAAAGCAATACACAGGAAAATTAGTTAAAGCAAAATACATTTCTCAATGGAACAATATATGTAGAGTAAATATAGTAGATATAGTCATAGATCGTATCCGACCATATTCCGATCATATCACCATGTTCTCTTACTGTGTGTGAATTTGCAAGTAAAAGTAACAAGAATCCTAAACATAATAGATTACTGAATGGGTATTGGGCCATGACTGATTGAGTGTAGCCGTCCGACATTAGGTATGCTCTGAGTGGATTTATAGAGATTACTTTCTGGATGTCTCGGGTCATATCCCCAAACGCCTTTGCCCTGAGCTGACATATCTTTGGCAATTGGTCAGTTGTTTGTCTGCTCTGTCACGACTGCTGGCAACTTTGTGATAATGGTACAGAAAGACTGTAGGGAGAGTCCATTCAGGAATAGTCCCTCTTGGATTTGATTAAGAGTTTTGGTTAATGTATATCTCTATTGGTGCAATAAAACATGGTCTTAATGACTTCTTCTCTCCCAGCTGATAGTTGTAAAAAGAGCGTTATCAGTGGTGGCATGGTGTGTTTGTACACGAGTCTCCTGGTTTTGATAAGGAGGCTACAGTGCCGGTATCATGTTTTCAGTCAGGGCTGTCTCAAAGTCCAGCTCGATTATTGACAATGGACTTTGGAGATTAAAGATGAAGGCGGTTTGGGATCCAGCCATTCGAATAGAACAGGCCACTCAAGGAGCTACATACAATGTCACATTTGTGCTATATCTGCTGGCTGTATCCTTCAGCTTACCCTGTAAGGCAGTGTGAGAAACACCTCAGACATATCAAATGGTACAGTTGTATCCCAATACCTTTAAAACATTGGCAGCATTTCTAATTGTTACAAGATGCACTGAATGTTATCAAAACATCTCACCGACTCCCAGCTCATAAACACATGCAGGGAACAAAGGCTGCATGTTTGCAGAGTGAGAGATGAAGTGCTTGTGTGTGTACTCAGATTTGATTCCCTGGTGGGGCGCTACTGTTGTACAAAACGGCAAATCTTCCAGGAATCCTGAGAGAACGTGACAGAATGAGGCACAAACATAGCATGCTGTCAATGTGTAGCCACTGTAAATCACCTTGGATTGGGTCATGTGATAATACTTCAAGTGAACCTACAGATAAAGGAGATGTGTGTACAGTCACACACCGATAAAGGAGGTGTATGTAAGAGGACATAGGGAGCAAGGGGTTGCATGTCGGAGAATGCACAGGCAGAGGTTGTGCAGTATCTAAGGTGATGCACAGATGTAGAGATTGTATGTAAGGAGACAGATACGTGCAAATGGCACCTTGACTGGTGGAGCACACAGTCCCACAAGGAATCAGGCTCAGGAATTCTTCCACAACGGGTGCGCGCTGGATCAACCTCAAACCACAGGTTCATTACAGAGTCTAGACAAGACCTCCAGAAGATCGCTGACATATTCCCCTGGCCTCACCTCCCTGGCGTGGGGATTATTCCCACCCTTCCCACCCCCCCGACGAGCACTTAGGCCTCGCTGCCACAATCACCGTGCCAGCCGACACCAGGAGCTCGAAACGCACACGGTGGGGGGGGGGGGGACTCCCAGCTACTGGCAGGCACCGGGCGGGAGCCACGGCAGGATGCGGTTGGCGTCAGAGGCTCTCCGAGGAAGGGAAGCGCTGCCGTGTGTGGTGTCTGCAGGAGGTAGCAACACCCACAGCCTCCCTGACACCGTGGCCATCCCCCGATCTCCAGATCGATCGTACTCTTTTTACAGCGCAGTCAGGTGCTTCACTGCCCACAGTTTGTAGGAAGTCGCACGGATTCTAATGCATGGCGGAGGGATAGGCGTATAGGGTTGGCGGTGGTTTAAAAATGAGGGTTGTAATTTTGCAATGAATTCCAGAATGATAACAAGTACCAGCTGTATGGTTTTTCACCCCCACCCCATATTCTGCATGGGTGAGTTACCGTACGATTGACTGTGATTTAAAAGGCCAGTGGGTCACGATCTGTGAGCAAATTAAAGATATCTCTGGCAAACAGTGTTTCAAAGTGAAACCACAGGTTATTCAATGATCTAGGCAGCTCGGATAGATTTGGGCGCCTTGGTTTACAGCAAGTAATTGAACGTGTGCAAGAAACCTTTAAAAACACACTCAGTGCCCTCTGGTATCTGACAAGGGAGAGATCAAAAAGACAGAAGTGATTGCAGACTCTATGACCGTCCTTTATTGAAGCAACAAATAGGCCTTTTCAGACCGATAACCTTGTCGACTGCTGATGGCCTTCCAGACAGACTACAGCAGATAATTGAAGCACAGACTCTGATACCACCTATAATCAATGACTGCTCTTTTCGGATGCTCCCATCAAGAACATATGACTCTGGTGAGGCTCACTCACACTGTGGCTTACTTATTAACTGTGAGAGCAATGTACAGATGTAGGAATACAGTGTTGGAGAATGTGTCTGTGTGCGTGCGTGAATGTGTGTGTGTGCGAGTGTAGGTTTGTGAGTGTGTGTTTGTGTGTTTTTGGTGTTTGTGTGAGTGTGTGTGTGAGTGTAGGTTTGTGAGTGTGTGTTTGTGTTTGAGTGTGTGTGAGCATGTGTGCGCATGTGTGTGTTATGTAGGTTTGTGTGTGTTTGTGTGTTTTTGGCGTTTATGTGAACGTGTGTGTGCGCGTGAGTGTGTGTCCGCGTGTATGTTTGTATTTGTGTGAGTATGTGTGTGTGTGAGAGTGTAGGTTTGTGAGTGTGTGTTTGTGTGAGCATGTGTGTGTGAGTGTAGGTTTGTGTGCGTTTGTGTGTTTTTGCCGTTTGTGTGAGCGTGTGTGTGTGCGCGTGAGTGTGTGTGCGCGTGTATGTTTGTGCTTGTGTGAGTATGTGTGTGTGTGTGTGGCTGAGGTACAGAACATGTATGGTGATAAGAGAGGTTTAGCATGAGCTGTCTGCACTGTGAGGGTGAAACTCCAGAGGACCGGTGGCACTGATACCATGACATGGACTCCTGAGCTAAACTCCTGTGGAATTCTACCCCTACCAGACAGTCAACCCCTTTGGCATCAAATCGGCTGTTGAATCTATGAAATCCCTCTTTCTCTCTCTCTCTCTCTCTCTCTCTCTCTCTCTCTCTCTCTCTGTGTCTTTTATTTTCTCTCGTTAATGAACAAATACTGAAAAATTCAACGAAATAGCTGCCGGGTAGTCTGAATACAGGAAGGTAATGAGGCCCTAACTGTGATCTGGGCAAAACTGTCCGCTGGCACTTTATTAAAGACGTCAACATGCAAATCATCGGTGGGATAGATGAACGTTTCATTAGAGAATGAAGCCCTCGTTGGCAGTCGCCCGAGTTTCTTTTGTCTTTACAGAAACGTGCTGGGGGAGGGGGCCCAACGGAACCCCGTCTTCCAGCTGAAGAGCCTCTCCCCGCAGGGCTTTCTGGAGAGAAGGAACAGATCAAAGAGGCGTGAGTACAGCATATCCACAGGCTCAATCAGGGGGCGGGGCGGGGCAGGGCGGGGCGGGGGTTGGTTCAGGAAGAGTTGAGGAGGAAGGGGCGGTTCTGGAGGGGGCGATACCATGGAGATGAATATGGTAGCAATTCATATCGCAGTAATGAAAAGAACAGTTTCTCTGTATCTGCAGATCAATGAGTTCCCACTAAATTATGACCTTTGAAATAACGTGAGCCCAGATCACACGGGTCCATTAATGACAGAGGTGGACTTGGCAGCGGCCGTGGCTTGGCTCTGATTTGGCTTGACCCCTCCATTTGGCCTCCATTTATTTGTTAGATGGAGAAGTGCACAGGCCCAGTGCTTATCAGCTGGTTTCACTGATTCTGATGCTCTCAAAAGGAGATGACCTCACCGCAACAGGAGTCATTATTATTCTGAGACGCTCGCAAACATATGCAACCATGCATCATTTCTGAGACATCTGCTATATTGATCTTGTAAATCTCTTTGTAAAGATTCTCGAACACAATGAAAGTCAACCAGTAGGGTACGGACCTTGGAAATGAAATGCTCCTGTCCATGGGGGGCTTTGAGGCCTAAGACATGCGTGGGAGGGGTGGATGGAGGACTGAGTCAGATGGGAGGAAAGAGGGATGGACGACTGAGTCAGATGGGAGGGTATAAACATGTCAATTTGTCCGGTTTACTGGAAGTCCCTTGAATGTTATTAAGTCACTGCACTGCAGGAACATTGCAGGAATGGCCTTCGAATGTTATTCCATTTCGTTTTTCCAGTTACATTTTCATTTGAATTTGGATGGTTTGGAGACCTGGTTAACATTCTTCAAATGTTATTTTCATACATCCCCCTTCGTGAAATCATAAGCATTGGAGGAACGAGGGATGGAAGAGTGTATTAGATGAGAGGAATGGGTGTGTCACATTCACACTAACTTATCGTTTTCTTGTAGTCTCCACTTCCTCTTCCTGCGATCTCCACTGTACTGCATGTGAGGAACCTGGCAGCCCTAAGCTGCCACTTCTGATATCTCCATCACAGCCAGGGAGGTCACTCAGGGATGCAAGCACATGTCATACCAACATACATTGTACCCATATACAATGGCCTCCCCACCCCCAACCTCTCAGACCTCAACAGCAGAGCCATTACACGCAGAGCACGTACCATTGCACATGACCCCAGCCACCCCCTCAACCCATTCTTCACACTACTTCCATCAGGTCGCAGATACAGAACCCTTGCCTGGAAACGGGCACGCTTTGGCAGGAGTTTTGTCCCCTCTGCCATAACATCATTAAACAAAATACCTTGGTAAAAATCATGTATAGATGAGTATGACTGTGTACGTTGGTAAAAATGTGGATGTACCCATGTGGGCGCATATTTAATGTATGTATGTAATAGTGGTGTGTATATTTGTATTTATGTAATTTATGTGAGGCTTTCTCTGTACAGACTGTGGCAACAAATTTCCTGAAAAGGACAATAAACAATCTATCTATCTATATAGCCCTTTCCCTCTGTACCCGAATCTGGAACCGAGGAATCTTGCATTCCCATTGCCAGCATTTATATAGTTCCTGAACCAGTTTTTGGTCCCTGCTCATGAGGTGGTACCAACCGTACCATCAAGAACCAGAACCTCAGATGGTTTTTAAAAAATATATAAAAAATGATAACCTTTTCCTTCCCAGTGTTACAGGTATGGTACGCAGCTGCCTGCAAAGATGTATATCGCTGTATTTCTGCACTGATCTCACAAACTATAATTGTTCCTACCATGTATTAATGCACATCTTGTAAGTCGCTCTGGATAAGAGCATCTGCTAAATGCTTAAAATGTAAATGTAAATGTAAAATGCAGATGGGTGGCGTTAGCAGTACTGTACACCACTTGATTGGTCAAACGCAGCCATCACAGAATCGTCACACGCCAAGCTCAGATTAACCACCATTTTCTAAATGCTCCCGTCAATAAGGTCTGTCACCTGCGCTGAGTGTACCACCAGCACTCATAAAAAATGTAACTAGCTAGCTAAACAAATACTCACATTTTCTCTGGAACTACAAGTTACCACTGCAGTGCAGTGCTGATATTGTATGTTGCTTGTTTCATTAGCTGATGATCAAGCTAGCTGGCTTGACAATTCAGTCATTGCATTAGCCAGCTTGCCTACCTTAGCGTGCTAGCATTACATGACTAGCTGGCTAAAATGATAGCCAGCGATTCGTTCACATATGAGCTAACTAATATTAGGTAGTACAATTAAATGAGGTAGCTAGCTAGCTAGCTGATAAGCGAATTAACTGCTACCTGGGTAGGCAAGGTGGCTAATGCAACAATTTAATTCAAAAGAGACCTATCTTGCTCTTCAGCTAATGAAACAAACAACATACAATATCAACATTGATCATAAAACAGTTAAAACATTTTTGTCACTTCAGAAAGTAACTGCTCCCATCTTCAGGTTCTAGAAGGCTGATGGAAACGCAACCAAAACAATTGGTTCAAGTTCCAGATAGTTCCAATTGTTTGTGGAACGAGTGGTTTTCGTATGGAAAAGCGACTAGAGATGCCTTATTTGGTTTGCATGTTGTGATGTGACTGATGATTCATGTTTCTGCCATTATGTATTACTGTGGATGCTTTATGTTGAGGGACAAGGCTCAATTTCTCTCACTTTCCTCTCTGAGAGAAGAAACAAAGCCTTTTCCTTCAGCTTTTCTAAACTGACTCACCCCGTTCTGACCTCCTCTTCATCAACTTCCCAAGTCTCTCTCTCACTCACTGTTTCACACACACACACACACACACACACATACACACACACACGCACACGCACACGCGCACACACACACTCTCCCTCTTTCTCTGTCTTACCCCTCATAGCTACTTTTTAACTCTTTCTTTCATCCTCTCGCTCCCCCTTCTCTCGACTGCTGCTCTACAGGGTTAAACAGCTGGCCCGTGTCCTCCTCTTTCACTAACGGTGACAGCAGTTCATTAGCATACAGTAGAAGCAGGACACAGAGGTTAACTCAGGCTTTTCCTCTGAAACGGCTCTTTTTACAGCTCTGTGGCACTGATTCATTTTCCAACAGCATGCAACCCCGCTGCCAGGCCAGAGCAGATGATCACAGAGCCAGCTCTGCTTAGCCCACAGGCTGCCAGCACAGACTACAGCCCTGAGCAAGAGTCGAACGCCACTGTTGCTTTAAAAAATAATGCAGATGTGTGACAGGAGCAGAGACGGCCAAGGTTTCCAGGTTGGGCCCTGTGGCTGCACGCTCGCGTTTAGGCAGACGTTCAGGGTGATATCCTGAGTCTTATTGGGAATAGCTTCAGGGCAGGGGAAAGCAGTTTTATGGGAAAGCAGATTTTTACTAGTAAACATGTGCAGGAGAAGTAAATGCATGTTTTCTGCACAGTTTTAGAAAGGCATATTTATGTTTCATGGCAGGTCTAAATTTGGTGTCCCTGTTCAGACTCACTGTGTTGTTCCTCACTCAACAGCGTTGGTGTGAATGAGGCCATGATTCAGCTGCCAAGAATGTTTTTATTTATTTACTTACTTTCTTGCTTGTATCTTGTAACCAAGACACTCTGGTCTCCAGGTGGATTCACACAGGCGCTACATTTGAGGTTGTTGACAATACATGGGGTTCGGGGTGCATTGAGGTTGCCGTGCAAAAAAAGAGAAAAACTATTCTATAAAGTCATGCAACTGGACTCAGCAAGCAAAGCAAAGAACGGGCCGTGAGTGGAGGAGGATTGACAGATCCTCTCCTGCGGGGGAGAGGAGAGAGGGGAGGGAGGGAACAGCTCTGTTTGCACTCTCCCATCACTCCCTTCTGCAGGTTCTAGAGGGAGTGAGAGAGCGGAGGCGGGGGGCTGTCCTGGTCACACAACCCCCCCTCCGTGTCTGTCACACGGGACGTCTTCGTGCTGCCCCCGCGCCGAGCCGATCGTCGCTCGATTGCTCGGGTCTGCCTGGGGATCACGTCCTCTCCCTGAGAAGTGCTAACTTGGACAGTGGGAGGAATTTTTTGTGGTTTATCCAGCGAGCTCCTCCATCTGTGTAAACTGGAGCTTGCCAGGATGTAGACTCCCTTTATCCACAGGCGCAGGCAGGCTTAACCCCTTCAGTGCTCTGTGGCCGTGATCTGGGCCTGCACAGGCCACACTGCTGCCCTCTTCAGATGCCTTCACAGCCAGTGTGAGAGAAAGGGTCAGGAGCAGTGCTGCCTCTCGCTAAGAGCCTCCCAGCTAATTGCTAAGTTGGAGGAGGGGGGCTAATGCTTTGTTTGGCATTATTGACTATGTTTCTGCTCAGTAATAAAACAGTAATGATGGTAGTATGAGTGATAGGTGGCTCTTATGGAGGTTATGTAAGTGTATGCTGCAGTTCCCTATTAAAATGTGACTCAGCTGATAGGAGGCTTGTGTGTGTGTGTGTGTGTCTGTGAGAGAGATAGTGAGAGAGAGAGAGAGAGAGAGAGAGAGAGAGAGAGAGAGAGAGAGAGAGAGAGAGAGAGAGAGAGAGAGAGAGAGAGAGAGAGAGGGAGAGAATGTGTGCATGCCCGTGTTTGTGTATATGTGTGTGTGTGTGTGTGTGAACAGTCATGTCCAGGGACCCTGGGAGAATTTCTTGAGAAGGGGAACAGAAGCCCTTCATCTCACCTTACACTGACAGGGTTACAGCAACAACCAGGAGCAATCCACTGACGGTGCACTGCACCTTCCACACACTTCACACACTCCCCTTCCACACACTCACCTTCCACACACTGTCCTTCCACACACTCACCTTCTACACACTGACTTTCCACACACTCCACACAATCCCCTTGCACACACTCCCCTTGCACACACTCACCTTCCACACACTGCCCTTCCACACACTCACCTTCTACACACTGACTTTCCACACACTCCACACACTCCCCTTCCACACACTCACCTTCCACACACTGCCCTTCCACACACTCACCTTCTACACACTGACTTTCCACACACTCCACACACTCCCCTTCCACACCTCCTCATTACTCACTGTCCAGTGCAGAGATCACACTTGTGCAGGATGTTTGGTGGCCGTGCCATCGTTTCCCGAGCCTTGTCAGTGCCCGTGCCTGAGTCCTTGTCAGGATCAGTGCGCCCTGCACAGAGGCCTTTGCTTGTCTGACAAGGGAAAACATGCGGTTAGTTACTGTTGCGTATCTCCCTGTCAGACTGTGGTGATGCTTCCAGGACCACGCTTGTCAGCCGGTTGGAGCCGAACGTCAGCCCCAAGGCGAGCGCACACGCACACGACTCGGGCCCTACAGCCGGCCCGATGCCCCTCTGCACATGCCGGCCCCTGGGCCGACGTGGGGGCCACGGGCACCTCGAACTCACCACCCGCAGGCCGGACACGACCGCTCTACCGCCATTAAACAGTGTCATAGTCCACGACGTCCTACATCAGACTACACTGCCTGCTGGGAATTCAGAGCCTGATGGCCAGAGCCCTGTTCTTTTTCCATACGCTGTCATTTGTTCCCAGTACAGTCTCTGAGGGAAAGGCCGTGTTAGTGTGTAGGAAGTGGGTACTCCCACAGAAGACGAGAGCGGTGCTTCCTCCGCGCTCGAATGGCGAGGGGCAGGACCCCTTGTGTGCGTGTGTGATGCTGCAGTAGTCTGTCCCAGCGGCAGTGTGTTGAGCTGAGAGAAGAGAAGTGAGATCATCATGCCGTTTGTGGCATTAATCACACATTCACAGAGGAGTGGTCACTACTCTGGGGCTTGCTGAATCCACACAAACTTGTGCAGCAAAGATTGTGACTTTTGTTACTTCAAATCCGATATGCAGAGGCAAACGCACGTGTGTTCGCTATTCTCACCCAGTTTGGGAGAGAGAGAGAGGAGAGAGAGAGAGAGAGAGAGAGAGAGAGATATATGTGTGTGTGTGTGTGTGTGAACAGTCATGTCCAGGGACCCTGGGAGAATTTCTTGAGAAGGGGAACAGAAGCCCTTCATCTCACCTTACACTGACAGGGTTACAGCAACAACCAGGAGCAATCCACTGACGGTGCACTGCACCTTCCACACACTTCACACACTCCCCTTCCACACACTCACCTTCCACACACTGTCCTTCCACACTCACCTTCTACACACTGACTTTCCACACACTCCACACAATCCCCTTGCACACACTCCCCTTGCACACACTCACCTTCCACACACTGCCCTTCCACACACTCACCTTCTACACACTCCCCTTCCACACACTCACCTTCCACACACTGCCCTTCCACACACTCACCTTCTACACACTGACTTTCCACACACTCCACACACTCCCCTTCCACACCTCCTCATTACTCACTGTCCAGTGCAGAGATCACACTTGTGCAGGATGTTTGGTGGCCGTGCCATCGTTTCCCGAGCCTTGTCAGTGCCCGTGCCTGAGTCCTTGTCAGGATCAGTGCGCCCTGCACAGAGGCCTTTGCTTGTCTGACAAGGGAAAACATGCGGTTAGTTACTGTTGCGTATCTCCCTGTCAGACTGTGGTGATGCTTCCAGGACCACGCTTGTCAGCCGGTTGGAGCCGAACGTCAGCCCCAAGGCGAGCGCACACGCACACGACTCGGGCCCTACAGCCGGCCCGATGCCCCTCTGCACATGCCGGCCCCTGGGCCGGCGGGGGCCACGGGCACCTCGAACTCACCACCCGCAGGCCGGACACGACCGCTCTACCGCCATTAAACAGTGTCATAGTCCACGACGTCCTACATCAGACTACACTGCCTGCTGGGAATTCAGAGCCTGATGGCCAGAGCCCTGTTCTTTTTCCATACGCTGTCATTTGTTCCCAGTACAGTCTCTGAGGGAAAGGCCGTGTTAGTGTGTAGGAAGTGGGTACTCCCACAGAAGACGAGAGCGGTGCTTCCTCCGCACTCGAATGGCGAGGGGCAGGACCCCTTTGTGTGCGTGTGTGATGCTGCAGTAGTCTGTCCCAGCGGCAGTGTGTTGAGCTGAGAGAAGAGAAGTGAGATCATCATGCCGTTTGTGGCATTAATCACACATTCACAGAGGAGTGGTCACTACTCTGGGGCTTGCTGAATCCACACAAACTTGTGCAGCAAAGATTGTGACTTTTGTTACTTCAAATCCGATATGCAGAGGCAAACGCACGTGTGTTCGCTATTCTCACCCAGTTTGAGAGAGAGAGAGAGGAGAGAGAGAGAGAGAGAGAGAAAGAGAAAACATAGGAGAATGTTTGTTCCCAGACTTCTGGCACACGGTTTCTTATGAATAAATCAAGTCCTTTTCACTTCACTGAAAAATTGCCCATCAGTCATTCTTGTTTTGATAGTAACGCAGTGCAACAAAACATCTCTCCTCACTGTGTGTGTTGGGCAGACGCTGCCGCACACACAGTGTTGCAAAAAGCGCAGGAAAAAGAGAATTTCTGAAAATAAATAAGAAGTTACTATGGGAACCCGTCCTGATTTCCTCTCTGCTCTTGTCCCACGGTGTACGTGTGCGTCTGATGAGCTCCCGTCCTGCGGCCTCTCCGCGATCCTGCCCCTTTAACGGGGATTTATGCGCTGTGAGTCACTGGGCTGTCCCTGGCACGCAGGCCCTAACCCCCTGTGTTTATGACTGGATCTGGCCCGGAGCCTGGCCTCATGGCTGCATGGCTCAAATCCTCTCCCTCTGCTAGAGTCTCAGTTAACCCCTCCCCAAATAGAGCTGGGGGCGGAAAGCGGGGGATTCGGGGCGCGATGGCGCTGAGACTGCAGCGTTGCCCGTACCCTGTATTCCGCGCGCCGCGCCTGGGCACTGGGATTTGGGCCTCATGAGCCCCTCCCCCTCCCCTGCCCCCTCCCCTACGCCCCCTCACGCCCCCTTGCACCCCTCCTCCCTCACACCCCCTCCCCTCTCCCCTCTCCCCTCTCCCCTCTCCCCACCCCCTTACACCCTCTCCCCCCTCCCTGCCCTCTCACACCCCACCCACTCCCCCCTCCCTGCCCCCTCATGCCCCATCCCCGCTCCCTGCTCCCGGCGGGCCATCTCAGTGCTGGCCACATTCCCCTTGTTCTCACTTTTGACACAGTTCAGCCAGGACCTGGTGTTCCTTCTGATATTACAGGCCCTTATCCCACGATCTCTACAAAATTATGTGTTTGTAATTACAAACAATAGCCTGGGGAAAAGACATATCTGCATCATGAAAAGGAGACTGCTGCTTTTTCAAGCCTTTTCAGTGAAAAAAGGGCCGTGTTTTCTTGTGCCCTTGAAACATGAGTAAAAGGTATCTCTCTCTGCCGGTTTAGTATCAGTGCAAAGTCCCCTCTCCGTAGGCCAGCCACAGCACCGTCAATCAGAGCACCAGGGAGGTGGCGGACACGTGTGACCCTTTCCCTTTTCCTCTCTCTCTCTCACCCCCTGTCTCTCTTTCTCTCTCTCTCTCTCATTCCTCCTCTCTTTTTCTTCCTCTCTCTCCCTCTCTCAGCAGACGGCAAATATTTGTGTTGTGACGTCAGTGCCAGTAGCTGTCCTGGCTGAAGGGCACAGTGAGGCCCAGTATAGACCCCTCCATGGGTAGCAGCAGTCACCCCAATTGTCCCATCCCCCCCATCAGGCCTACTGCCTCAACCGCCGAGAGAGAGATGGAGAGGCCGAGAGTTAGACAGGGGCAATCCAGACTGACCTCTAGAGGAGGGATCATGACCTTTACAAAACAGATTTATTTTACGCTGATGATCACAGCCACAATGATGACATCGACGGGTCATAAGAACTGTACCGCACTTCGTTTTTGAATTATTTTACTTTACGTAAGATTAATCTTCCTTCCAAATTAGTTCCCAGAGTTAGAGAGTTGAGTCTTTAGCTCAGCGGGCTAAATCGCTCTCTTGTCGCATCGAGATCCTTGGTCTCGCTGCAGGCGGAACTAACTCCGTTACATTGGTGCCGTGACCTGGATGCTACAACTGATGGTAATTGGTCGGGCCGTGGTTGCTGCCGCAGGAGTTTCGAGGGCGAGAATGTAGCGGATGAGCTCTAGTACGTGAGCGTCCGCTGCAGAATGTGACGACGATAAGAGTGTGATTAATTCCCAGAGTTAGGGACTTGAGCAGGCTAAACCGCTCTCTTGTCACATCGAGATCCTCAGTTCGAAACTTGCTGCGGGCAGAACCAACTCCATTACACAAAGGTGTGTGGAAACACCAACATAAAGTGTCTTAATAGTGCTGCAACGCAACCATAGTATCCCTTTCTGTGAAGTTCTCGACTAACTGTTCTTGATGAAACTGTCTACTCACACCCTAGATTAATATTTGGGTCAACTGATTGAGAGTTGCTCATCTGTTTAGCCCTGCATCTTGAACCAATGCACGGACATCACGGTTGAGTAGTATGCAATTTCAACCACAGTTGCCCCTAGTTGATGATGTCTTGCCCTCAGAGTTCCATGCCAACATCACCTCAGCCACTGTTCCTCGTGAAACATCAGCAAGTTGAGCAGTTTTCGTCACTGAAGCTCCTGCCAAACGTGCCCCAACAATCACCCCTTTTTCAAAGTCACTGAGATCTCCTCTTCTACACATGGTAGCCAAAATAATGGGCAACTGGGCCTGCCCAGCATCTTTATACATAACCCTAAGCATGATGGGATGTTAATTGTTTAATTAACTTGTGAACCACACCAGTGTGGAAACACCTGCTTTCAATATACTTTGTATCAATAATTTACTCAAGTGTTTCCTTTATTTTGTCAGTCACCTGTATGCATTTCAAGCAATAATAAAACAACTCAATAAATGATATAATATTTAAAATTAATTTACACAAAACATACCACATTAATTCAATGCATCTAATGCAAACCTAGGGAATGAGTCGATGAGACCATTTCTGCACAGATTGGGCCTAGGTGTATTTTTTATACCTTCTTTCAATTGTATTTTTAATACCTTCTTTCAATTGTTTATTGTGTCACTTCAACTCACATGAATGTTTAGCTGTGGTGTTTGGGTAGAGCAGTGTGCCAAATTAACATGCTTTTCATTGGCAAAATGAACACAGCAATGAACTATGGGCAATGTTGCCACCTCCAAGCACACAAATATTTGGAAGGACATCATAGTTGTCCACTGGAATATGAGCAGTTGCATGTTTTGAAAACATGGATATATCCATCCATCCATTGTCTAATCCACTTATTCCTGCTCAGGGTCACGGGGGAGCCTATCCCAGCATGCATTGGGCAAGAGGCAGGAATACATCCTGGACAGGTCACCAATCCATCGCAGGGCACATACACACCATTCACTCACACACTCATACCTACAGGCAATTTATACTCTCCAATTAGCCTAACATGCATGTCTTTGGACTATGGATAGAAAACGGAGTACCCGGAGGAAACCCACGTGGACACGGAGAGAACATGCAAACTCCACACAGAAAGGCCCCGCCCGGGATTCGAACCCGGAACCTTCTTGCTGTGCGGCGTCGTTCCACTGTGCCGCCCTACATGGATTTATACATTGTAGAATCTTCATACATAAACATTTTCAATATTAGCAAATGCACTATTATCCTTTTCAATATGTTTGATTGTGATAGTAATAATAAAACAGCAGGTGGGGGCTGATTACAGTAACTTACCCATCTTCAGTAAATAACTATGATACTGTACCCTGCACTGAGCATTACTGTCACATCTGTATGCTTACCTGCTTACTCTTCCATACCTGGCTGTACTCTGCAGTGTATGACAGCCCTGGATAATGTACTGTACCTGTTTGTGTTTTATAGGGCACTATACTGTACTAACCCCCATCATGTGACCCCACATGGGCTGTGAACCTGCTGACTCTCAGAATGCAAGTACAGTGTTTCCTTCCTGTACCAGAGTCCCAGGCTCTCGGGTCCGCCCAGGCGAGTATCACGTACAGGACATTCTTTCACTCTCTCTCTCTCCCTTTCTCTCCCTCCTCCCTCTCCTCCCCTTTCCCTTTCTCCCTTTCTCTGATTCTGCACTGCCTGTATTGATCTCCCCACACTCCCTGGGCCAAAATTGTTAGGTCTATTTGCTAAGTATAATTCCTGAGGCGCTCACTCTAATGCAGGGCCACTTAATCGCTCTTGTTGGTGGGGGGGTGGCGGGGGGTTTAAAAGATCTCCAGGTGATTTAGTGTGGAGCACTGCAAGCTGGGACAAGACCCTGAGCTACAGCGATTCACCTGGAACCTTGCACGCAGCTCCGATCACAGAGCGGTGTGTGTGTGTGTGTGTGTGTGTGTGTGTGTGTGTGTCTGTGTATATGTGTGAGTGCATGTGTGTGTGCGCGTGTGTGTGTGTGTGTGTGTGTGTGTGTGTGTGTGCGTGTGTGTGTGTATGTGCGTGTGTGCATGTGCGTGTGTGTGCACGTGTGTGTGTGTGTGTATGTGTGATGGGATGTTAATTGTGTGTGTGTGTGTGTGTGTGTGTGTGTGTGTGTGTGTGTGTGTGTGTGTGTGTGTGTGTGTGTGTGTGTGTGTGCTTGCATAAGTAAGTACGTAAGTATGTGCAGGGGTGTGTGTGTGTGTGTATTCTCTTAATCACATGTGGAGTGGAGCTGTTCTGCTGGGGCTGAGCGTACAGTATGTATGAGGTGTTCGTGTGCAGTTGCACTTCTGTGTTGAAATATGAGATGTTGGCGTGGAGACGTCCTGCCAGGTTTATGAGGGATTAAGGAAAAGTAAAGGGTACAGGCTGCCCCTGGTGTGACACCACACCCCCCTCCCCCTGCCCAGACAGCCCGTAAGGCCCTCTTCTCACACCTTAATGGACCCTTCCACTGCACACCAATTTACCAAGAACAACAATTAACTGGATCAGGGGCAAAGGCAAACAGCGTTCTGATTCTGACATCTGAAGACGGAGAGAGAGAAAGAGAGAAAAAGAGAGAGACAGAGAGCAGAGAGAGAGAGAGAGAGAGAGAGAGAGAGACAGGCAGAGTGCTGGGTAATTGCCAGGGGGCAAGGGGAAAAGGGGGAGCAGCAGAGGAAGAGGAAAGAGAGCGACTACTAATGAAAGACAAGAGAGAAGAGGGCCTCGTGGAAAGGGGGAGAAGGAGGAAAGGGAAGAGTGTCAGGAAAGTTGGTCTGAATCTCGGGAGACTTCTTAAACATTTTAATAATAAAAAAAATAAAAAGTTTTTGAAAGGCAGAGAATTGCTGCAGGATTCTTACCTACCAAGGCAGAAACATAAGAGGGGGTGTAACAGGGAGGAGAAAGAGGAGACGTGACAGAGGGTGGGGGGAGGGCTGAGGGATATAAGGGGAGAGTTATACAGTTGGTGGATCCCTGAGGATATCAGATCAGAATAGATCCTTCAGCGAGGACAGGAGCATGGGCAGGGGACAGGGTAACTGGAATAGAGAGGTAGCATGAACTCGGGATGTGGGGGAACAGTGGAGATGGAGGGGATATTCAAGATAAGGGGGACAGTAGAAATGAAAGAGATGGGAGGATTATGATGGGCCACTGCTGGAAGCAGGCATGGAGTGCAGGGACAGGAGTTCACCTTGGTCTCTCTGCCCACCCTGTTAGAGTACAGCCACAGCTCCAGAGCATAGTGTATAGTGTTTGTTACCTCTGGAGATGGGCTTGCCGTGACAGCTCTCAGCGAAACGTTTCGTAAACTAGCGCTCCTGTGTCGAGGGTGTAACTGGAGGCTACGCTGCACCCTTTCACCCCATGGTGAGAGAGGTCCCGTGTAGGGACTGGTCCCCAGTCTGGTCCCTTTGCTCATCACAATGAGCAGGGATCGCTTGAACAGGGCCGTTTAGCCCATATCCGCCTAATGCATTATTCTGTATAGACACAGTGTGTGCCTAGCCACATAGCACACCCATACACACTCAGCCAACCTTCAGTCTAACACTCCCCTCTTGGAAATGGAAATGAAATTATCTTTATTTTGATGTGTAAACCGATGTGTTATGCCCAATCACAAAAAAGTTGCAATTGAAAAACATCATATACAAATTATGAAAATGTGGAAATATGTATTTGTACATAAATTATAATAATACATCATTTGTGGAGATATATGATATGTCATATCAATTAAACGTTTTAACAAATTAGTGTTATTCGTTTGTTATTTAATAAATATGTGTATAAATTATGTACAGATAAATTCTTACAATCTTACATTTATTTGTCACATCTACATTTACATCATTGTACATGTAACCATTTTGAAATTTGACGTGAAAAGTTATATTTCAATGAATTGAGTTTGTATCATTGTCTGTGATGTCACAAGTTCATCTCATTCTTCATTTTGTTATTAGTTTCAATTGTTTGCGTGCCTTTTGTTTGTTGTGTCTGTTGGGATCCTATTGAGTTCCTACTGCTTTCCCGTAGCTTATACCTATCAAGTTTGTTGATAGAGATTATCTGAAGTCGCACAATTTCATCTTTGTATTATGAGCTTTATTGTAAACAATGCAAGCATTTAGGATAGCGATGTCAAGCATGTACCAAATTATTTTATAGTACAACTTTAGTGACTTTGTCTCTTGTAACAGGCAATTGTTTTGTCATCGAAGTCTACACCCCCATGTGTTTCTTATATAATTATATAATATTTGGACGTTGCACCTCAACACGCATTTCAATTTCATTGAATTTCTGCTACGGGATTTTCCGTAGGACGGCGATTGTAGCGTTTGCGCGGTCAACAGAATATCCCTTAGATCGGTGAATGAAGGGTTTGCGCGGTCTACAGAAAATCCAGTAGTTCGGCGGATACGGGTTAAACAGACAGGCAGAAAGGCAGGTTTCCCATCCAGGGAGGGGCAAATGTGAGCTTTTTTCCACCTCTTTTATGCAACTTCAAAGTGCAAACAGAGGGAGACAGAGCGAGCCCTGTGCAGGCCCGCCGTCTTTCCGTCACGCCGTGAAATCTTACAGATCTATTTCTGAGCCCCGGGTGGCAGAGATGGCCGCTATAGACAGGGTGTCAGGAGTGAGGGGGTCAGCGGGGGGCGCCGGGGGGTTTGGCACCACACCCCACAGGCCGCTCGCTGACATCAGCACCCTGGCACACCGATCCCCACAGTCCGTCCCACCTGTCTCCTCTGCTCCAGCCGGAATGCCCCCCCAAGCAGAGGCTCTCGTCGGCTTCCTCTCGCTAAGCAGGGCTTCCTGTCTGCCGGACACACGACATTAGCGATGCTATACGTCCTGGAAATCGGCACAAGTGGCCAGGTTGAGGCATTCAGTGTTTATGTCAATTGAAAATTCTGTCTCCTCTCCACTCAATCACATTTTATTTAAACTCATCTGTTGCAGAATATAGCTTCAGTTTGGGCTTGAAGTATTTCCAGCTGAGTGGATAACAATAATGCAGAGAACAACAAAGTGCAGTAGGGGTGCGCTTGTGTGCCATGGTGACGGCATTTTAATAACCTAAAATTATGCTCGCTATTCAGTGAATAGAATCACAGTGTTTGTGACTCACTCTCTCTCTCTCTCTCTCTCTGGGTCTCACTGCAGTTAGCTGGGACAGGAGGGCAGGAATGTGGGGGAATGAGCCCTACCCCAGGACCAGGAGGGCAGGAATGTGGGGAACGAGCCCTACCCCAGGACCTGTCACCGCGTCAGACCCATCCGGAGAGCACAGAGGGAGCGCCCGTGTCTGCAGGACAGCGTGAAATCCTCTCCAGGACGCCTCCTCCGTGCCTTTGATAGAGAAGATGGTAGGGTTATATCCATTAGTGGAGACACCCTGAGCGCGCTCCCCCTACCAGCGCCGGCGTGATGAGGAGAGATTATTCAGGCAGCTGTCAGCCATCACTGCGAGTTTCTGGCGCAGGATTCAGGTGAGGCCCCCGGGGCGACAGTTAAACTGCTGAAGAATCACGGGTGGCTGTGGAAGTGCCTGCTGGAAATTAAAATAATAATAAATGAATGAATGAGCGTTGAGAAGAGGAGCAGAGGAGCTGCCGCGCGCAGCACTGATCCGCCGTCATTAAGACAAGGCCCTGTCTCCGCTCTCCGCCAAGCGCCGGCCTCCCAAGACTGCGCTCCCAGCGTATGACATGTTTTCTTTCTCGGCTGCCTTGAAGTTTAAAAGATGAAGAAGGGGCCGAGGGGGGGGGGGAGCTAAAAGAGAAGGGAGAAGATGGATAGATCTTGGAGGTACACCCTTCTTTCTTTTTTCTCCCTTTCGCTCTCTCCATCTCCATTTCCCTCTCTCTCACTCACTCTATCTCCCTCTCTCTCTCTCTCTCTCCTCTCTCTCTCCCTCTCTCTCTCTCTCTCTCTCCCTCTCTCTGCCTCCAGCCTACAGCTCCTTCCGAAAAAGCAACATATCAAAACTTAACCGCATTTCCTTTTTTGAATAGTGCTGAGTTCAATATTATTTTGTTTTGAACTTAACTTCTTTTTTTCCCAGCATACTCTAGGGTGCCCCTACATGGAGTGCATCAGTATGCTTAGCACACTAACTTAAGGGCAATCAAACACCTCTTCTCTGCTTCCTGTGTGGTTGGGGTAACTTTGGTTTGAAAGATAAGGGATTTGAAAGTCCTAACACAGAACCTCCTCATTCTTGCCTTTGAGAGTATGATCTGAGCTTAGAAAGTGGGCTGACAAGGTATCCAATCATTAGTTAAAGAGAGATCTTTTTTTAAATGGGCCCGATGAACAGTGATGTGGTACACCGTGGCTATGGCCTGGTACAGAATACCCCTTGAGAAAATCTAAGTTCCATGGGCCTCCGATAGCGTAGCGGTCTAACGCACTTGTATGGGCGGTATTGGTCCTTTATGAGTGTGAGCTGCCTATCACGGCCGCGGTTCAAAACCCGTCTGTACCAGACCGGCTCTGGTGGGGAGCCCCGATCGGGGGAAGGGGAGCCGGCACAAGTTTGTTGAGAAGCGTGTAAGGGTGTCTCCAGAACGTGGGTGGGCGAATTCCGTCTCGAAGGAAGCAGTTTGCTGCCCTCGGAGAATTAGCTTGCCTCGTAGAGACGAGAGCTGGACCCGTGTGGGGAGGGCAAATCGAAACAAATAGAGGGTATAATTGGCCACTAAATTGGGAGAAAAACACATTTTAAAAAAAGGAAGAAAATCTAAGTTCCTGATTCCAAAATTATTCATCAGAAATGATGGGGGGGATCAGCTCGATCATCATCATCACCATCATCACCCTCCATCCAGCTCTCATGGTGATCGTGATTGTGATCGTTCGCGGCCCTCCGTTGGTGGGATGCTCCTGTATGCATCCTGTGTTGTGTTGAGCCCCTGGGGGCCATGCGGTCCCCTGTCACATTACCGGGCTCACTGAGAGGTTACGCTTCAGCTCTGAGGGGTAATGAGGGGTTCTCTGCACCCCGGGACGCCCCGCTGCCCCCTCCCCTCAGGCTCCACGCCGAGAGGGAATCCAAGGAGAAGGCTCCAGATCGCATCAACCTGGAAGAGCTCCCAAACACCAACGGCACACAAAAAAATACACCCCCCCAGACACAAACAATGAGGCACAGTCCCACATAATTATCCCACCCCCACCAAACATCTCCAGCCCTGGCAGGTGGCTCGCATTAATATAGAAGTGATAACAAGATTTTCAGATTATCACACGGCAGTTATGGATTTAAATGCAAGGGATTCCAGTTCATATGATTAAGGGAAGAATGTCCAGAAAGTGGGGAGAGGGGATCACATACTCCACGCATGATATCATATCCTATGATTACGAGTGCTGTCATTCGCTTCTTCTTGCTTCTCCACTTTCGTCTCGCCGACTTTCCCTTACGAGCGCGGAGCGGGCAGTGGGGACGCTGAACACGGACTCGCTCAGGAACGTTAAATGAGTCTGCGTTATGGGCCCAATGGTCTATTAAAGCCTCTGAGAGTGCACAGCACGAAAGGGGCACATCCACTGTTCTTCTCACAGGACAGTAACAGCTGTCGCCCAGGATCCAGATAACGGGCCGCATTTGCCTTTACCGTAACCTGTGCTCGCTGTGGTTAACTGTCAGCTCACAAACTGTTTCTCCATGGCCGGCATGCAAAGCCTTCTCTGATAAGGTAAATAGGAGAAATGTGACACTTCATTTGCATTGTTTATGTAAAATGTTCCGTAAAGAGCAGGTGTCTTTTGGAAAACCAATAGCCCCCTCCTCAAATATACACACAAACAACTAAACACACACACACGTACACACACACATACATGGACACACACCTAAACACTCTTACATGTAGTTGTGCTTAAAACACTAAAACAGCATTATATTGTCTGAAGGCCTATATCCCTGCGTCAGTGTAAAAGCGAAAGTGGACACTTTGTGACTCGCATGTGCCAGGCCGCTCAGCTCTGGACTGCTCCAAACCCCGCTCCACCCGAAATAAAAATGTGGAAGGAACTGGACAGGAAAGGGTCAGTGACACTCAGAGAGCTTGTCATTCAGTTCCTCTTTACGGAAAGCGCCAGATTTCTCTGCCTTAGGCTGGATTTCATTTTTATTTGCAATTGCGTGCGTCATTTACTCCGCTGCCAGGCTCGGCTGCATCTGCGGGGGCCCGTGTGAACGTGCGCTGAGGGGCCATGAGTGCCCTGTCTCATCCATGTTCCAGGGGATGAGTGCCTGATCAAAGCTGTCTCATATCGACGCACAATTCTAAAAGGCACACTGAACACGGGGAACCAGGGTCAGCATGGTCTCTCCCTTGTCGTTGTGCATATGCATCAAAATACAGGGAAACGTGTGTGGCAGTACTTTCACTGTGTTGGGCAATCACCATAAAAGTCATAACAGAAACAGTTTCTGTTTCCATTGTTCGACATTACACATGTCCATGTCCAGGCAAATGGGCGTTTACATCGCGCAAAATATTTACGGAACTCTGGGCCAAAACAGATGTCTCCCCTTGTTGAAAACGGACAACAAAAAAGAGATTACCTTACATCCATTCAGGCGTCACACCAAGGTATTTCAATAATATGGGAATTGTTTTGATATTATTCATGTTCGTTATGGGGATGCAGCTTGATACAGGTAACTGCCAAAAGGAAACACAAACATAGTGCCTTAACAGGGCATTGGGCCACCACGAATCGCCAGAACAGCTTCAATGCACCTCGGCACAGATTCTGGAAGTGTCTGGAACTCTACTCTACATTGTTTTCATGCTCAGCAAACCATTGGAGGCATGGGGAAATTGTCATCTTGGAAGAGACCACTGCCATCAGGAGAGAAATGCTTCACCATAGGATGAAGGTTTTGTATCTATTGACATTGACCTTGCCCTCTAAGGGGTTGAGTGGACCTAAACCATGCCAGGAAAATGCACCCCACACCATAACAGAGCTGCCAGAACCCTTAATTTGCTGTGTTTCCTGTACAGTGGCAATAAAAAGTTTGTGAACCCTTTAGAATTTTCTGCGTTTCTGTATAAATTTTATGTAAAATGTGATCAGATCTTCATCTACAAATCAAGTCCTACAAATAGATCAAGAGAACCCAGTTAAACAAATAACACACAAAACATGATACTTTTTCATTTATTTATCGAACAATATGATCCAACATTAAATGTCATTTTTTGTTGGAAAAAAAGTTTATTTCGCGGTGTACCCTCGGAATGGTCCTTTCAGTAACTGGCCCTCTGACCGGCCCACCGGGCATTTTGAGCAGCAATGAACTTCAACATTAAATGTCTTTGTTGGAAAAAGTATTTACCCTTGGCTTTCAGTAACTGGTCTGACCCCCTTGAGCAGCAATGACTTCAGTCCGGTAACTGTTGATCAGTCCCGCACATCGGCTTGGAGGAATTTTGGCCCATTCCTCCTTAGAGAACTGCTTCAACTCAGTTATGTTGGTGGGCTTCCTGGCATGATTTCATCACTTCAGGTCCTGCCACAACATTTCTATTGGATTAAGGTCTGGACTTTGATTTAGCCATTCCAAAACATGAAATTTCTTCTCCTTCAACCATTCTTTGGTAGACTGACTTGTGTGTTTAGTCCTTGTCTTGTCTTGCTGCATGACTCACCTTCTGTTGAGCTTCAGTTCATGGACGGATGCCCTGACATTCTCTTGTAGAGTTTGCTGGTACAATCCAGAATTCATAGTTCCATCAATGATTGCAAGCTGTCCTGGTCCCGAGGCAGCAAAGCAGCCCCAAACCATGATACTGCCACCACCGTGTTTCACGGTTGGGATGAGGTTCTTATGTTGGAATGCAGTGTTTGGTTTTCATTTAAGCCAAAAAGTTCTATTTTCAATTAATCCGTCCACAGAACATTCTTCCAATTGTCTTCTTGGAGTGATTTTTGTTGGACGACCACTCCTGGGGTGAGTAACATTGGTGTTGAATTTTCTCCATTTGTACACTATCTGTCTGACAGTGGACTGGTGGAGCCCAAACTCTTTTGAAATGGTTTTGTAACCTTTTCCAGCCTGATGAGCATTGACAACACTTTTTCAGAGGTCCTCAGAAATCTCCTTTGACCGAGGCATGGCATGCTTCCACAAACCTCTGTGGTGAAACCAGACTTTGATAGCCACCCAAACTCACTCCTGATGGACACCTGACTTTAATTACCCCCTTAATTGAACTCATAATTCCAGAGGTTCACATACTTTTTCCAACAAAGAATTTAGATGTTGTGTCATTTTGCTCAGTAAATACATTTTAGAAAGGCAATTTTTTGTGTTATTTGTTTAATCGGGTTCTATTAATCTTTTAGAAGGACTTCAAGAAGATCTGATCACATTTTAGGTCAACTTTATGCAGAAATGCAGACAATTCTGATGGGTTCACAAACCTTTTTGCCATTGTATTTTGTACAGTTAGCTGCACATTACAAGATCCCTTTCCTTTCATTTGTCATAAACTGATATAAGATATAAGGACCACCATATATATTTTCACACAACACCAGCATTAATTGGGCCGGTCCATTGCCATACCTTGGCTTCAAGTTTCACATTTTGAAAACTAGCATAAATACACCAGTAAAAGTTGTTTTACCATTTTTTCATATCTATTTTAGCCTACGTTAATAAAACAACTTTAATCCAAAGAGTTTGGATTCCCAGTTGAAGTATTAGTCAATCAACAAGGTATGAAAGTAATATGTATTTATTGATAGTTATGTAACTTAGATTCGTCCACAAAAAAGAGCACTTTCGGGGAACGTCTCACCCAGTCAAAGTGTGCGTGAGTGCGTATTATTATAATAACGTTAATGCGTGTTTTTGAGCTGCTCCTCTCACCATAAGGTAAGACATGTTTTCCTCTAACTCTGCTCAGCTCCATTTCAATCGTGCAAATTATTGCTTGCTGTTGATGTTTGATCAATTATACTTGTTAGCTGGTGTGGGTTTTTCTCGAGGCAGGAAGACACATTTTGTATAGGCCTGTTGCATGGTCAAGCAGTGAGCTCAAACTGTTTTAGCTTTTTGCCGTTTTACTGTTTCGCCCATTATAAACCCTATACTTTACATGATTTTGTTTTGCCATACTTTAACGTTTGCTGAAGTGACGCCACTGTGCAGCACACTGTAGATCAGATATGTGCTTTTAATGAGGCCCTGCTGCCTTCCAGTTTTCTTGTGCGCAGAGTTTCTGGGTCCATATTCATAAAGGATCTCAGAGTAGGAGTGCTGATCCAGGATCAGTTTTGCCTTTCGGTTCATAAAGGATAAGGTTAAGATATGTTCAGGGAAACCTGATCCCAGATCAGCTCTCCTACTCTGAGATGCTTCCTGAACAATGGCCCCGATTGGCAGACGGACAGGTGAAGACGGAGCAGACAGACGGCCAGGCACTCTGCCAGTCTGGGCAGACCCGAACAGATTTTTCCCACAGAAACGTTTCTCTCTCTCTTTTTTTCGTTCTCTCTCACTTTTATTATTTTTCTCTTCCCTTTTCAAAGTTGAGGAAGCTGGGTTGAAACTGCGGCTACAGCTGGAAAATGTTGAGCCTCGTTGTTATTCTAATGTTTGGCTTGTTATGATTTCTCAACGTTTTTTCTTCTCGTTTGGTCTGATTTGAAAGGACATGGTAGATGAACAACTTTCACACTCTGACTACATTAGATTATGCAGGCAGTGATCTGTGGAGATGTTTCATTTTATTGTACTTGTAAGTAGGAACATACTTTTAAGTCACCTATAAGTCATCATAAGTAGTATTTATTTAAATATTTTTTGCATAAAGTTGTATATTCCGTATGCATAAAGTTGAATATTCTTTTACATTTTAAAACATCATTCAATCTCTGAAGGCTTTTCTTAAAGGGTAACATGCCTGGACAAATCCATGCAACTGAAGAGTTAACAGAGTAATTTCCAGAAAACTCCAGCTGAAAATATCTCATAAGCTGAGAGAGAGAGAGAGAGAGAGAGAGAGAGAGAGAGAGAGAGAGAGAGAGAGAGAGAGAGAGAGAGAGAGAGAGAGAGAGGACAAGGGGGAGGTGGTGCTCGGCGCAGAGGAGGGAGAGGTGAACTGAGGGAGCAAAAGAAAACAAGGGAAGGAAGGAGTGGGACAGGCTGAGGGGAAGAGGAGGGAGAGAGGGAGGGAGGGAGGGAGGGAGAACACCATGGAGGCACTCTCCAATGAAAACAAAGTGTCAGATTTAACACACTTGTGCAGAGAGGCACAGCTTAATGACCCACTTCCAGGAGTCGGACGACTACAACAAAACCATTGATCCCCAGAGTGGGGGAGGCAGGGAGAGAGAGAGTGAGTGAGAGACAGAGAGAGAGACAGGGAGAGAGTGGGAACAGAGTGAGAGAGTGAGGGAGAGAAAGAGAGAGAAAGAGAGAGGGTGATAAGGAGAGAGAGTGAGTGAGTAAGAGAGAGAGAAAGAGAGTGAGGGAGAGAGTGAGTGCGAGAGTGAGTGAGAGAGAGAGAGAGAGAGAGAGAGAGAGTGTGAGAGAGAGGGTGGGAGTGAGAGAGAGAAAGAGAGACTTCTTGTAACTGTAATAATAACATGCTTATTTTCAAGATGATTTGAATTCACCTGTACATATATAAATGCGCTGCTTATTTTTGTCCCAAAACGGTTTTTTTCCTGCTGTTGTGCCCAAGCTTTATGTGCTGCTTCAAGTGTAACTAACATTGTTGTGTGTTATGCAACGGTGCCTATGTACTGTAATTATCGCACACACACACACACACACACACACACACACACACACACACACACACACACACACACACACACTCACACACACACACACACACACACACACACACACACACACACACACACTCACACACACACACACACCCACACACACTCACTCACACACTCACACACACACACACTCACACACACACATATTCAAACAGCAGAATTTTTTCATGTATGTCCGGTAAGCCAACCGGGAGGATGTCATAGCAGGGAGAGGGACAGTCAGACTTGACTTATTCAGCCCGCTTGGCGGAGATCTGTCGCCAGGGGGCACCCTCTCAACTTGGCCAGTCCCAGCATTGTCCCAGTGTCATGTCGGGTAGGGGGAATCATTTGGATCGTTTGTAGCCCAGTTATTACATAAGACCAATTAAACACAACAGAATGTTATCAGGCTTTCCGCTAAAACTAGGCTACGAGTCGGGCCTTGCGCGGTTCAGTAGCTGTTGTACCACACGAAGGGGGTGGTGTTGGGTGGTGTTCAGTAGCAGTGAGAATCTGCAGGGCCATGGTGACAGCCTGCCCTGGGGGCGGGGGCTGAAAGGGGGGGGTGAGGGGCGACGGACACGACGGTGACCACATCCAGCGCTCCACGTAAACGACCGTATCGACTTGAGTTTGTCATGTCCTGGCCCCGGGAACGGGGGGCTACTTACAAGCCACAGACATATTAACTGTTGGGCCCTTGGGAGGACAGCAGACTATTTCTGCTTCCTGTTTGTGTGGAAATGGAAGTGTGGCGAAAGCTACGCTGGCCTTAATAAAGTGGTGTGGAGAATGCTGTGCCCTGCACGGAGCGGGCCTGGGCACTGGCTCCACTGCAGCTCGCAGTCAAATGTGTGTGTTTATATTTGAGTCTTTAATTCAGTGCCAGGGGCGTGTTTACAGGGGCTCTCTGTGCTATAGAGCACCGGAGATGCTGCTCTTTGTGAGAGAATCAATCGTTTGCCAGTTTGGCGTATTAGCGAGTCACACTTATCCTTCATTAATAGAGCAGGTTTGTCAGAGACAGGCCAAGACAGGCCCGCTGTGGAAACTCGTAAGGCTCACATTTGTGGCGGCAACATATTTTTTTATAACCAAAGGCTGGTATTGTACAGTTAAAGATGAAAGATGAATAAAAGTGTGAGGGCATGAGTATAGAGCCAGGGACACACACACACACACACATACATTTTACATTTTACATTTTACATTTTTACACACACACACACACACACCCACACACACACACACACACACACACACACACACACACACACACACACACACAGACACACACACACTCGTTCACACACATACA